>VZQC01010234.1:0-152515 GCA_009823505.1 Rhizomys pruinosus | reverse complement strand
CCCCTCAGCCTCTTCATCCCTGCCTACTGGGAGCCTGTGATTATGCCTATTCTCCTGGACACACTGTGCTGATTTGTTGCCACTTGGGGAAGAGGATTCACTGAAGGACAGAATCACTTGGATTTGGATCTTGGGTTAGAGGATGTTTTTGTTTATGCTTATGTGGGAACCACAGTGAACAGTAGATGGAGAAGATCAGACAGTTGTCCTATTTATTATTCACCTCTTTCTAGAGATGAAGGTTATATGGGGGTGTAGGGGAGATATCCTTTGTAGGGGCAGAAAGAGAAAAATTTTGAATGAGTACTAAGGGAAAAGAGGGAAGAGCATATTGTGATGACTCCATTTTTACTTCTCTTGGATTCCTGTGACCACCAAGAGTTCATAGGAAAATGAGTGTTGACATCAGAATTATAGATTGTAGGCTATACTCCTCCACTTCTCTCTGACCTCAGGAAAAAATATTTAACAGCTTTTTTGTTTAATTTTCTTCAGCAGTGGACACAATTCTAATAGTGTCTTTCTCAGAAGGTCCTTTTAAACATGCTTTAACTTAATGAGGGATTTCCAGACTCTTAGCACTGTTGACATTAGAGCTATGATAGTAGGGAAAATGTTTTGTGTTTTGTGAGGTGCTCCATCCTCTCTTTCCTCTACTTCTTGATTCCAATTGTGACAACTAAAAACTGCCAGTGCCCCCTGGGGGTAGAGGGTAAAATTACCTCAATCTGAGAACTACAGCTTCAATATATGTAAAGCTTAGAGCATAGGTAGCAACAGGGGATAATAATAGGAGCTTACTTAGTGTTGAAATGAATGGATGGGTGTCAGTTCTGCTGCTGTAGCGAGCCAGGTCCTAATTCAGCTGTCACTTACTGGAAGCTGGGTCCTTAGAGATTCTTGCAGCTCTGCAGTAGCTGAATTCTTTGGGCGGGGGTCGGGGGGGGTGGGGGGTGGGGGGGGTGGGGGGTGGGGGGGGGCTTCAGAGAGAAGTCTTCCTTTCCTAGTCTGAGTTTCACTGCTACCCTGCAGTAGCTCTGAAATGCTCCTTGGCTTTCATTCCAGGAAACCTGCTTTTCTCCACAGTATTTCTGAAATCAGAATACATTATAAATTTGAAGGGATTTTTTTTTTCCCCCCTGATTAGCTGATAGGTGCACTTGCTGGCAGCTTTAAAATTAAGGAATGTGATTTTTCTCTGACTGGTTCTATGCTTTGTAACTGGATTGGGCAAAGGATACCTGTCTTGCCTTTCTCTGGGTAGTCAGTTTTTCAAACATGAAGCCTGAGCAACCTCTGTTGTTGTGTTCTGTTGTTTATCTCTTTTCCTGGATAAGAACAATCAGCAGTGTACACTTAACCCTTTTTTATAATGCTATTGGGCCAGCGGTTATTTGGCTTTTTTGTTGTTTTCAACAGTTATTATTTTGCCCTTGGAACAACATGTGTAAATGGCTGTTTAACCATTTTGGTGCTTTTTGCTGAAAGCACATACAGCACAAACTAATGTCTTGATATGTGGTGATATGTCTCAAGGTTTATACAGTAGGTACTACCATACGTTCTGGTAACTTGTGCAGGCTCTGTGGTGACAAAGAAAAAATTGTGTGCCTTGTTTTACCAGTCATTCTGTGCATAGTGTTTTGAAATATGCTTGAAGTAAGAGGAATGAATCAACTAGAATTGAAGTTACATGGGGGCAGGATTTTGCTCACCACTATTCATGTTGAGTAAGTACCCTAAATAGTGTAAGTGCCCAGTGCTATGGAGTATTGGTTGCTTTTCCTTTATTTTGTCTCAGTTCCTACAAATTTCTCTTAAGTATAAGCAGTTTATTAACCTAAGATTATATGAAGTTTGATGGGCTTTTTTTATTCATACATATTCATATTTATCAGTAGGGCACCTAAAATACAGAATATACTTTATGCTTGTGTTTTAGAAGGTCTTGTTATACCTCACTTGTTAGAAATAGCCATCCGGGGCTAGAGAGATGGCCTAGCGGTTAAGAGCACAGACCACTCTTGCAGAGGACCCGAGTTCGATCCCCAGCACCCACATGGCGGGTGAGAACCGTCTGTAACTCCAGTTCCAGGAGAACTCCAGTTCCAGGGGAATCCAACGCCCTCTTCTGACCTCTGAGGCATTGCACGAAATGGGTGCACAAACCTACATGCAGACAGTACATTCATACACATAAAAAAAAAAAAAGCCATCCGTTAACATCAGCAATGGCTGTGTGTGACTTAACTGGTTATGGTTAGTTAACCTTGGTCTGAGAAGTTTCCAAGGATGAGTTTATCTAACTTTAAACACTTTCCAGTCAAACCATTCTGTTAAAATGGACTCTACATTGAAAATCAAGATGTGCAAATTCTTAGGTTCAGAGTGTTGTGACCTCAGTTGTATGTTCATGGCTCACACTGACCAAGGGACTGCTGTGTTTGTCTTTGAGGTGCAGGAAGTACATATACCGAGACAGCACAGGTTTAAAGGTAAAATCTAATGAGAAATTTTGTGGTTTAAGGTAGAAAATACAGGATCCCGGTTATCTCCTGTTTCACTTTCTCACACATAGGTCTATGTAGGGAAATCAGGCTCTCGGTAAATATTTGTTTTCAGATTATAGCATGATAAAATATGAAAGGCTCTTAGGGAATAGAACTTGTCTTTTCTTTATACATGATTCCACTCAGTCCATTTTGGGTCATTGCTTGGTTTATCAATTTTCTTGTCTGCCTTTTTGGTTCAGAGTCAAAATATGGTAAAGACAGGAAACATTATCATATTCTAGTGACCCTAATCTTGTCTTCTCTGAGTCACATCCATTTAAAGAAAGGCCGCAAGTCAGTTGATAAGAAGTCTCTAAAAGAGAAGTGAAAGTCTTCTGTTTAGCCCAGTGTCATTATTCTTGCTTTTCACTTGCTTAGGCAGGCTGCCAGAAGATGAGGTACAAATTAACTAACCAGTGTCACTACTGATAAGCATAGACATAAATAAGGCAGTGTTGGCTGTTTTTTTCTGAAACAAAAGAGGACAGAAATATATAATTAAAATAACAGATGAAAAACTGTGGTGGGTAATGAACATTTCTGTAAAGTTTTTGTCAGCATAGAGTTCTTTTTCTCTATTGTCTTTTTTTTTGGGGGGGGGTGCTCTTTTTGAGGCAGGGTCTCTCTATAGTCCCAGCTGGCCTAGAACTCACTGCGTAAACCAGGCTGGCCTTGAACCTCTATTGTCTTTTTTTTTTTTTTTTGTCTTTTCGAGATAGGGTCTTCCTGTAGCCCTAGCTGTCCTGGAACTCACTCTGTAGACCAGGCTGGCCTTGAACTCACAGAGCCTGCCTCTGCCTCCCGAGTGCTAGGATTAAAGGCATGTGTCACCGGGGCTGGAGAGATGGCCTAGAGGTTAAGAGCACCGACGCTCTTGCAGAGGACCCGGGTTCGATCCCCAGCACCCACATGGCGGCTAAGAACCGTCTGTAACTCCAATTCCAGGAGAACTCCAGTTCCAGGGGAATCTGAGACCCTCTTCTGACCTCCGCGGCATTGCACGACACGGGTGCACAGACCTGCATGCAGACAATACATTCATACACATACAAAAAAATAAAATAAAATAAAATAAAAAATAATAAAGGCATGTGTCACCATACCCCTATGAACCTCTATTTTATGTCTTTAAACCTCTTTTAAATGTCTCATGTTGTATTGAATGGTTTGACAGTTCTTTTTACTTTTTCTTAAAAATATGAGGCTGTGCCTTTAATCCTAGCACTTGAGAGGCAGAGGCAGGCGGATTTCTGTGAGTTTAAGGCCAGCCTGGTCTACAGAGTTCCAGGCCAGCTGGGGTTACAGGGAGACCCTGTCTCAAAAACACCAAAAAAAAAAAAAAAAGAAATAAATATTAAAAAAAAAATATGTGGCTGCTTTGTGCCAGGTATGGTGGTGCACACCTTTAATCCTAGCACTTGGGAGGTAGAAGCAGGCAGATCTCTTAGGAGATCGAGGCCAGCCTGCCCCATAGAGTTTCCACCCAGCTGGGCTACAGGGAGACTCTGTTTCAAAATAGCCTCCCCCCAAAAAAACCCCAAGTCCCCCAAACCCAATAAAAATATATGGCTGCTTTGTACCTTTGTTGACACTTACAGTTCATCTCCTTCCTCTAAAATACTTTTTTTTCTTCCTCTTTTTGAGACAGAGTCTCTCTGTAGCCCCAGATGTCCTGATAACTTTTTATGTACAAGGGCTTGAATCTTGGACCTCCTGCATACTAGGCACTCTGCCTGTAAGTTGCATACCCAGCCCAATTAAATATAGTTTTTATCCATCGTAATTTAAAGGGATTGAGATTTCTTAGGTTCGTATTAAATTTTAAGTAGTAATCTGTATAAAGTAGCATAGATGAATAATTTTGCACAGACAAGTATCTGAAAGGATTTTTTTAATATAAGAACCTGCTGGTTTTGTAAAGATTGAGTCCTTATACTTACTGGCATCTGGCTGCAGCTAGTTTAACCTTTAAGACAGCCCCACCTCACTCCTGCTGTGTGTGTGATCTTCAGCAAGTTTATTAACTTTCCAGTGCCTGTTTCCTCATTTGTCTCTTAGGGTTAAATCGAGTACATGTACCACAGGGTTGTGGTAAGGACTATGTAATATAAATCATGTAAGGCACTCATCAGTCACCCTGGCCCATTAAGTACTCAATAAATTTTGACACTGTGGCTGCTACCGTTATACTGTATTTTAAACATTTACCTGACCTTTTCCTTCAGAAGCACTCAACAAAACAAATCTGGGGTGAAAAAGATGTTTAAGTTGAGATACCAGTATGAACTGTGGCTGTTCAGGGAGTTATCTGCCAGCCACATCTGTTTACATTTGGCTGAGGTAAATGATCTTTGAATACCTAGTTCAAGTAGTTGGCCAGTTTACCCTGGGAGGACAAAATGAAACTGCAGAGTGTGAAGAAGGAAAACAAGAGGCGTCAGACTTTCTTAGGAAGGTGTTTCTCCTTGAACCTGATCAGCTGCTAGTTTTGAAACAGAAATGAACAAGTGAGTTCACAAACCACAAGGAACTTACAGTTGAAGTATTTCCCAGTGGCAATAAACAGCACCTAATTTGTTTAAACAGAAAAGGAAAAAAAAAACGAAACTTCGCAATATTAAGGGAGAACAGGAGCAGAAGTAACTGCCAGGAGCTTAAGATCCCTTTTCCCTCCTCAGTGTTCCTTGCCAATCTCTGGGTTCCAGACCAGCAAAACATCTGCACAAAAGAATTTTATGCATAAAGTAAGGACTAAAGAGAATATTGAACTAAAAAAATTATTAGAGTATTCAGAAGAGTCAACCTTACAACTAAAGAGGAAGTCACACTTTTTAGGGTCCTATTTGACCTGTACCCAGCTGTCTCCCAAAGTCTGACAGTGATGTCAACTATGGGGTGCTGAGTGCTTTGAAATGGAGTGTAAAGAATGATGTATTTGTGTTGTTTTTCCTAGCATCAGTGAGAACATTAAACTTGACCCTCCTGTGAATGTAACTGTCTTTCAGATTCAGGAGAGATTTGTTTTTAAGTTCTCTTTAAATAAAGCTGCCTTTGGGGAGAACTAAGTCCCTGACTGTAATCATCTTTTCAGTACATCTCAGTACCTCCTCAAATCTCAACTACCCATGGTTCTCACTTGAAGCTGCTGCTGCTGCTTCCAACTGGCCTTTTTGCTACTGCCTAGCACCGTCCACCTGCCTTAACACGACAGTCCCAGCAGCATTGAAAATAATAGCAAATTACATAAGATTATCTTCCATTAAAATGCTTTTATTAATATTTCCTAATGGCAGAAGAAAGACCTCCCCAAATAATAGGCCCTTCTGTAAAAGAAAGAATACTGCCAAGATTCATCAAAGTCAGCATTTTCAGAATTCTGAAAATTAACCAAAGATTTGTAAGATCTGATGAACATTTATTTGAGAAAAATGGTTGAGTCTCTGTAAGTACAGAGAACTCTGTTGTTTTGACTTGTCATTTGAGCCTTCTCTCCACAGCTTCACATAATGAAAACTTAACAGCTTCACAAGCACGATGGTGACAAACCAAGTGACAGCTACCCGAGGGGATAGTGGATTTAGAGATCCCCAAAGGTGTTTCTTCAGAGTTGTCATTTTGGACCAGTTGGTAGTTCCCCGAAGTCTCCATTCCCGGAACTTGTCTTTATTTGGCCTAGCCCAGAGCTCATCCTGCACTCTGTCCCTAAGAGCCTTTGTCCAAATAATAAATACATAAATAAATATTAACAGTTATTTTAACATTACGCTTGCCCTGAACTAATAATACCAGTTGGAGTTAACAAGAAGATGCCCAAAAACTTAATAGGAAACAAACATTAGGGAATGAAATTACCCAGTTTGAGTCACCTAGGATTCTATAGAGTTCCAAGACATTTCTCCGATGCTTGAACACCTATGTTCCTGGCTGTACCTATGTTTTGGAAAGACCTAAGAAGATCCTTCCTCTCTACCTCTGGCTGACCATAAAGCTCTTGGCAAGCTGGAAGTGAAGGTCAAGGAGAAGTTCTAAACTGTGTACCCTCAGCAAAGGCTGGAGACCCACTGTTTGGAGCTTTTTTTATTTACTTTTATTTTTTATGTGTGTGAGAGCTTTGCCTGAATGTATGTAAACGCACCACTTGTATACACTACTTCCAGAGCTCAGAAGAGGCATCAGATCCCCTTGAACTGGAGTTAAGGACAGTTATTACCTGCCATGTGGGTGCTGGGAACCTAATTTGGGTCCTCTGGAAGAAAAGCCAGTGATCTTAAGTGCTGAGCCATCTCTCCAGCATCTGGAGCTTTCTTTTTTTGTTTTTATGTTTGAGTGTTTTGCATGCATGTATGTAAGTGCATCCATGAGTGCAGTGTCATCAGAGGTCAGAAGACGATGTCAGATCCACTGGAACTGGAGTTACAAGCTATTGTTAACTGCCACGTAGGTGCTGGGAACCAAACCTGGATCTTCTGCAGGAGTAGCCAGTGCTCTTAACTGCTAAGCCATCTCTCCAGCCCTCGTTCAGACCTTTTCAAGAAAACCTATGGGGTTTGCTTTCCAAGTCAAAATTAGGCCTATACTGTGGCCTTCTTCTAAGCCAGGCATGGTTGCATACACCTGTGATCCCAGATCTCAGGAGAGAAAAGTGGGAGATGTTTTCATTTTAGGCCAGCCTGGGCTATAAAAGTAAAACTGCAAAATAAAAACAAATTCTGTATAGCAATAAGAGTTGATCACTCTGCTAAACAGTAGGGTTTTAGTGTGTAATAAAATAATACAAACCGGGGCTGGAGAGATGGCCTAGCGGTTAAGAGCGCCGACTGCTCTTGCAGAGGACCTGGGTTCGATCCCTAGCACCCACATGGCGGCCGAGAACCGTCTGAAACTCCAATTCCAGGAGAACTCCAGTTCCAAGGGAATCCGACACCCTCTTCTGACCTCCACGGCATTGCACGACACGGGTGCACAGACTTGCATACAGACAGTACATTCATACACATACAGAAATTAATAAATGCCAGGCGTGGTGGTGCACGCCTTTAATCCTAGCACTTGGGAGGCAGAGGCTCGAGGATCTCTGTGAGTTCAAGGCCAGCCTGGTCTACAGAGTGAGTTCCAGGACAGCTAGAGCTACAGGGAGACCCTGTTTCAAAAAAAAAAGAAAAGAAAAAGAAAAAAAAGAACATGTGTCACTTGCTTTTTTATTTTATTTAATATAATATCCTCTGGGTCCACACATGTTCCCACAAAAGACAAGGTTTTGTTCATGACTAAATAATACTTCATTTTGTGTTTATACTACATTTCCTTAGTTTGTTTATACATTGAACAACTTGGTTTAATTCTGTCTTGGCTGTTGTGAATAGTACTGTAATAAAAGTGGAATATGCATATCCCTTTGACTGATGTCATTTCCTTCCAGTGTATACTAGCAGTGAAATAGCTAGGTCACCTAGCAGTTCTTTTTCTTGTAATGATGTACTGTTCACATCCCATACCCCACACAGTGTGACAGATCCCCTTTCTCTGCATCCTCATCACTGTTTGTTACTTTTTGCCATTTTGAGTGTAGCCTTCTACCCAGGGTGAGATGGTTATCTCCTCTGGCTTTGATCACCTTTCTCTGGTGGGGAGGTAATGTTGATGTTCATGTACTTGTTAAGTATTTATATATCAGTTTTTGAGAAATGTCTGATCTTTTGCCTACTGTTTTTTTTTTAATTATTTTTAATTTTTTTCTGTGTGTGTGTGTGTATGTCTCTGCACACATGAGTATAGGTGATTGTGGAAGCCATATGTTGGATCTCCTGGGAGCTGGGGCAGTTGTAAGCAGCCTGATCTGGTTGCTTGAAATTGAACTCCAGTCTTCTGGAAGAGCAGTACATACTTTTACCACTGAGCCTTCCCTCCAGCCCTTTGGTCTACTTTTTTTTTTTTTTGGTCTTTTCGAGACAGGGTCTCCCTGTAGTCCCAGCTGTCCTGGAACTCACTCTGTAGACCAGGCTGGCCTTGAACTCACAAAGATCCGCCTGCCTCTGCCTCCCAAGTGCTAGGATTAAAGGCGTGCGCCACCACGCCCGGCTTTGGTCTACTTTTTAATTGGAGAACTTGTTTAATATTTGGAGTTTCTTAGATATTCTGCATACTAATCTCTTGTCTGAGAAGAATCTGCATCTGCTTCCCTGGTTCTAAGCTTTGTCTCTTCACTGGACTGATTGCTTCCTTTATTGTGCAGAAGCTTCTGAGAGTAAGAGGACCTTGCTCTTTTTACTTTTCTTACCTGTGCTTTTGGAGCCTTATAAGAAACATTGCATATACCAATATCTTGGAGTTTTTCCTCATAGTTTTGTACTTTCAGGTCTTAGATAAATTGTTTTTAATTCAAATTTGGTGCTGAGGTGTTAACTGTAGTGACCCCCCCAAAAAAAATCACTGAGAAAATTTTTAAAAATTAAAAATGAAATAAAAATGGTATGTTGGAAAATGCCAATTTAGCATAAAAGACATTATTGGAAGAAGAGGGTACTCTCCTCCCCCCCAAAAAATCCCAAAGCATGTATTGCCTATAGAAAACAAATAACAAAATGGCAGGTATATGTTCTGTTGTTTAATATAAGTGGAGTAAACACTAATAAAAGACAAAGTAGAGAATGGATTTTTGAAGATAGGATGGTACATCTGTATGCTGCCTGTAAGAGAGACTTGACTTATTTGGGTTTTGTTGTTTAGTCTCACTGTGTAGCCCTGACTGGCCTGGAACTCTGTGTAGACCAGGTTGGTCTCAAACTCCCAGAGCTCCATCTGCCTCTGCCTCTGGAGTGCTGGGATTAAAGGTGTGTGCCACTATGCCTTTAATTCTAGGGGATCCAGTGCTCTCTCTTGAGCTCTACAGCCATTGCATGACATGGGTGCACTTACATACATGGCATGGGTGCACTTAAATACATGCAGGCAATAAGCATTAAAAAAATCAGGAATATGTTATAAACTAAAAGATGGGAAAGATATATTATGATTCTCTAAATAGAGCAAACTGTACCATTTTAAACTGTTTTTTTAAATTTTATTTATTTATTTATTTTATGTGTATGAATGTACTGTCTGCATGCAGGTTTGTGCACCCGTGTCGTGCAATGCCGCGGAGGTCAGAAGAGGGCGTCGGACTCCCCTGGAACTGGAGTTCTCCTGGAATTGGAGTTACAGATGGTTCTCAGCCACCATGTGGGTGCTGGGGATCGAACCCGGGTCCTCTGCAAGAGCAGTTGGTGCTCTTAACCACTAGGCCATCTCTCCAGTCCCAAACTGTACCATTTTAAACAAAATAAATAAACTTTGTATTTTAAGAATTACTAGACTTAGGAGAACATACCATTGTCATAAATGGATCAGTTGATCAGGACAAAGTTCCAGCTTCTTATAGCATACCTCCAAAATGCATGGAGCAGAAAACTGATCCCAGAAGAAGAGATAGGAGCAGTCAAAAACTGGAGACTTTCTTCCTTTATGTTGGAGAATGGATATAGCTAGAGAGAAGAACAGGAATGGGCAGGATTTGAATAACATAAACCAGCATAGACTAACCAGCTTCAGCAGACTACACACTGCTATGTTCACTTGCGGTGTTCTCTAGAATCATAATGGGCTTTATTCAAGCTCCTTGGTAAAGAACTGGAATAGTAGGAGTATACAGTATATTCTAATCATAGTGTAATTATTTAGGAACTAATGATGGGAGGAAATCTGGGACATTCACAAGTATGTGGAAATTAACACTTCTAAATAAGTGTGGGTCAGAGAAGAAAATATGAGGAATTGGAAAAGATTTTGAGAGTAATGAAAACTAAATACAGCATGCTAAGTTCAAAGTATAACTAAAACAGTGATCAACGAGAGAAAATTTTATAGAAACATAAGGAAATTTGGTGTTGTGGCACATTCCTTTAATCCTAGTGCTGGGGAGGCAGAAACAAAGAGTCCAAGATTGAGGCCAAACTGGCCTATATAGTGAGCACCAGGCCAACTGGGGCTTCAGGGAAGTTGAATTGGGTGGGTGGGTGGGTGGATGGATTGGATGGGATTGGATTGGATTGGATGATGGATGGATGGATTGGATTGGATTGGATTGGATTGGATTGGATTGGATTGGATTGGATTGGGTGGATTGGATTGGATGGATGGATGGATTGGATGGATTGGATTGGATGGATTGGATTGGATTGGATGGATGGATGGATGGGATGGATTGGATGGATGGATGGATGGATGGATGGATGGATTGGATGGATGGATGGATTGGATGGATGCATGGATTGGATGGATGGATGGATGGATTGGATTGGATGGATGGATTGGATTAGGTGGATGGTTGGATGGATGGATTGGATTAGATGGATGGATGGATGCATGGATTGGACGGATGGATTGGATGGATTGGATGGATGGATGGATTGGATTGGATGGATGGATGGATAGATGGATGGATGGATTGGATTGGATTGGATGGATGGATTGGATGGATGGATGGATGGATGGATGGATGGATGGATGGATGGATTGGATTCGATTCGATTGGATGGATGGATGGATGGATGGATGGATTGGATGGATGGATGAATGGATGGATTGGATTAGATGGATGGATGGATTGGATTAGATGGATGGATGGATGGATGGATGGATGGATGCATGGATTGGATTAGATGGATGGATGGATGCATGGATTGGATTAGATGGATGGATTGGATGGATGGATGGATGGATGGATGGATGGATGGATGGATTGGATGGATTGGATGGATGGATGGATTGGATGGATGGATGGATGGATGGATGGATGGATGGATTGGATGGATGGATTGGATGGATGGATGGATGGATGGATTGGATTAGATGGATGGATGGATGGATTGGATGGATGGATTGGATGGATGGATGGATGGATGGATGGATGGATGGATGGATGGATGGATTGGATTAGATAGATGGATGGATTGATTGGATTAGATGGATGGATGGATGGATGGATGGATGGATGGATGGATGGATGGATGGATGGTTGGATGGATGGATGGATGGTTGGATGGTTGGATGGATGGGGAGGAATGAAGGAACCTCAACTCAGTAACACAGAATTTCACCTTAAGAACTGAAATAAGGGCTGGAGAGATGGCCTAACGGTTAAGAACGCCGACCGCTCTTACAGAGGACCCGGGTTCGATCCCCAGCACCCACATGGCGGCCGAGAACTGTCTGAAACTCCAATTCCAGGAGAACTCCAGTTCCAGGGGAATCCGACACCCTCTTCTGACCTCCGCGGCATTGCACGACACGGGTGCACAAACTTGCATGCAGACAGTACATTCATACACATATAGAAATAAATAAAAAATTAATAAAAAAAATTTAAAAAAAACTGAAAAAAAGACCCAGGCTTTTAATCTAAGCACAAGGGAGGCAGAAGCAGACAGATCTCTATGGAATCGAGACCAGTCTAGTCTACTTAATGAGTTCCAGGCCAGCTGAGGCTACAGCGAGACCCTGTCTCAAACAGCACCCCCCTACCCAAATTCCTCAAAAACCAACAGAAAGAAGAAACTAGAAAAGAAACAGAAAGAAAAAAAAATAATGTAGATTAGATTGGAGATGAGAATAAAGAATGTAGTAAAACCAGAAATCGTACTTTGACAAGATCAGTGAAGGGGGAAAGTCTTTAGCTAGATCAGACTAGCTGCTGTAGAAAGTCAGGAATCAAAGGAGGTGTTTCTGCTGACCTTAAAGAAATGATCTGGAAGTACTATGAGCAATTGTCTGCCAACACACTAGGCAATCTTGATTAAAAGGAGAAATTCCTAGAAAGATGACCAAACTACCTAACATGACTGGATTAAATTAGAAAATCTGAGTAACACAAGTTAGTGACTTGGTGACTAGAACAGGAGAGGCCCAGGCCTGGTGAATTCTTAGAAATGCACAATTAGTGCCATTGTTATACAGCTTTTTTTTAAACTACAAGAGAAGACAACACTTCAGCTGATTCTGTGAAGCAAATTATCTTGATAGAAAAAGCAGAGATGGAAAGAACCAAAAACTATAGGGACACTTCTGAATGTCAGCAGTATATTAGTGAACTAATGAAGCAAGTGGATTGGATTATGTAGAAAGGATCATTCACCATAACGTGAGAGCTTCACCCCAAGATTCAGTGCTGCTTTGCTGAGGTGTGTGTACACCTGATGGATGAATAGATTGGGAAAAGTCTACAGTCCTGCGTTGTAATTTCTCCAGTATTTGTAATTAGGTTTTATTTTAGTTGTATGGTACTCTTTTTTTACTTTTTTTTTCCACCTTTTTTTCTTTTCTTTCCTTGTGCGGGAATTGAGCCCAAGGCCTTGCACATACTAATCCCTAGTTGGATGATTTAAGCTTTTCAGGTATGTATATAAATCATTGGGGAATACTGTTAAAGTTCAGGCTGGAGCCTGGGACAGTGCATTTTCCAGAGAGCACAATGGCTGTTGTTCATGAAGCATATTCAGTCATTAAGGCTTTATTTTGAAGATGAAGGGGTTTAATGTACCTTGGTTTTTCATTGTTAATTGTTAAGATTAAAAAAAATAAAAAGCTGGGCGTGGTGGCGCACGCCTTTAATCCTAGCACTTGGGAGGCAGAGGCAGGTGGATCTTTGTGAGTTCAAGGCCAGCCTGGTCTACGGAGTGAGTTCCAGGACAGCTGGGGCTACAGGGAGACCCTGTCTCAAAGCCAAAAAAAACACAAAAAGTTAAAAAATAAATAAATAGCAAGTGTGTTTCTTCTGACTAGAAGAGTGTGAACTCTTAATACAAGGCAGTACTGTACATTGCACTGTTTATATTCCTGAGCCTTCTGGGACATAGTTTAGGTGCGATTTGTTTTTGTGTTTTTGAGAGAAGAGCTCACTATGTAGGTCTGGCTGGCCTGGAACTGACTATATAGACCAGGCTGGCCTGGAATTTAGAGAGATCCACCTTCCACTGCCTCCAGAGTGCTGGGATTAAAGGCGTGAGCCACCACACCCAGCTTTGATGTGATTTTTAAGAGACTTTTGCAGATGTGAGTTAATAACATTTTAGAACATAACCTTTAAAGTAATTCTAAAAGATACAGATCTCTAGTTTAGTACATTTGTCACAGCTTGTGACTACTGAGTGATGCTCAGCTGTACTGTAGAATGTGCTTAACGTGCTAGGCCAAGTAAAGAATAGCCAGTTAATTTCTATTTTCATGTGTTCATTGCTGGTATATGAAAAGACAGTGTATTATTGGTTCTGCTCCCCCAATAGGCTCTCACTGTGCTGCCCACATAGTAAAATGGTTTGAACTCCAAATTTCCAGACCCCTTTCCTTAGTGCCCGGATTACAGATGTGAAAACCATACCAGGTTTTAAGATTTTATTTAGTGTATGTGCATACCACGGAGGCCAGAAGAAGTTGTCAGATCCCCTAGAACTGGAGTTAAAGGCAATTGCCCAATGTGGGAACTGGGAATGGAACCCAGGTCCTGTGCAAGAGTAATAAGTGCTCTTAACCATGGAGCCCTCTCTGAGCCCTGCCAGTTTATTTTGTGTGTGTGTGTGTGTGTGTGTGTGTGTGTGTGTGTGTGTGTTTTGTTTTTAATCCTGGGGTCTTGCTATGCTGTTATAATGTGAATCCCTTAACAGGCTCTAGAATTAACTGACCACTTATTTTTAGACTTTGTAATTGTGGTATATGTATGGAGGGTATGTATTCATGTATTAGAGTAATATAAAATTAAAGGGAAAAATGTGAACTCCTAAACATATTTTGGAATTAGCATACAGTTTATTTTCAAAGGTCACAATTTTGGTATATATGTGACAGTATATATAGGCATACTTTGGAGCAATACAGATGGGAGGGAACAACAATGACAAAAAGACTGGATCAAAGAACTGACTGAAGCAGTTAACTTCTGCCCCCAAAAATAAACCCCTGCTGAGAAAAACGTTAAAAAGACTGGAAAAAAATGCAAGACATGTATGGCAGAATGCATCAACTAGGGTGGGGTGGGGTAGGGTGGAGGGCATGGAAAAGGGAGTATGTCTAGATTGGACTGAGAAATGATGTATGAAACACAAAACACCAATAAAAATATTTTATTAAAAAAAAAAACTCTTAAGTTTCCAGACACAGTTTTGTGGACTACTTGAAATTTTGTTTTGTTTGTTTTTAAATGTGGACCATGTCCGGCGTGGTGGCACACGCCTTTAATCCTAGCACTTGGGAGGCAGAGGCAGGCAGATCTTTATGAGTTCAAGGCCAGCCTGGTCTATAGAGCGAATTCCAGGACAACTGGGGCTACAGGAAGACCCTGTCTCAAAAAGACCCCCCCCAAAAAAAGATTTGTACATTTAAAAATCAAAATTTTAAATCTGCATAAATAGCAATTTAATACATATTTCTCGTGATCCTCTCCCTAGATATTAAGGTAGGAATTACTTTGTTTTACTTCTTCACTTTGTAACTACCAGAATACAAACAAACTACTAAAACCAAAGCAAAATCTTTTATCGTCTTATTTGTTTTGGGTAATCTCCAGGCAAATTCTTTATAATTTAGTTTAAAAAGAAAAAAACAAAAAAGACAAAAGAAAAAAGATCTTCCCATGCTAAACCTCATGGGCCATATTTATCCCCACAGAAAATGTTAAATGGCTCAGTAAAACTTACTCTAAATTTATGGGTGCATTTAAATATGGATGAAAGCTAAGTGTAGTGGTAGGAAAACGCCACTGTGACAAATAACAGAAAATTTATCTTGGTACCCTGCCCGATACACACTTGCTCAGGTTGAGCAAGGCATAAAAACAAAATGAGCTGGAGAGTCAAGAAAGAGAGGAGCAGGAAATGAGGTGCTGGGATTCTCCCACAATTCTCGTCACCACATACTGCTTTCTGTCCCTGAGCCAGCGCTGAGAACAGGACAAAATTTAGAGTTTTCTTTTTCTTATGGAAGGCATGATGAAAGTTCCAGCTGTACGACAAAAGAATTTAGCATTGGGGGAAAGTCAGTTTGGTTTAGTGTCTTCAGTCTATGAGTTTATTACAAATAATATCAACAATCTAGGCAATATTCTGAAATAATTACCTAATTATGAAAAATAAAATGATTTATTATATAAAAGCTTTATTTCTGAGGGCTGGAGAATGACTCAGTGGCTGGGAACATGTACTGCTCTTACACACCCCCCGGCTCTTGCGCCGAATATCTCTATTCTTCATAATTATCTTAAAAAAATATTTTTTATGTGTACGAATGTACTGTCGCAGGTAGGTTTGTGCGACTCGTTCATGCAATGCCTCGGAGGTCAGAAGAGGGCAGCGGATCTTCCTGGAACTGGGGGTTAAAGACGGTTCAGCTGCCATGTGGGTGCTGGGAATCAAACCCGGGTCCTTTGCAAGAGCAGTCAGCGCTCTTAACTGCTAGGCCATCTCTCCAGCCCAAACTCAAAATTTAAAAGCAAACTGCATCCAAGGTATACAGAAAGAAATAATCTATGAGTAGAAACCAATACAACTGAAGGAGAGGAGTTAAAAAAAAAAAAAAAATCAATGAAATGAAAAGCTAGTTCTTTCAAAAAAAGACAATCAGTAAAATTAACAAATGTCATGCTAGACTTGTTTGCTACAGGGAAAGCTATTCAGTACTTGAAAATTAAGCAATATAATTCATGGGTGTTAATAGGCTAAATCAAACAATAACAACAACAATCATCTGATCATATCAACCAATTCAATAGTGGCTCATGAAGAAAAAAATAAAAACTATACCGGGCTCCTTTGACTCCGAATATATCTATTTTCTTCATAATTATCTTAAAAAATTTTTTTTAATGTGTACGAATGTATGTTGCAGGTAGGTTTGTGCACTCGTATCATGCATGCCTCGGAGGTCAGAAGAGGGCAGCGGACTTCCCCTGGAACTGGGGGTTAAAGACGGTTCCAGCTGCCATGTGGTGCTGGGAATCAAAACCCGGGTCCTTTGCAAGAGCAGTCAGCGCTCTTAACTGCTAGGCCATCTCTCCAGCCCAAACTCAAAATTTAAAAGCAAACGCATCCAAGGTATACAGAAAGAAATAATAAAATAAACAACAAGAAAGAGAGTTTAAAAAAAAAAAAAAAAAAAATCAATGAAATGAAAAAGCTAGTTCTTTCAAAAAAGACAATCAGTAAAATTAACAAATGTCATGCTAGACTTGTTTGCTACAGGGAAAGCTATTCAGTACTTGAAAATTAAGCAATATAATTCATGGGTGTTAATAGGCTAAATCAAACAATAACAACAAATACATCATGATCATATCAACCAATTCAATAGTGGCTCATGAAGAAAAAAATAAAAACCTAACTGGGAATAGATAAAATTTCCCCAATTTGATGCAGAATATTTACCAAACAAACAAACTCCAGATGGGCTCAAACTTAGTGGAGAATGGATGCTGTCCTTCAAGGTCAGGAAAAAAAGGACATCCATTCTCATGGCTCAACACACACTAAACTCTTAGAAAAATACAAAGAATGAATATCGGAATGAAAGAAGTAAACTTAGCCCCTTTTTGCAGATAATTTAATGGCCCACCTTTTTTTTTTTTTTTTTTTTTTGGTCTTTTCGGACAGGGTCTCCTGTAGCCCCAGTTGTCCTGGAATTCGCTTCTATATAGACCAGGCTGGCCTTGAACTCAAAAGATCTGCCTGCCTCTGCCTCCCAAGTGCTAGGATTAAAGGCGGGCCACCACGCCGGACATGGTCCACATTTAAAAACAAACAAAACAAAATTTCAAGTAGTCCACAAAACTGTGTCTGGAAACTTAGAGATTTTTTTTTTTAATAAAATAGTTTTATTGTGTTTTTTGTGTTTCATACATCTTCTCAGTCCAATCTAGAATACTACCCCTTTTCCATGCCCTCCACCCTACCCCACCCCACCCTAGTTGATGCATTCTGCCATACAGTCTTGCATTTTTTTTCCAGTCTTTTTAACGTTTTCTCAGCAGGGGTTTATTTTTGGGGGCAGAAGTTAACTGCTTCAGTCAGTTCTTGGATCCAGTCTTTTGTCATGTTGTTTCCTCCCATCTGTATTGCTCCAAAGTATGGCCTATATTACTGTCACTATATACCAAATTGTGACCTTTGAAAATACTGTATGCTATCCAAATATGTTTAGGAGTTCACTTTTTCCCTTTAATTTTTATTACTCTATACATGAATACATACCCTCCATACATATACCACAATTACAAAGTCTAAAAATAAGTGGTCAGTTATTCTAGAGCCTGTTAAGGGATTCACATTATACACAGCATAGCAAGACCCCAGGATTAAAAACAAAACACACACACACCACACACACACACACACACACACACAAATAAACTTGGGGCTGGAGAGAGGCTCCATGGTTAAGAGCACTTATTACTCTTGCAACAGGACCTGGGTTCCATTCCCAGTTCCCACATTGGGCAATTGCTTAACTCCATTCTAGGGGATCTGACAACTTCTTCTTGGCCTCCGTGGTATGCACATACTAAATAAAATCTTAAAACCTGGTATGGTTTTCACATCTGTAATCCGGGCACTAAGGAAAGGGGTCTGGAAATTTGGAGTTCAAACCATTTTACTATGTGGGCAGCACAGTGAGAGCCTATTGGGGGAGCAGAACCAATAATACACTGTCTTTTCATATACCAGCAATGAACACATGAAAATAGAAATTAACTGGCTATTCTTTACTTGGCCTAGCACGTTAAGCACATTCTACAGTACAGCTGAGCATCACTCAGTAGTCACAAGCTGTGACAAATGTACTAAACTAGAATCTGTATCTTTTAGAATTATTTAAAGGTATGTTCTAAATGTTATTAACTCACATCTGCAAAAGTCTCTTAAATCAAATCAAAGCTGGGTGTGGTGGTCACGCCTTTAATCCCAGCATCTGGAGGCAGTGGAGTGGATCTCTCTAAATTCAGGCCAGCCTGGTCTATATAGTCAGTTCCAGGCCAGCCAGACCTACATAGTGAGCTCTTCTCTCAAAAACACAAAAACAAAATCGCACCTAAACTATGTCCCAGAANGGGGGGGGGGGGGGGATAAAATTTAAAAAAAATAAAAAATTTTGAGATTAAGCCAGGCCTGTAATCCTGGAGCTCAAGAGTTGGAATTGGGAGAATTGGGAGTTCCAGGATAGCCTGGGCTACATGCTGCCCTGTCTCAAAAAATCCCCAAAACAATACAGAAGGAAATAAAACAAAATAAATACACTAGATTAGATTAATAATTTGAAGCTTTTCCTGTTTTTCTAAATAAAAGCATAATGAATACTACAAGTTTTCCCCTGAGCAATTCTTCCACTGCATCCCACAGATTTCTAGGTGTCATGTTTTGTCTTCATTTCAGTGTTGTTGTTTTTTTTAATTGTGACTTACTATTCAATTACTACTGGCTTAAGATGTATAGTTCCTTTTTCAATATTCATCATGTTTTCTGTTATCTTTCTGTTGGTGAGTTCTAGTTAGACTCCTTTGTGTCCAGAGAATATATGCACTATAGTTTTAGTTGTTTTAAATGTATTACGGTGTATAGAAAGTTAGCCATGTAAAAACTTGATAGGTCAAGAGTTGTTTCCACCGCATAGTGAATATATTATATTCTTAGTTGTATGAGTTAGAGTTTTCTTCACCTCACACACGCAACTCCATACATAGCCCTGGTATATGTGGTATAGCAGTTCTGGCTGTGTTTTCATTTTTCTCCCCCCCCCCTTTTTTTTTTTGTCTTTTAGGCAGGGTTTCATTTTATTTAGCCCCAGCTGTCTGGGAACTCACTGTGTAGACCATGCTGGCCTTGAACTCACAGAGATCCATTTACCTGCTGAGATTAAAGACATGCGCCACCACACTTGGCTTGTGGCTGCTTTAAAAAAATTTTTATATATATATTATTTTTTATGCATATGAGTATATTGCCTGCATGTATGTTAGTGTACCCATGTCACACAGTGCCCACAGAAGTCAGAAGAGGGTGTTGGATCTCCTGGAACTGGAGTGTGGGGAATCAAACCCAGGTGCTCTGCAGGAGCAGCCAGTGCTCTTAACTGTTGAGTCATTTCTTCAGTTTCTGAATGCTTTTTTTTTGGGGGGGGGGTCTTTTTTTGAGACAGGGTCTCCCTGTAGCCCCAGCTGTCCTGGAACTCACTCTGTAGACCAGGCTGGCCTTGAACTCGCAAAGATCCGCCTGCCTCTGCCTCCGAAGTGCTAGGATTAAAGGCGTGCGCCACCACGCCTGGCAGTTTCTGAATGCTTTTTTAACAGAGGGAGGAATGCTGTTCTTACTGAGTGATGAGATTATAACCAACCAAGATGGCAATAATGACAGTAAATGCCATTGTTTATTGAGTCCAGCCAGATGCACTCTCTGCTTACAGTTTAGAAAGACAGGGACACATTTATGTAAATTACTTCATTCAATAATCAACTAAGGTAGATACCACTTATCTCCATGATTTCTTCAATGAGGAAATAGCATCTTGAAGTTAAAGTCAGGTAACTGATTCTTAGAACCTATGTTCTGCCCATCCATTACAGGCCAGGCTGAGTAGGTATGATGCAAAGAGGATTCCATAAGGGTTTTGGTTAGGTA
The DNA here is from genome assembly GCA_009823505.1 of Rhizomys pruinosus. Classification (NCBI taxonomy): domain Eukaryota; kingdom Metazoa; phylum Chordata; class Mammalia; order Rodentia; family Spalacidae; genus Rhizomys; species Rhizomys pruinosus. Next base: position 132,276 of record VZQC01010234.1, on the reverse strand, counting down.
CTTCCAGATTTCAGACATATGTTTGGTTTCTGGTTTATGGGGCCATATTTTCCTGATGTTACTTTAAGGAGGCATGTAAGAGACAGACAGCTCTGTGTGTGTACTGTGGTTGTCACTGTAGCAGCTGCCTCCAACCGAGACCCCCCAAAATTTTAACATTTGCCATTTTAGTTTTGTCCCAGGTGTTTGTATGGGCATTTCAGTTCAAGCAGTGACAATAAAAGCACTTAGGGCTTTTAACTGTGGAGAGTCACTGTGAGATTTAGGGCTTTTAACTGTGGAGAGTCACTGTGAGATTTACCAATTTGGTTCTCAGACCTCATTGGAGAAATTTCTTTTTATAGTTGACAAGAATTAATGCAGAAACTCACTAGTCAGGGTGTAGTGAAATGATCAGCCACAAATGGGATGTGTATATCACACCTCTTCCAAGGCTCTGGGACTAGCAAGAGGGGGAGGCAGAGCGATTAAGATTCAGAGGTAGGGGAGGACTAGAGCAAAGTGGTGTTTTCTGGACATGACAAGATGGATGCACACTTGAATTCAGAGCATTTGTGAGTGCCTGCGCAAGATCAAGCCAGTCAATGTTCTGGCATAGAGGTGGGAAGGGCTTACTAGCTCCCAAGAGAAGCTATGTATGAACAGTTGATGGCCTTGAGGGAAGGGAGAGACAGTTTTCTGTAAGGGTGTGGTACCTCATCAGTCAGCCTTACTCAGTGTATGGCTTCACATCCATGAATATATGGTCACGGATTGGACTCAGTTATTTAGAAATTTAAAAAGAGAATAGGAAGTTGAGAAGGGGTCAGGGAGTGCATCTGGGGGGAGTTCCAGGAGAATGAAAGGGTGAATATAATGATGAAAGTTCCTAAATGAAATTCTCAAAGAACTCATAAAAATATATATTTAAAAGATTTGCCAGGTATAGGTAGTGGTTAATCGGCACCACACAGAAGTATTTTTCATGATATTTTAAATTTATTCTTTTGAATATATAGATCAGCCTGGCCTCTGTCGCAAGGAGATCTGCCTGCTTCTGCCTCCCGAGTGCTGGGACCAAAGGCCTATACCACCACACCCAGCTTTATACAGTGTATTTTGATCATATCTTCTATTTCCTCTTTCCAACTCCCCTTTCTCCCCAATATGTCCCTTCCCCACTTTGTATCTTCCCTTAAAACTTTTTTGTTCTAACTGAGTCTGGTTAGTGCTGCCTTTATGTCTATGACTCTGGGGCCGTGTACTAGAACATGGGCAATCTACCAGGGCCATACCCATGAAGAAAAGTGACTGTTCCTCCTTTAGCAGCCACCAGCATCAGTAGCTCCACAGCCAGGAAGCTGGAAGTTTGGCTTGCATGATCTTGTATAGGTATTATGCAGGCTGCCATAGCTACTGTGTGTTGATGAGTGCGGTGGCCATGTTATGTCTGGAAGATGGCATGTCACAGCACTGTTTCTCATGTTCTGACTCTCTTAAGATTCTTTTTTTTTTTTTAATTAATTTTATTTATTTTATGTGTATGAGTGTACTGTCTGCATGTAAGTTTGTGCACCCCTGTCATGCAATGCCGCAGAGGTCAGAAGAGGGTGTTGGATTCCCCTGGAACTAGAGTTAAAGACAGTTCTCAGCCACCATGTTGGTGCTGGGGATCAACCCAGGTCCTCTGCAAGAGCGGTTGGAGTTCTTAACCGCTAGGCCATTTCTCCAGCCCTCTTAAGATTCTTTACTCCTCCTTTTTACTTTGTTCCTTGAACCTCAAGGGGAGGAGGGTTGATGGAGCTATCCCACTTAGGGCTGAGCACTCATAGTCATTTCTTAGCACCTTGACTCTGCGTTGACTGGTGCCCACTGTAGAAAGAAGCCCCTGACCAAGGTTCAGAGCAGCAAAAATCAGTGGGCATAAAAACAAAAGTATTTAGAAGGCAGTTTGGCAACATGACCATTTAGCAAAACAATAGTGGGCTCCACCCTAAGGCCTATGACTTCCCAAGCCATGGGCTTTTGACCAGGTTTATAGTACCAGGCAGGAATTCTCTTCTGTGGAGCAGGCTTCAAATCCATTCAGACAGTGGTTGGTTACCCTCATAACAGTCATGCCAGCATTAAATCAGTGCCTGGCAGGTCAGTATTAGAGCCTTCAGGCTCCAGCTCTGTAGGTTATACCAGTAGCTTGAATTACACCCTCTAGCATTATGAAAACTAGCCAGAGCCAGATCTGTTGGTGCACACCTTTAATCCCAGCACTCGGGAAGCAGAGGCAGGCGGGTCTCTGTGAGTTCAAGGCCAGCCTGGTTTACAGAGTGAGTTCCAGGACAGCTGGCACTAAAGGGAGACCCTGTCTCAAAAAGACCCCCCCCCCCAAAAAAAAAAGCCAGCAAATAAAAAGAAAGCTAGATAGATAGAAACTAACTTCCTCGGTGAGTTCTAGCTTGATTTCTCCACGTCCTGCAACTGAAGTGTGTGGTGTCCTTAGCACTAGGATTTTTCCACCTGGTTATGATGGGCAACTAAGGAGAATGGCAATATCCTGGTTGTTTTGGGGCCTTGCCCAACAAGTAACTCCTCCTAGGAGTCCCAAGTCTGGCATTGAGCTGTTTTATTTTTTTCTTTTTTTGAAGAAAAAAAAAATTATTGAATCAAGAATTTAACACTGTGTTTTGACCCCATCTCCTCTCACCCTTCTATCCCCCAAACTTCATGAACTATTAGCATATGAAAAACCCTGTCTTTTTTAAAAAAATTTTATTTTTGTATGTGTATGAATGTACTGTCTGCATGTAGGTTTATGCACCCGTGTCATGCAATGCCATGCACCCATGTCGTGCAGTGCCATGGAGGTCAGAAGAGGGTGTCGGATTCCGCTGGAACTGGAGTTAAAGATGGTTCTCAGCTGCCATGTGGGTGCTGGGGATCGAACCCAGGTCCTCTGCAAGAGCAGTCGGAGCTCTTAACCGCTAGGCCATCTCCAGCCCATGAAAAACTCCGTCTGTCTTATACCACATTTTGTACTGGGTATCAAATACTTGTGCACAGATGGGCCAAAGTAAGGGCCCACTTCTTTTCCTTTATATGTGGTTTTGGGTCAGAATATACCCAGCTTTCTTCAAATGGACTTTTCATATTTGTTTTCTATTTATCTTATACAGTGCTTCAGATTTTCAAGTATGGATTTCTCTTTTCATTAGTGATAGAGATGCTCGGGTTTCCTCATCAAAGTCAATTGTTCACATTGAGTACATGCAGATTACATTTTGGCTGTTTCAGGGCCTCACCACACTGTGGTCCAAGGCATTATACAATAGGTTGATTCCCACAGGGTTCTATTGTGGGTAAAAGGACAAGTTAGGTCCTCAAAGCAGGCAGTATTTGACTTAAGGGCCTCCAATTCCAGGTTCTCTGAGAGACAGTTGGGAAGTTTTATATGACTGCTTTACATGGCCAGCTTATTTTCTGTAATCTGTGAGCTTTTAGGTTCCTATTGCTTTTATGGATGGCAGCTAGGTCTTGACAGCCAGAAGAAGAAGAAGAATGAGAAGAAGGAGAAGGGGAGAAGGGGAGAAAGGAGGAGAAAGGAGATGATGATGATGATGATGATGATGATGGCGGCGGCCAGATGACCATGAGTATGGACCACCTTGTCTGTGCTGTGCAGTGGCTGCTTGCAGGCCTAGCCCACCCTGTAGGAGAGGTGTACCCCAGTGCAGTGGGGTGGTAGCAGCCCTCTCCTGGTTGTGCGTCTCATCAACCAAAGTTAGTGGTTAGGGTGGTACCTGTGGGTGCACAGCCAGACCTGCACGATTCCCTAGGCTTTTTCCTCATACTTGTCAAGTCCTGAGTTCTAAAGTTTGGGATACACGTGGAAGCATTGAGGTTCCCAATGTGAGCCGCTGTGTGTTATGCCCGTGCCCTAGAGTTGCTGATTCCTGGGTGCCATCAGCCGCATTGTTGCCATTTCGGTTACCAGGTTATTTCTTACTTGCCCAGTCCTTGGTGCAGAGTTTATAAGTGAAGTGGCATTCATCATGCATGATGAGGCTCCTCACATGGTCCAGCACATTGTTGGAAGCCTGTGTGTCAGGCTCAGGGCAGGCTGTACTCCTCATTCCCCATCCTCATTCTTCCGAAAAGGGGAGATTTTCATTTAATAAACCATACCTTCTGAGGGAAGCACTGTACACCCATGCCTCCCTCACAAAGCAGTGTTTTCTTTTATTGATTTATTTTTTTGGTTCACTGATTTTGTTGGTTTTTATTTTAAACATATATATATATATATATATATACACACACACACACACACACACAGAGTTTTTGTTTAGACTGAGCCTCAAATCACATACTTTAGCAGGTTGTGGATTGGTCTGTTTTGTCTGGTTAGTTTCCTTATGTAATGTCAAGTGAATGAATCCCTTTGGAGTTAGAGTAGATGATGTGAATTGGGGAGACCTCATTGAGGTCCTCATGAATAGGATAGGAATAAAGTTCTACGGGACTGGAGAGATGGCCTAGCAGTTGAGAGCACCACTGCTCTTGCAGAGGACCCGGGTTCGATCCCCAGCACCCACATGGCAGCTGAGAACCGTCTGTAACTCCAATTCCAGGAGAACTCCAGTTCCAGGGGAATCCGAGACCCTCTTCTGACCTCCGCGGCATTGCATGACACGGATGCACAAACCTACATGCAGACAGTACATTAATACACATAAAAAATAAATAAAATAAAATTAAAAAAAAAAAGAAATCATTTGAAATAGATTTGGTGCTGACAGTAATAAAATTTGAGTTATTTGGAGACGAGCTTTTCATGGCCCTCAGGTTCCTTGGAAATATTTCCAGTACTAATAAGACTAAGCTCTAGGATCTCAGGAGGGTCTGGGCAACAGTAGAGGCCTGCAATCCAGAGGTTGTTGCAGAAGTTTGCTGCACATGAGAATTCCCTGGGAGAGGCAGAGAAAAACTCAGTGAGCGGTAAGGAGCAGCACGTACTTTGAGATATCAGCCCCCCACTTGGCTGACTCTGTGACTTAAATCCTTGTTTCCCTAAAGTAGGGACATCATTCTCAAGAAGTCAAATGAATTAATATTTGACATTGTCCTTGGAGTACAGGAAGTACTCAATAATTACAAACTGATTGCTTTATAAATATCAGTTAAAAAAATACTTAGTTGTGATTTTTGTTTGCAAATAATTAAGTATGAAATATATAGGGAGTGTCTGAATGGATGAACATGATATGTGTAAGAGAAATTTGCCATGATACCTGACACAGTATTTCAATACGTAGTGTCACAAAGGTAGGGGCTGCAGACCATAGAGGTTGGAAGTTAAAGTAGCAGTATTTGCACTAAATCTTGCATACCTTGCACATGCTTTTTATCAGGGACAGTTATGAGAGCTCTCTGTGTGTGCACTAGCTTTGTATACACATAACTATCCCCACTAGGGCAGCTGCTCATCCTCATTTGATGAGGTAGCATACTGCCCAGAGTCACACTTCTTTTGAGTGACATGGTTGGAATTTGAACTGAAGCACACTTGTTCCAGGACTGTTACTAAATTCTTTTCGTTGAGGACCTCCTGTGTGCCAACCACTGAGCTCTGTTATCTTTATGTAAGCAAGGAGAAATGAGAACTTTCCTGAAGTAGGTGGTCAGGGAAGGATTGTATAGTGAAGTGCAAATGAGACCTGGAGCCATCCAGTCAAAGCAGTCTCTGTAGGGGAACAGAATTAGCACAGGTAGAGTTGGTGTGGTTGTCAAGGAGCCTCAGAACAGCTAAGTGGAAAAGAGAGAAAGTGAGAGCACTGTGTCTTAAGGCTGTAGACAAGCACCAGTTTTCATAGTGACTGTATTAGTGATCCAGTAGGATGTTTCATGGGCCAAGTCACATTTATGATTTTAGGACCTTACTGTGGTTCCTGGAGGGTGGGAGATGTTTGGGCATGGGGCAAAGAATGGGGCTGGTCAGCTTAGCTACCTACAGTGAAGTGATAAAAATGACCCAATTTGCATAGCACTTTCTGTGTGGCAGGCATTGTCTGAAGCATTTTATTCTGTTGTTCTTCCCAGTGAGTGAAGTACGTACGAGCTTGTAAGTTGTAGGGCTGGGATTTGAACACACCCAGCCTGGCTCTAGAAGCTGTATCTTAACCCCTGGTGTTCTTGCTGTAGCACACTTAAGTTTTTCCATTCCTCATCACTAGCCCTCTGTGTATCTACAGAAGCTGCAGTGCAGAGGGAACTGTGGAGCCAAATTTGGACTCCTTCACGTGCCTCACCCCTCTCCCTGCAACCTGACTTCTTTGTAGGGTCCTCTGGAGCATTCCTCCAGTCTGGTTTCTCTTGTCTTAGTGGCACACCCTCTTCCTGTCTTTGATGTCTGCGTCAGCTTTTGGTAACTGTCCTTCAACGTTAGTTGATCCACACTCAGGCCAGAATGTAATTCTGGCCATGTGGCTTCCTTGCTGAAAGTCTCAGGTTCTCCCTGGCTTTCAGACTGGAGCCTCCGCAAGTCTCCCCTGCTGCTCCCTCCATGTCCTCTAGAGCATAAGTGCGTGGTCAAGGATGGGAATCTCTAGACCACTTTAGGAGTCAGCTCACATTGTGAGGTAGTTGTTTGCTATTTGGTGTGTATAAGAGAGGCTAGTTAACCAGAGAGCTGGGGCCCTTGGAACAAACATATCTGGATCTGCAATTTTGTGTTTTTGTGTTTACTTTTTCCACTTCCCCTTCTTCCCTTCCCCTTCCCCTTCCCCTTCCCCTTCCCCTCCCTCCCTCCTCCCTTCCTTCCTTCCTTTTTTCTTTTGGTCTTTTTGAGACAGGGTCTCCCTTTTTAGTCCCAGGTGGCTTTGAACTCACAGAGATCCACCTGTCTTGGTGCAGGGACTAAAGGAGTACACCATCATGCCCGGCTTTGTGTTTGGTTTTTCAGTTTAGCACACAGTGTTCTGTATGAATTAGTTTCCTTAATCCTCACAATAATATGAAAGAGAGACTTAAGGAATTCTTTTCTGTTCTGTACTATACTAGGAAATTAAGATTCACTGGGTTAAATAAAAATGGCTTTTTGTTGTTGTTGTTCTTTTCGAGACAGGGTCTCCCTGTAGCCCCAACTGTCCTGGAATTCACTCTGTAGACCAGGCTGGCCTTGAACTCACAAAGATCCACCTGCCTCTGCCTCCCCAGTGCTAGGATTAAAGGTGTGGGCCACCACACCTGGCAAAAATGCCTTTTTTAGCTGAAGGTGTGTGTTGTCCAGGTAAACCTCCATCTTGTGATCCTCCTGCCTCAGTCTTCTAACTTGTTGTGATTTATGTATGTGCAGAGGTTAAATGCTTTACATGTTTACACAGCTAGTAGGGGACACATTAGAGTTTGGATCCAAATAGTCTGCAGAATTGTTCTTGGTTACTGTATTGGATATACTAGCAAAAAGAATTTTGCAGTGTGTTGAGTTGAAAATCAGACTCTGAGATGGGAATTTTACCTGAAACTGTTTTTAGGTATGGGAACATGTGTTCATAAGGCTTACTAAAGTTGCATATTTTTTTTTTTCTTATTGAAAGGCTTACCCAATTCCAGAAGATACCACCAAATGATGTAATGGTGCAACTCTAATCTTCAAATTTAGGATGTCATCATAGAGACTTTTAATATTCTCATTGTTAGAAAGTAACCATAGCTGCTTTCAGTCATCCAGGTTAGACATGGTGTATGTCACTAGGACAAAGAAAAACAAAACAAAACAGATGTGCAGATGTGGACATTTATCTCCTTACAGCTAGGGCTTACAGCTAGATGGACAATTGGGAACTGAGTTGGTACTGGCTGTTTGTCACTAGGGTAATCAGTGTCTAGTGAGCATGTAATGGGAACCGTGCCTGAGTCCAGTCTGCAGGGAAGGGACTGGAGGCTAAGGTTGAATGAAGTGAAACATAAGGAACAGCAGGTTTCAGAGAATCATGACACTGTGCTCCAGGAACACACCAAGGCCAGAGAGGCCAGATACTAAGCCTGAGCCTGCCTAGTAAGGGCCTTCTGGGCCAGTTTAGTATCTTAGTTTTTATCTTCAAAACAGCTTACAGAAAGGTTCCAAATGGCAGTCATTTCACAAAAGACAGGAGAGTTCATTTTCAGGGATGGGCTGGGCAAGGAAAGAAATCCTTTGATAAACAGGACCATAGAAATGTTGACATGTTCATTTGTAGTTTTTCATTCATAAGGTGTAACTTATGAGTGGCTATCATGGAGGTGTGAGTGACAAAGTAGAAACCCAACAGGCAGGGCATTAGGGCTTCCAAAAAGAGAAGTGGGAACCACTATGACCCACAGGTAGAAGTGTGAGGAAATAAGGCAGGTTGATTGAATGCCAGCCCATTGTCAGAGAACAATGGCTTGGGTCTCCAGCCTTAATGCTGGGTTCAGCCTCACTTGGTAGCCAGCATATATTTTCAAGTAAAGGAGTAACAGAGTTGCCTTACAGATTGGTAGATCTGGTGATGGGGAAATGGAGAGATGAGAAAAACTCTGGTTCTGTTAGAACTGTAGGTGGGTGAAGGCCACCAGGCACTGATAGTAAGAATAGCTTGGGAAAAAAGGGGCTTCATTGTGGAGGAATGTTACACATTGCCTGGACTTACGAGACCAGCAAACCTGAGCTTGAATCTTGATTGTGCCCTGTATCTTAACAGCTTTGAGCATCGTTCCTTGACCAGTACAATAGTTGTGCACCACTTGTCTTAGAGGCTTTGGGGAAACACAAGTGAGTACTACAAGGCTGGTTCCTTGTGAGACATTGCATATTTACTCTCATGTTTCCACCCTGTGGAACATTATCGTTAGGTTTTGACAAATGAACCTCAAGCTCAAGGAGGTTATAGAACTTGGCCACAGTCACATCTGTCTTGGGGAACCATGATTCAGAGTGACAGTGGCCCACACTCAGCCCTTGCTTAAAATACCAGGGATAGAGTGAGTAATTGGAAAGAGGCAGGAAAAGCAGCCTTTTGAAGAGATGACAGCCGAGCTGACACCCTGAGTAGGAGAATGTGCTGGGCATTTCATGAGGAGCAAGTGGAGCACCAGGCTTGGAAAGAGATTTCCGGGTCTATGGGGAGAAAGGAGGTCAGTGTGCCTGAGAAGCACAGGGAACCAAGCAGGGCTGGGTGAGGAACAAAGGAAAAGAGGACTTAGAAATGGAACACCCTGGCAGCTGTTCTAGGGGCTGAATTTTTATTCAAAACTGCCATTGGAGAAGTTGCCAGAGAATTTAAAACAGTCACTATGACCTGGAAGCTTTTAAAAAGACCCTCTGGCAGCCACTTTGAAGACTTCTTCCACAGTCCAATGGAAGGGTACTCATAGCAGCCCTGTACCACTTTCCTTGGGGAGACACTAACAGAGGTTTTAGAATGAACCAAGACCCTGCAGGTAGCCTAAAGTGGTACAGAGAGACCAGAGATAGTACCTGGGGTTTGTTGTTGCTGTTGGCTTTGAGAACTGACAATTTTGCATCTAGGGCCTCACACTTGCCAGGACTGTGCTACATATATGTTCTGGCACCTAAATGGTTAGTTTCAGCCATTGAAGTATAAATACTATCACTCATTTTCTGAAAGGCAGAAAGATTGTTGGAAGCATAGAGTTAGACGGGGTCAGCAGGGAGGTTCTCTTGGACAGGATTGCTCCATGTGAGATGTATGTTAGACGTTTAGATGGTATCATCTATTAGACAATTGACTCTGTGACTCTAAACAGAGCCTGACAGTCGTCTGGGTTGAAGACAGGAATCATTAGTATGAAGCATTCTGGCTTTTAGGGGACAAGGGAGATGCTCAGGATACTGAGGATAGTGAAGGGTTAAGTGCTTCGCTACACCATTTGAGTTCTGTTGTTGAGCCACAGTCCTCCAAGCGATGGTGGCATCGTCAAAGGTAACTAATTATGTTCTCCACTGCTGGAGGTCCAGTCTCCAGGAGATGGCTTCATTCCCTTGGGGACTGTGGTGTTTCTACATGTGTGTGTTCATGTGCCCATGTTCCTTCCAGTATGCTGGTGGGGAGGTTCCCAAAATATGTGGTAGCCATGATGTAGGTACTGGGCCACTCCTCACTTACTAGAAGATAGGGGTAACCCAAATCCTGGGAAGAATCTGGACTTACTCCACAGTTACATCCATTCTTTTAAATTAGTTCATAATCCACGAACTCAAGTACAATTTCAAAAATTTTCATCACTTTTTTAAAAAAATTTATTTTTGTATGTGTATGAATGTACTGTCTGCATGTAGGTTTGTGCACCCGTGTCATGCAATGCGGCGGAGGTCAGAAGAGGGTCTCAGATTCCCCTGGAACTGGAGTTCTCCTGGAATTGGAGTTACAGACGGTTCTCATCCGTGGGTGCTGGGGATCGAACCCGAGTCCTCTGCAAGAGCAGTCAGTGCTCTTAACCGCTAGGCTATCTCTCCAGCCCAATTTTCATCACTTTTAAGTACATAATTGATAACTCAAGTTATGTATCTAAAGTACATTTTGTAAACTTTTTAATTCAATAGAAATGATTTTTATTAACTGAATTTTTAAAATTTCTGTTGTAAGTCAAACTCCTGCATTTTGGCAAAAGCCCTATGTTAAGTTGTGGGTGGGCTTTTTGTGGTGATACTTTAAAAATATTCAGAAACATTGTATTGCTATCTCTTATACAAATAATTTCACTTTTTGTTGCCACAACACTTTATACTCTGTTCCTGTTGCTAAGAACTCTGGAATGTCCTAGTACAGAAAATGGTTATAGAATGCCCCCCAGGAAGACTTGTTATTTAAATGCTTTTGTGTCCTCTGTCTTACATCCAGATATGGATATCTGAAAGAAAAGAACTTAGAAATTTAAAAAGTTAAAGTTTCTTTAGATATTTTGTAACAGGAGCTCAGTTTCCCCAGCAGTAGCAACTGTGCTAAGGTGACCACGTTTCCATCCTCTGTGTGCACATGTGCACAGGCTGTTTAGGAAGGTACAGAACTTACAGGTCACATAAAGCCTGAATCCTGGTTGTGCTGCTTTCTTTCTGGGTGAGGCTGGATAATTTCATTTTTCTATAAGTAAAATGAGTACTGTATTTTATTCTAGGGTTATTCTAGTCATGAATGCAGAGGGTAGAAGTGGATGGATGTGCCCAACGTGTTCCCGGATGGACATGGCACTTTGAACCCTAACCTGTGCAGTCACTATATGTAATAGTAGTCGTCAGTCTCTGCTGCAGCCTCCCCCACCTACCCCTTCTCCTCCTGCTTCTCCTGTCTCCTCCTCCCCCTCCCTTCTCCTCTTCCTCCTCCTCCTCCTCCTCCTCTGCTCTGAACAAAAGGAAAAGAACTGGAATAAGCCTTATAAAAGTGCTTAGCACAGGACCTGCCAATAAATGCCAACTCTTATTTGGTTCTCATTGCTGTCATTATAAATTACAAATGTTCCTCAGTTATTTTTATAGACAGGGTTTCACTGTAGCCCCACCTATTCTGGAACTTGTTGTGAAGACAGGCTGGCCTTGAACTTGCAGAGATCCATCTGCTTCTGCCTTCAAGTGCTGGGATTAAATGTAGGCAGGCACCACCACACCTGACTCAGGGAGTTGGAAATTAATTAATTAATTAATTATTATGTGTATGAATGTAGTGTATGCATGTAGGTTTGTGCATCTGTCATCCAGTCCTGTGGAGGTCAGAAGAGGGTGTTGGATAACCCTGGAACTGGAGTTAAAGATGGTTCTCAGCAGCCATGTGGGTGCTGGGGATCAAACCCGGGTCCTCTGCAAGAGGAGTCGGCGCTCTTAACCACTAGGCCATCTCTCCAGCCCCATGGGAGTTGGAATTTTAAATACTTTTACATTTATTTCTTATTTTATTGTTATATCAACATGTGTGTCAGTGCACAGTGCACGTGTGTCATGCAGTGCCCCCCAGAGGTCAGAAGAGCGCATCAGATCCCCTGAAACTGGCGTTATGGATGATAGCTGCTGTGTGAGTGCTGCGATTTGAGCCCAAGGTCCTCTGCAAGAGCAACCAGTGCTCTTGAAAGTGCTAGGCCATCTCTACAGCCCCTAAGGAGTTAGAATCTTAACAGAAGTGTAGATTCCTGATCTTTGACTGGATAGCCCCTATCTTCGTTTTAGTAGTATCAGAGAGTGGAAGAAATCAGGGCAAAAAAGAAACATTTTCTCCATAAAAGTTATTGTGGCAGTATCAAGGCACTATTTGAAAGGATCTGTACATTTCTCACCTTTTTTATTCTTTTTTTTTTTTTTTTTTTTTGTTCTTTTTAAGGAACAGGTTGAGACAGGGTCTCCCTGTAGCCCCAGCTGTCCTGGAACTCACTCTGTAGACCAGGCTGGCTCAAACTCACAAAGATCTGCCTGCCTCTGCCTCCCGAGTGCTAGGATTAAAGGCATGCGCCACCACGCCCGGCCTTTTTTTATTCTTTATTTATTTTATTTCATTACTGGGAATTGTACACAGGGCTTTATGTATCCTGGGCAGGCACTCTACCACTGCTACAACCTGCCCTATATTTTCTAATTGCCACTGAGACCCCAACTGTGTCGTCCAAGCTAGTCTCAAACTCATCCTCCTGCTTCAGGCTCCTAAGTGCTGAGATTACAGGAATTTGCTATCATGCCTAGCTAGCATTTATTTTATACAGAATTGCTTGTCATTGGTTAAGACTTTATACAGAACAGCATATCTCAGAAACTAAAAATAGATTTTTTTTTTTGGTCTTTTTGAGACAGGGCCTCCCTGTAGCTCTGGCTGTCCTGGAACTCACTCTGTAGACCAGGCTGGCCTCGAACTCACAGAGATCCGCATGCCTCTGCCTCCCAAGTGCTAGGATCAAAGGTGTGTACCACCACGCCCGGCATTTATTTATTTCTGTATGTGTATCAATGTACTGTCTGCATGCAAGTTTGTGTACCCATGTCGTGCAATGCCGTGGAGGTCAGAAGAGGGTGACATTCCCTTGGAACTGGAGTTCTCCTGGAATTGGAGTTTCAGACGGTTCTCAGCCGCCATGTGGGTACTGGGGATCGAATGGGGTCCTCTGTAAAAGTGGTCGGCACTCTTAACTGCTAAGCCATCTCTCCAGCCCTAAAAATAGATTTTTAAAGGCTGTTTAACCTCTGTTTAGTTAATAAAGCTAATTGGCCTGATTTCATTAATGAAACTTCTGATACAGTAAAAGTTTTGCCTCTCCTGTAATATGAATTTTCCTTGTTTTTTCCCTTTTTTTGTTATTTTTGAGGCAGGGTCTTCCTTTTAGTACCAGCTGTCCTGGAGCTCACTCTGTAGACCAGGCTGGCCTTGAACTCACAGAGATCTGCCTAACTTTACCTCCTGAGTGCTGGGATTAAAGGCATGCACCACCACGCCTGGCTTGAATTTTCCTTGTTAATATCCTGTCAGAGTACTTACCACAGGGATATAATGGAAGGTAGACTAAAGTACTTTTAAAAAATCTTATTGTATACATCATCCTATGGAATACAACTTTTTCCTTTGTCCCACATTTACTGAATTTAACCCGGTATGGCTATGCTTTAAAGGAAAATAGTACATTGTTTAGTTCTTATTTTTCATGAAATCGTTAAACTGAGTCATAGACATTTCAGTGCACTGGAAGCTTGTCTATTCAGCTTATACAGTCAGAGGTGTTTAGCCCCGACATTCCACATGGCTGAAGTTAGAATCTGGAGGGGGTCCCTAGAAGCCGCCTGCTGGCCTCAGGGAGGGATGGACCAAGGTAAACATCAGTGTGCAGCTGAATTTAGTTCCTGATACTGAATTGGACAAAGTACGACGTCCCTCTTTGACTGGGTTTCTTCTTTCATGGAATGGTGATGTAATGGACTCTCTATAAGCAGTGGTAAGAATAAAGGAAATAATAGGACATACTCAGTGATGTACCTCCATCCCAGAATTGTGTTCGTCATTCTGGTGTATTTCAGATTTCTAGCTAGCTCTCTGTGTAATTTAGTATAATAGACACTTTTAAAGAAAATCTGCACTATAACCATTGTAAATATTAGATAAGTAATTCGGTATTTAGAAATCATTGTCTAACATCTCCTTAGGCATTTTCTTCTTTTAAAACCCAGAATCTGTATGCTGGAAAAGGTGAAATTAAAACTTTATAAGAGAGAAGAGGGTAATCACCTCTTTAGTTGATTTTTTTTTTTATCTTGATATTTTATTTATTTTATGGAACTAGAGATTAAATTCAGGGCATTGCTCAGATGAGGCAAGTGTTCCTGCCACCCAGATCTCCTTTAGTTTGGTCTGCTAAAATGTTTGCTGAGCTGCACCATTGCTATCTGTCCCTTTGTTGCAGACATTCCTAATACTATGTGTAAAGTCTAGACTCTAGATCTAAACTTTGAGCTGATCTCTAGATTATTAATTTTTCATGGTTTGAACTTTTTACTGAACCATAATTACAATATATGAAATGACTTTAAATTTTCTTTTTTCTTTTCTTTTTTTTTTTTTTTTTTGTCTTTTTGGGATAGGGTCTTCCTATAGCCCTAGCTGTTCTGGAACTCACTATGTAGACCAGGCTGTCCTTGAACTCACAGAGATCTGCCTGCCTTTGCCTCCCAGCCTGCCTTTGCCTCCCAAGTGCTGGGATTACAGGCATGCCCCACCATGCCCGGCCTAAATTTTCATATAGATATGACTTAATTTGGTTTCATTTTTATGTCATAGTGTCACATGTCTTTAATCCCAGCATTTACCTATAGGAAGCAGAGACAGAAGGATCTTTGAGATCCAGGCCTGCCTGGTTTGGTCTACATAGAAAGTTTCAGACTAGCAGGGCTACAAGGAGACCCTGTCTCAAAACAGAAAAACCTGTCTCCTGAAACCAAGCTGCAATTATTGCATTAACTTCTGTGTTTGTACCAGTGTGGTGACATCAGTGTATAAGAAAAGGGATTAGAAGGTTTTATGACTTAAAAACAATTACCAAAACAATTTTCTTTGAATATAATGCTGGTAAAAGAAGCAGCTTGCCCCCCCCCTTTTTTTTACCACTCAGACTGCACTCCCTCCCTCTAACTCTCCCAAAGGAAGAGTAGAATGATCATCAGTGGCAAATAGCAGTTGCAAAAAGCAGTACCAACAGCCAGCTTCACACTCAGGAGGAAACTCTACATCTCGTCCTCGTGGTTTCTGGTACTCTACACAGTCAGAGAAACCTCTCTAGTTACAAACTATAGAATGATCCCTGAAAGAATAGTCTTTTTGCCTTTGTGATAGCTCTGCCCCTTTCTTAACTAGCCTTCGCTCAGAGAAGAGTAAGTATTTAAGCAGAAAAATCTATCGAATGGCACAGCTTTGTGAATTGCTAAGTATTCATTTGCTTGCAGCTTGTTCATAACTCCTAGCAGAATTCATCTGTAATTGTTTTATTGTGTTAATGTATTCATTTCTTTTAAAAAATATTTTTAAATTTTATTTATTTTGTATGTGTATGAATGTACTGTCTACATGTAGGTTTGTGCACCTGTGTCGTCCAATGCCACAGAGGTCAGAAGAGGGCGTCAGATTCCCCTGGAACTGGAGTTAAAGACGCTTCTCAGCCTCTATGTGGGTGCTGGGGATCGATCCCAGGTCCTCTGCAGGAGCAGTCGGCGCTCTTAACCGCTAGGCCATCTCTCCAGCCCCACATATTGATTTCTTACATTTTAACAGCTTTGTTATGCCTTATAATAACTTGTTGCATTGTATTTTAACCGTTTTTATAGTGTTATTGTTTGATTGCTCTTAATCATGGTATACCTCATCAATTCATTACACTGCAGTGACACTGGACCTTGCCTACTTGATTGGAACGAGAAACTCCTTTGGAAAGTAGTGTTTTTCCAGGTTGTTTTCCAGCTGTAACCAGATGAGTGAGTGATGCTGTTTCTTTGTTGCAGATATGCCAATATTTGGTCTCTGTCCAGCACATGATGATTTCTACTTGGTGGTGTGTAATGACTGTAACCAGGTTGTCAAACCCCAGGCATTTCAATCCCATTATGGTAAGTACTTATCAGGTAAAAACCACCAGAAGGTAAAGCAGGGTGAGACTGAGGACCAGTGATAGGCAGGGAGCTTTAGCACTTCTTTCACAAGAAGTGGCTCTCTGATCCATTGAGAGGGCTAAAATCTGTCATGTGGGGGTGTTCTCTGATTTTTATATTTTTGTTTTCTGACTTGCATTTAAAATTAGATGAAGAAAGTATCTTTTACAAAATATCTTGAAGAAATACCTCAATATTGTTAAAGATGTTACAGATTTGTTTCCTTCTTAAGTCTCTGGTTATGAATACATAGATTTCAAGTGCACACACGTGCGCACACACACACACGCGCGCGCGCACACACACACACACACACACACTCCCCATAAAGGCATGACGTTCTTAAAAGGATATACAATTTTAGGGGCTGGAGAGATAGCCTAGCGGTTAAGAGCGCCGACCGCTCTTACAGAGGACCCAGGTTCAATCCCCAGCACCCACATGGCGGCCGAGAACCGTCTGAAACTCCAATTCTGGGAGAACTCCAGTTCCAGGGGAATCCAACACCCTCTTCTGACCTCCGCGGCATTGCACGACACGGGTGCACAGACTTGCATGCAGACAGTACATTCATACACATACAGAAATAAATAAAATAAAAAAAAAAAAGGATATACAATTTTAGGAGATTCAAGTTTAGTAGTTAATGAGACATTAAAAAAAATACTTCTGGGGCTGGAGAGATGGCTCAGTGGTTAAGAGCACTGACTACTCTTGCAGAGGACATGGGTTCAATTCCCATCACCCACATGGCTGATAAGAACCGTCTTTAACTCCAGTTCCAGGGGAATCCGATGCCCTCTTCTGACCTCTGCAGCATTGCACGACACAGGTGCACCAACCTACATGCAGACAGTACACTCATACACACAAAAAGATAAAAAAAATAAAATAAATAAAAATAAATAAATTTAAAAAATTTTAAAAAATAAAATAAAAATAAATGCTTCTGAGGTGCATGCCTTTAATCCCAGCCCTTGGGAGGCAGAGGCAGACAGATCTCTGTGAGTTTAAGGCCAGCCTGGTCTACAGAGCGAGCTCCAGGCCACCTGGGATTAAAGGGAGACCCTGTCTCTCCCCCCCCCCACCACCACCAAAAAAAATACCTCTGAGTTAGTCCTCTGGGCTTTTACCTAGTACAAATGCAAGCTTAAAACACAGTAACAGTGGTAAGAGTGTTGAAGGCCAATATCGATGTTGGAACTGAAGTAGAGTCCTAAGGAATATCCCAGAGCCTGATCTGTATCAGGGGCATTTGGTACAGAGGGGAGAGCCAGCATCCATCCAGACCTGGGCAGGCCATTGTGGCTAGGGGGATGGTGAGAGGCTGAAGAATGTAAAGGAATCCAGCCTTAGAGCTGGCAAGACACATTGAGCCATTGGAAAGCTATGGAAGGGAAGGGCACAGTCCTAGCTCACTGGTTGGTCTGCTGAGAGTGGAACATGGGGAGATAGAAACAGAACAGATGGATGAGGAGAGGCAGGAATGGCAGTGGGCCGTGACTTAGGTCAAGCAATGATGCTGGGGAGACTAGCTTAGACTACTTTATTTTATTTATTTTCGTGTGTGTATGAATGTACTGTCTGCATGTAGGTTTGTGCGCCTGTGTCGTGCAATGCCGCGGAGGTCAGAAGATGGTATCAGATTCCCCTGGAACTAGAGTTAAATACGGCTCTCAGCCGCCATGTGGGTGCTGGGGATCGAACCCAGGTCCTCTGCAAGAGCAGTCGGCACTCTTAACCACTAGGCCATCTCTCCAGACCAATAGACTACATTTTAAACCTAGTATTTTCAGGGCTCACCTTGAGGATGCTATTTTTTTTAAGAATATAAGTTTTTAACTAAGTATAAAATAGGAAAGCAGTTTTTCCAAAAGAAAATATTAAAACATTTAAAAAATACGGAGTCTTTTAAAAATTGAGTTATTTTCTAAGTTTTGAAAATTCCATACATATTACCTTTGCATATTTGCATTCCTCCCAGTCTCCCACCAAACTCCTCACTCCCTCTCAATTTCCTGTTCTCCTCTTTGATTATAATTATTACATATACATACATCAATAAATATACATATATAGAGATATATAACAGGATGCTATTATTTTAAAAACCGTACCATCATAGTTAACATCTCAATATTTTCCCCCAAGGAATTTATCTTCATTTAGGCATAAAAGGGTTCTGTGAGTTCCTGTTTCTGAATGAGGCTTTGGGACAGCCCCAGAGTGGGTGTACTGGTGAATCAGAGGCCATCTCTCAGTGGACAACTGCCATGGGAAAAAGGAAATCAGAGTGTTGATGAATATTTTGCAGTTAAAGTTTTTGAAGTGTGACTAGATTTGGTTTAAATTTAACCCAATGAGAATTATAACCTCATTCTTTACCTTGAGCAAGTTATCCAACCTTAGTTTACTTTTTTATAGTACAAGGTGACAGTACCAACCTTAGAGGTTCCTAGGGGGCATTAATTGAAATAGCATGTGTAAAGCTACCTGTGCTTAGCAAATACAAGAGAGGGAGAGAACCAGGTGGACAAAAGTATACGTCTAGATGCAGGAAGGTCTATGTCCAAAGTTAAAAACAACCAACAGCCTGAGGCCTTGGGGATAAGGAGCACAGGTCGCTTCTCCTGAGGAGCTGAGAGGCTTCTGAAGAAAATAACTTTTTTTTTCACATAAATTTATTTTTATTTTTTTTAACAAATCTAGACCCATGTTCCCGCCCATTCCCCCACCCCGCCAGAGCTCATGCATTCTGCCAAACATGCTTTTCATCTCTTTCTCAATATTCTTCATGAGGAAGTTGACTGTTTTGAGCGTTTCAGTCAGTTCTTTGATGCAGTCCTTTCCCTTGTTGTTGTTGTTTCCAATATGCATTACGCCCAACTGCTTTGGACAAAAGCTTAGGGGGCCCTATACAAGAAATACTTACAACGAGGTAATTGGCACTAGCATCCACAGATGAGGGATACCATTCGTCGTTTGTTTTTCTGGGACTGTGTTACTTCACTCAGCATGATGTCCTCTAGCTCCAGACATTTTCCTGCAAAGCTCATGATGTCATCTTTCTTTACTGCTGCATAGAACTCCATTGTGTAGATGTACCACATTTTCTCTATCCATTCGTCAGTTGAGGGGCATTTAGGTTGGTTCCAGCTCTTTGCTATTGTGAAGAGAGCTGAAATAAACATGGCCGTGCATGTATCTCTGTGGTGGCGTAAGTCTTGAGGGTACATGCCCAGGAGTGGTATGGCTGGGTCGGGTGGCAAGTTCATTCCAAGTCTTCCAAGGGTTCTCCACACTGCTTTCCATAGTGGCTGTACGAGTTTACATTCCCACCAGCAGTGGATGAGTGTTCCCCTTTCCCCACAACCTCTCCAGCACTTGGTATCATTTGTTTTCTTGATCCTAGCCAGTCTTACTGGAGTAAGATGATATCTTAAAGTGGTTTTGATTTGCATTTCCTTAATGATTAGTGATGTTGAGCAGTTCTTGAGGTGTTTCTCAGACATCTCTAATTCCTCGCTTGTGAAGTCTCTGTTCAGTTCTTTGCTCCATCTATTGAGCGGGTCGTTTGTTTTCTTTTTTCTTTGTTTTTTGAGTAGTTTATATATTCTGGAAATCAATGCTTTGTCAGATGTATCTGCAGTGAAGGTTTCCTCCCACTCTGTGGGATTTCTCTTCACTTCCTTGATTGTTTCTTTTGATGTACAGAAGCTTTTGAGTTTGATGAGGTCCCATTTGTCAATTGTCGACCTTAATTCTTGTGCAGCTGCTGTCTGATTTAGGAAGTCTTTTCCTACGCCTATGTCTTGTAGTCTGCTGCCAACTTTTTCTTCTATCACCTTCAGAGTTTGGGGTTTCACGTTGAGGTCTTTAATCCATCTGGAGTTGACTTTTGTACAGGGCGAGAGGTAGGGGTTTAATTTCATTCTTCTACAAGTGGTGATCCAGTTTTGCCAACACCACTTGCTGAAGATGCTGTCTTTTCTCCATTGTGGCTTCTTGGCCCCCTTGTCAAATATGAGATGGCTGAAATTGTATGTGCTCAGATTTGGATCTTCGGTTTTGTTCCATTGGTCAACAGGTCTGTTTTTGTGCCAGTACCAGGCTGTTTTTATGACTATAGCCCTGTAGTATAGTTTGAAGTCTGGTATAGAGATCCCCCCTGTGTAGCTCTTTTCACTCAGGGTTGTTTTGGCTATTCGGGGTCTTTTGTTTTTCCAAATGAATTTAAGAACTTTTGTTTCCAAGCCTGTGAAGAAACTCTTGGGGATTTTGATTGGGATTGCGTTAAATCTATACAAGAGTTTCGGTAAAATGGACATTTTTACAATGTTAATTTTCCCAATCCATGAGCATGGGAGGTTTTTCCATCTTCTGATGTCTTCTTCAATTTCTTTCTTTAAAGGTTTAAAATTTTTGTTGTAGAGATCTTTGGTGTCTTTGGTTAGGTTTGTTCCTAGGTATTTTATTGTTTTTGAGGCTATTGTGAGTGGGAAAGTCTCTTTGAATTCTTTCTCCAGTTGCTTGTTCTTGGTGTAAAGAAAGGCCATTGATTTTTTTTTTTTTAAGGTTAATTTTGTATCCTGCCACTTTGCTGAAGCTGTTAATTGTTTCTAGGAATTTTCTGGTGGAGTTTTTAGCATCCCTTAAGTAAACAATCATATCATCAGCAGAAAATAACTTTCATAGTAGATTTGTTATTCCTCTGTGGAGGGCTTTTGTTTTTTATTTCTCCTCTTTCTCCCCTCAGGTTTTTTTTTTTTGTTTGTTTTTTTGTTTTTTTGTTTTGTTTTGTTTTGTTTTTGAGATAGGGTGCTCTTGTCGCTCCGGCTGTCCTGGAATTCACTGTGTAGACCAGGCTGGCCTTGAATTCACAGAGATCTGCCTGCTTCTGCCTCCCAAGTGCTAGGATTAAAGGTGTGTACCACCACGCCCAGGTTCCCCTTGGTTTTTAACTGTGATACACAGGCCTGTCGTGGAAAGGGCAGAAAATAATTTTTGATGGCCGATATATGACTCCCTAAAATTGGAAGCATTTGATGGGGATAGACAGACCTGCCACATACAACTGTGTAATTTATGTACTCAGCAACAGTATTTGGTGGTTCCAGGCTGATAACAGTGGCATGAGTAAAGTCAGAGTCAAGAAAATGCAGGCCATCTGGAATGTCCTGCAGTTCCCATTGGCCAGGGCTGCTGTATCCATTTGTAGATGATCCTTGTACAAAAGTGGCTGGGACTACCTCCTAGCACTTCACTTTGTATTGATGGAAACCTGCTGCAGGCACTCAGAAGCAGCATAACATGGCTTGGTGGTATTCCCAAGAACCCACAGGTGGAGTGGAAGAGAAGGTAGGTCTAGACAGACTTTGAAGGACCACTTCTTCTAGGACTTTCTTGGGCCAGAAGAGGCGCTCTGGCTCACCTGGGACTGCTTTACCCCATGGTGACAGTACCAATATGTCATACAACCTTGACTTACCTTTTTATAGTCTAGGGTGCATATTAGTGTGGGGATTGGTGAGCAGGAGCACCGAAGCAGCAGTGTGCGTGTGTGTATGTTATATATATATACATATATATATGTATATATATATATGTATATATAAGCTTTTTGTTTATAGTTTATGTGTATGAGTATATTGCCAGCATGTGTATAAGTGCACCCAGGCAGTGCCCATGGAGGTCAGAAGAGGGCATCAGATCCCCTGATACTGGAGTTACAAACAGAGTGTTAGCCACCATGTGGGTCCTTGTCAAGAGCAGCTAGTGCTCTTAACCACTGATCCATCTCGCCAGCCTGAAGACAGACATTTTTAAAAATAGCTCATTAGGGAGTTCTATGCAGCAGTAAAGAAAGATGACATCATGAGCTTTGCAGGAAAAGGGCTGGAGCTAGAAAACATCATGCTGAGCGAAGTAACACAGTCCCAGAAAAACAAACGACGAATGGTATCCCTCATCTGTGGATGCTAGTGCCAATTACCTAGTTGTAAGTATTTCTTGTGCATGGCCCCTTGAGCTTTTGTCCAAGCATTTGGGAGTGATGCATATTGGAAACAACATCAACAACAACAAAAAGGACTGCATCAAAGAACTGACTGAAACTGAACTTCTGCTCAAAACAGTCAACTTCCACATGGAGAATATTGAGAAAGACTGAGAAACAGATGAAAAGCATGTTGGGCAGAATACATGAGCTCTGGTGGGGTGGGGGGATAGGGTGGGGGACACGGGTCTAGATTTGATAATCTTGTACAAAATATATATTAAAAAAAGAAAAGGACACATTGAACAACAACAAAAAAAGAAATAGCTCATTAGGAGGCAGGTGTGGTGGCACATGCCTTTAAGCCCAGCACTTGAGAGGCAGAGGCAGGTGGATCTCTGTGAATTCAAGGCCAGTCTGGTCTACATAGGGAGTTCTAGTTCAGCTGGGACTACAGGGAGACTCTGTCTCAAAAAGACAAAAAAGAATATAGCTCTTTAACTACTGAAATTATACACAAGTTGCCTTTTTAAAAATCTTCCTCTGTCTCCCCTTGAGACTGTCAGTGTATGAGTGGAGAAAAGTGTCTGAGTTCTGTTCCTACCTTTTTCTCAATTCCTACCACAGTGTGACTGGCAAAGTCACTGAGCCAAGGGGCTGGGGTCCCTCTAGTGGCAAGGGAAATATTACAGATTAAGAGGTGTTGCTAGTAGCTAGATGGGTGCCAGGGAGCTCTTCTTTAAAGAGGAGACTGCTGATGGAATTGATTAGAGTAGTTGGAGAAATATACTGTATGAAGTGGAGGGAGGGACGGACGGACCGACCTACTGACCATGGGACTGGCCCTGGAGTTGCAACCCCACTTATCTGGGTGGGAAGACTGTCCATAGGACCCCCAGGGCTGAGATCCTCTCCCAGTGTTGCCCCTGTCCCTTCTCTTTTGTGAACAGGAGTTGTGAAAGGAAAGAACATTTTTGGAAATCTTTCTTTTCTGGATGAGGTTCCAGGCCAGTTCTTGTATTTCTCTTTCCATAGTTAGTAATAAGAAATGATTATCAAATTGAGACTATTTCCATATTGTCATTGTCCTTTGTTTATTGCAGTATAGATGCTCCTAAAATTAGGGTGTGGTTGCATACTTATTGATGAGCCATTTTAAGTTGAGAACACCAGAGATTGAGAACGCATTCAGTCCCTATGACCTGGCCAACCTAGCTTAGCAACACCATCCATCCAGGGTGGTTTTTTCCCATGAGACTGTGCTTGACTGGGGGACAGTGACTTAATGCTCCTTCTGCTGGCCAGTCACCCAGCTAACTGAAAATGGTCAGAACTTAAAATTCAAAGTATAGTTTCTAAGCTGGACATGGTGGTGCACATCCATTAATTACAGTACTCAGGATGCAGAGGCAGGCAGATTTCTGTGAGATTGAGGCCAGCCTGGTCTCCATGGCCTTTTCCAGGCCCCTCCCCACCCCTCCCAAAAAATCCACTAAAGTATAGTTTCTATTGAAAGTATGTATTGTTGACATTGTGTTGTCAAGAAAATAATGGAAAATCACTAAAATGATCTTTCCCTACTTGCATGGAAGCAGGTTTAGCATAGATGTTGCTATGGTTTTTTTGCTTTTCTATTGTAGACATTATGAATTTTGGGCTAATGTTCCTTGCCCGCATTTTGTACTTTGATTTCAACAATGTAAGTCAGGTCTTTGTGTGTATGAAAAACTTATACCTTCCAAGGGAGGGGGGTATATCATCTTTTAACAGAATTGATAAAAAGCTGATACTGGCCCATGACATTTAGGGACAAAGGACAAGAGTTTTTACAAGAAGTTCCTTTAAAAGCACTGATGTCAGGACAGGACAGGACATGGCAGCTTATAAATTACTTGCTGCTGGTGACGAAGGTGTTGTAAAAATTGGTGAACAGAGTATTATTGCCCAGAAAAGAGGTTAAGTGCTTCTAGCTAGCAAGCCCTCTGGTGGGGGAATAATGATAAAGCAAGATTTCCATCTGATCAGTGATGGTGACTGATTGTATTCACATCTGATGGCTTTCCTAGTATAGCTTTCTTTTTTGAGAACTACATAGCAGTGCTGTTTTCTTGATGTTGCTTGAATGTTTTGAAATACTCCAGCATGCCTAATAGTTTTAAGTGCAAGATGTTTCTTATGGCTAATTTCAAATTTTAAATATATAATTTGAGTCAGTGGATCCAGAAACCTGATGTACATCTGAAATTACCCAGTTGTAAGTATTTCTTGTGTATGGCCCCCTGAGCTTTTGTCCAAAGCAGTTGTTCATAATGCATATTGGAAACAACAACAACAACAACAACAACAGAAAGGACTGCATCAAAGAACTGACTGAAACAGTGAACTTCTGCTCAAAACAGTCAACTTCCTCATGGAGAATATTGAGAAAGACTTAAGAGATGAAAAGCATGTTTGGCAGAATGCATGAGCTCTGGCGGGGTGGGGGAATGGGCGGGAACACGGGTCTAGATTTGTTAAAAAAATAAAAATAAATTTATGTGAACATCTGAATCAAGGGAACTTTCTGAGCAGGCAGCTTCCCGTGGCCTCCTCCAGCCCCCACTCCAGGCCCACTGCATTGGAATCTTTGTGGACAGAGCCCAGTGTAGAGCTCCCTGGGCTGATTGTAACTCACAAGGCAGCCTGAGCTCACTGCTTGCAGATGTGTCCACTCCAGGGGAGAGCTGCTACCTGATCCTCTCAGGGACTAGTGTACTGGCTGGTGTACACGTTCACTTAGAGCTGTTGAGTCTAGCAATGTGGATGAGAAAGGGGGTCTTATTTTTTAAAGCTATTTTGAAGACTTTATATTATGTGCTGGTAATGGTAATGTCTTACTAACCATCTCTAAAACTGTACGTGTGACAGAGGCTGTGATGGTACCTTGTCCTGGGTGTCATTCATTTGAAGTGGGAATCTTAGCTGTGCTCGTCAATAGAATAAGCCCTGTGGTTTGGATCTGCATAGGTGGGGTAGAGTCATGAGGGATGACTTGAGGCCTGCCTGTGGGCTTGTGTGCCTCTGCTGCTGCCTACCAGAGTGTCTTGGACAGCACTGTTCAGTGCTGTGCTTAGTATACTACTCAGTGCTTTGCTCTGTACACTACTCAGTTCTTTGCTCAGTGCTCTGCTGTCCCTGTCTCTGAGTAGGAAGAGGGCCTTGACTTCTCTCCCTGTCTCTCTTACACAGATATCAGAGTGATCTTACTTAGGGGAAACTGTTGAGTGATGGGAATTCATCCTTGACAGGTACTGCATTTAGAGTCTTCTATAATTAGTTAAAGTCCTGTTCAGATGTCGGCCTTGAAGCATCTTCCCTCAGATTGTATAGCCTGCTGCTCCTCATTAACCTTTTGGGTCCACTTGCTGAGCAAGGTCACAGTGGAGACCTGGACTCAACCATCCACTCCCAGTATTAATCAGACTCTAGCTCACTTAATTTGACTTATTTGCTAACTTAATTCTACTCTATACTTTTTCCTTAAATCAGACTATTTTATTTAGATAAATCCTCTTACAAAGAAAATTGTGATAGAAGCATAAAGAGGGAAAAACTAGTGTTATTTACTGTAATGGATGACATGTAAAAATAAACAGTGAAAAAAACACTTATTCTCTGTTGCTGGTCTTGTCAGTGCTGGCTATGAGCCTAAGGCTCCTCCCTCTATTAAAGGAGCTGGAATGACTGAGAGTGAAATGGCAGTAGTGTGTGACTCACATGTGGTGTGATGTTACCACAAGGATTGATAGAGCTTGGAAGGGGTGCTCAGTTTACTTAGGATTTAATGTTGTTAATGTTGGAGTGATGTATACTCCAGTTTTGGGGAGATACCAGCTTAAACTTCTGGATTTAGTTCCCTTTGATGTTTTAGGAACTAGGTATCTACTGATACCACTCCCTTAGAAATACCGGACTCGGAAAGCAGAATTCTAAACTCTTACAGCTCTGCAAAGGATTTGTCGATTGCTAGTCTCTGTTGAACCCTCCCAGTCACTAGAAGTAGCCTGTGAGTTTGTTGGTAAGGCCTTACTGAGAAACTGCTGCTGCTCTGTCCTCTGTTCACAAATGAAAGTGTAGGTCTGGCCTTTTCCTGACTGAAGGAAAGCAAGCTCTAGCATACATATTACTGTAGTATAGCTCTTGGAAGAATTAATCTTGGACATCATGCACCTTGACTACATCAGGGTGCTCTGGATTGTTTTAGTTGTCAGCATATATTGTATTTACTAAAGTACCATTTTCATCGGAGGATGAGTAAATTACTCATGCTCATGAGAAATCACTCTTAGTTTTTTGAGCTAATGAATTGATTTCAACGAATTTAATAGGGAAACAGAATGATTCTTATTCTCTGAGGTCTGTTGGGCTGGTCCTGGCTAAAATGGTTTCTTGATAAAATTTCACACACCAGGTAAGGACCAGCTATTGCTCTCATTCATATAATTAAGCTACTTTGCATTACAAAACACATTCTATTTTTTTAATTATTTTTTATGCGTATGAGTGTACTGTCTGCATGTAGGTTGGTGCACCCATGTCATGCAATGCCATGGAGGTCAGAAGAGGGGGTCAGATTCCCCTGGAACTGGAGTTAAAGACGGCCCTTAGCCAGCATGTGGGTGCTGGGAATTGAACCCCGGGTCCTCTGCAAGAGCAGTGGGCTCTCTATTTAATAGAGAGCAACGTTCCCTCTCCTATCTGATTGACTTAGATAGGCAGTAACACTTCAGGGCATTTCAGAGCTTGTTTGTTTGTTTGTTTTTCATTTCGTTTTTGTTTTTATTTTGTTGTTTTTGAGATGGGTTCTCTTTGTATAGCTCTGGCTGGCCTCTTAACTCCCTACACCAGGCTGGCCTCTGAACTCACAGAGATCCTCTTGCCTCTTCCTAGCAAGTGTTGGCATTGAAGGCATGCACTATTATCCCTAGCCAGCTTAGGGCAGTTTTAAATCTTATTTATTTATTTATTTATTTATTTATTTATTTATTTATTTATTTATTTGCATGTGTATGAATGTACTGTCTGCATGTAGGTTTGTGCACCCGTGTTGTGCAATGCCGCCGCGGAGGTCAGAAGAGGGTGTCGGATTCCCCTGGAACTGGAGTTCTCCTGCAATTGGAGTTACAGATGGTTCTTAGCCACCATGTGGGTGCTGGGGATCAAACCCGGGTCCTCTGCAAGAGCAGCCGGTGTTCTTAACTGCCCCCAAAAATCTTATTTTATTTTTATGTGTATGAGTGTTTTGTATGCATGTGTAAATGCTCCCCTGTCCAGTGCCCTCAAAGGTCAGTAGTGGGTTGGATCCCTTGGAACTGGAGTTACACACAGTTGTTAGCCACTGTGGAGGTGCTGGGAACAGAACCTGTGTCCTCTGGAAGAGGATATTTATATTTTTATGAGTTACTTTAACTATTTGATAACTTTTTGGATAAAGGGGAAAAAAGTTTTGTTTTTAACTCAATAGTGGGAAATTTGGGCAATGACATCTTATAGTCTGAGTCTTTTCTACTTTGAAATATTCATTGCTGATTAATATTTTTAAGATTGGCTTTAAGGGCTGGAGAGATAGCCTAGCGGTTTAAGAGCACTGCTCTTGCAGAGGACCCAGGTTTGATCCCCAGCACCCACATGGTGGCTAAGAACCGTCTGTTACTCCAATTCCAGGAGAACTCCAGTTCCAGGGGAATCCGAGATCCTCTTCTGACCTCTGCTGCATTGCACGACACGGGTGCACAGACCTACATGCAGACAGTACATTCATATACATACAAAAATAAATAAAATTAAAAAAAATATTAAAAAAAGATTGGCTTTATTAAAATGTCCACAGACTACTGGTAGTTTTTAATACTACTTGATGATTCCAAAGCATTTTTGCATCTATTATCTCATTTCCTGTTCTAACTACCCACTGAACAGGAATTAGATCGTATTCCTAGTTTACAGATGAAAGTCCTAAATTAAATTTCATTGACAATGAAATGTGCCAGGCCATGTATCATGGCTATTATTATCAATTTCTCTCCTGTATAATTAGGATGGATGGAGTTAAAAGAAAAGCCAGAGAACATATGAGTCTCACATGTCACAAAACCATCATTATTAGTGACAGATGCTTTAGTTCAGGTAAAATTTTTAAGTTTGCTTAGAGTATTGGATCGGCCTTGTAAACCTGTTAGAGAGAAACTTTAGTAACTGGAAGATCTAACTGTAGTTATGTGGATGGTTGGCTGAGCATAGCCTTTGTATTTATTTCCCTTCTTCCCACAAACCTAAATCATAGTTCTGGTCCAAAGCCTGGCTTCTCTAAGACATTCTGTAGCTTCTCCAAAGAACTAGTCAAGTCATTTCTCTTTCCTGTTAATAGACTCCGACTGAAACATAGCCCTAGAACAGAAAGTCTTTGGCTCTTTGGCTTCAGAGACATGTGCCAGGTCCTTTTCCAGCAGTCACAGGATGAGCCAGACAAAGCAGTGTAGCCACATCTCAGCAGGAGTGATCTCATGCCAACATTACTTTACCTCTGGAAGGAAATTCCAAGTTCATGGCTTGACCTATACTTTTTCAACTTAATAACATGATGTAAAATAAATACATGTTTTTCTTTGCCATAAGCCAAATGGTGCTAATTAAAATTTCCAGGTAAGTTCAGTCACATCAAATAAAGACTAATATGATTGTCTTTTTTCTTTGGAAAAGTTGGATGATAAGTAGAGAACTTTACACTGATGTGCTTTATGCTATTTGTAGGAAATTTTAATTTCTCATTATAAAATGTATTGATTCTCCCTTCTCCCATTATTGCTACCTGTGATTTTATAGATGTCTGGCCTTTGGTATTTGTTTTAGATGAAATTAAGCAAATCTGCAAGGGCATGATTGATGCTTTAGCAAACACATTGTTTCTATTATAAGCCAGACATTTCTCTTTACTTTAGCAAAGCAGTGACTCTGCAGTCACGCCTTTATATTTTGGTTGGGGGTGGCTAAGGAAGAGTATTCTAAGTGGTGGTGCATGCTGGGAATAATGTATGAGAGTGGCTGCATTTACTTTACTAATTGAAAAAGAGCCTGTGTGATTTGTTGCTGTTTCAGATCAGCAATGGGAAAGAGCCAACCATTTGAGATCTAGAGGAAGAGTGTTTCATGCATAGGAAATAGCAAGTGTACAGATCCAGGGTGGAAGTGGGCTTGGCAGCCAGCCAGTAACAAAGCTGGACAGTGTATGAGGAGGAAAAGGGTATCTGGATTGAAGTTGGAGAAAGGAGATCCAGGCCAGATGATGCAGTGGGTCCTGCAAGCCAGAGCAGTCAGGATTGGACAGTGCACACAGTGTCCCTGGAGGATTGTGTCAAAAAGTGTCAAGGAGCTGATTTATGTCGGTGGGACATAGGGACAAAGTTGAAAACAGTGTACTGTTTCCCTGGCTGAGGTTAAGAAAGATGGATGAGAGAAAGACCTTAGATTAGAGCTGTGGTAGCTGGGGTGCAGGCGTGAATAGGATTGAAGTCTACTTCCCAAGTATGAAGCCCACAGGGTTTGCTGCTGGACTGGGGAGAACCCATATGGGAAAGGAAAGGAGAGAGATGGCATGGGGTTTGGGCTCAAGCAGCTGGGTGGATTTGTTGGTGCTTATGGCTACTCCTTCAGTTTGTTTATGGACATTAATTTTTGATGAGGGGCACTGACCTGAATGAGAAGCCTTGATTTGTTAGTTTTCAGGAATTATCCAAAGATAGTAGGTAGAAAACAGTTACTGTAGTAATGTTAAATTTGGGAAGGTCATTTATTCTTTCAGCTATTTTTGCTTCTCTTCTTTTGTTTTTTTATTCACTAAAATAGTCTGGCATACAAGCCTGTAGACAAAGGGGATATGTGAACTTCCCTTCTCAACACATAATCAGAGTGTGGGCTTCTCACACTCTCATTATGTGTTAAGATTTTGTTTAGAGGTTGGGATTCTACCTTACTGGCCGGATGTCTGTCTAGTATGCTTTAAAAGACTTGAGCAGGTGAGGTAGTACACACACCTTTGATCACAACACTTGAGAGGCAGAGGCAGGTGGATCGTAGTGTACATACCTTTGATCACAACACTGGAGAGGCAGAGGCAGGTGGCTCTCTATGAGTTCCAGGCTAGCCAGAGCTGCATGGTGAGACCCTGTCTCACTTGAGTTTAATACCTAGTCCACCAGAAGGAGGCAAAAAGAATTGATTAAGACTATAATTTGCTGGCTGGAGAGATGGCTCAGCACTTAAGAGCACCAACTGCTCTTGCAGAGCACCTGTGTTTGATTCCCAGCACCCACATCATGGCTAAGGGCCGTCTTTAACTCCAGTTCCAGGGGAATCTGATGCCCTTTTCTGACCTCCATGGCATTGCAGGGTACAGGTGCACCAACCTACATGCAGACAGTACACTCATACACATAAAAAACAATAAATAAATAAATAAATAAATAAATAAATAAATAAATAAATAATTAAAAAAGACTACAATTTGATTTTTTTATTGAGGTAGTAATGCACATTACTAAAGAAAAATTAACACACATGCAGTTAGAATGAGCAGAGTCCTCCATCTTTCCCAGGGTCAGGTTTGATGTATAGATGCTCTTGGATGCTACTAGACTTGAAGTAATATTTGCCTGCATATTTTTCCCTCCTCAGACACATCAAAATTTAGATTTGTTACAAATTTACTATTTTAAGTTAAGCTCCATTAAACATGTTTATATAGTCATACATGTTGCTCTGCTGAATTATTTTTAAAAGCTGCCTATTCTTCTTTAATAATGCATTTTAATTAATTTAATCACACCCCTATCAATGGACCTGTAGATTTTCAGTGTTCTATTTCTGTGTGCAGTACTCTTAAAGAACCATGATTCTGTGGGTCTGTCAGCATTTCAGCATGTTGATTCTCCACATGGGGGCTGGTCCCAGCTACCAACCAGGTTAAATGAATTACTTTGATAGTTCTGATTTGGGTCACTAGAATAATGAAAAAAATCCATTTCCAAAAGTGCATATTACATGCAGATTGTTCACAATATATAAATATATTAAATACATAAGGTACCACATATTTTTAGATATATAATTTTTATTTATTGAGCCTTAATAAAGTAAAAATAGTTAGAAATCTTTTCTCAAAACAGCTTTAAGCTGGGTGTGGTGGCACATGCCTTTAGTTCCAGTGCTCAGAGACAGAGGCAAGAGGATCATCTCTGTGAGTTCAAGGCCAACTTGGTCTACACAGCGAGTTCCAGTCCATCTGGGACTACAAGGAGACCCTATCTCAAAAAGACCAAAATGAATAAATGAGTAAATAAATAAGCAAAGAAGTAAATAAATATAGCTTTGTAAGGATGACACACTACGCTATTTTTGGAGTGTATCCATGTGCGCACAGGTCTGTATAGTTAGTGCCACTTTTGACTTATTTCCTATTAGAAAATGGCTATTTCACATTTTACGACAAAGATCTGTAGTTTGGGTATATTTACTGGGAAATATTTTTCTCTCCAATCATCTCACATGGCTCCTTGCTGATTGTATAAAACGTGCCTACTCCTTCTGCCTTGTCAAGCTCTGGTCTTCCTTGTGACCAGAAGAGGGAGTGTTCGTTGCTTCTTTATTGTGCAGGGCCCTTTACCTGGCTGGTGATTCTGACAAAGCATGTGCTCACATCCAAGACCATAAAATAAAATGTTTCGAGGAGAAGGAAGCAGTGACTATGTATAGTTATTTTCCTCTTCATTCTGTATTGTGTGAGTATAAATCTAGGTTTTAGGTTTATTGCTACATTTTAAGACACCAGTTCTCAAAAGGAACCTCAAAATAATTTTGTGGTTTTTGTCTTATGCATTTGAAAGTTAAGAAGGAGATAGACATTTTATCTATTTTGTTAATTTTAAATGTAAAATAAGGGCCCTTGAGTTATGGGCTAACAACTTAAAAATCTTGGAGAAGCCTGATGACCAAAGTTGGAACCCTTTGAACCCATGGTGGGAAGAGTAAACTGATTCCTGAAAGTTGTCCTCAGACATCTACATGTGTGCTCACACTTACACAGTAACAATAAATACAATGTTTTTTATTTTAAATTCAAATTGGCCTGTGTGTGGTTCCAGGTCAGCTGGGGCTTCAGGGAGATCTGGTCTAAAAAAGAAAAGAAAAGAAAAAAAAAATTAGGCTGGGTGTGGTGGTACACCTCTTTAATCCCAGCACTTGGGAGGTAGAGGCAGATGGTTCTCTGAGTTGGAGGCCAGCCTGGTCTACAGGATGTGTAGCAAACCTAGCCAGGGGGACATAGTAGGACCCTGTCTCTAATAAATTAAATTAAAATAGAAGTAGTGAGCATCTGAATGGTCCTTGATATGTCATGATTTAGAGATAAAAATAAATTTTGCAATGGAATTAGTTCAATTGCCTTTTGTAATTACTGAACAGATCCTTAGAGGCCCCTAATATTAAGGATTTAGAGTGAGCTTTAGAAAGTTTATGTGCTTTGTCAGAGTGCTGAGTGGGCCTCTCTCCTCTGCGAGTCTGACATTCTACTTTGTATGCTCTGCCAAACAGAAGAGACGAGCTCATAAGGAAGAAAGACTTGCTTCATGCAGCAGACTTCCTAAGATTGTTCCCTTCATGAAATTTTTATTTTATTTTATTGTTTGCTGTTGTTTGTTTGTTTGGGGGTGCTTCTTTGGGACAGGGTCTCCCTATAGTCCCAGTTGGCTTAGAACTAGCTATACAGATCAGGCTAGCCTCAATCTCACAGAGATTGTCCTGCCTTTGCCTCCCAAGTGCTGGGATCAAGGTGTGCGCCCCGACATCCACCTTGATGAATTTTTAAGAAACTTTATTATATTTTTATTTGTTTTCCCTGTTACTTATGTGTCTGTGTGGAGTATATGTGCGCCATAGCATGCCTATTGACATCAGAGGACAGTCTTAAAGAGTGGGTTCTCTCATTCTTCTGATATCTGCGGCATTGCACGACACGGGTGCACAAACATACATGCAGACAATACATTCATACACATAAAAAAATAAAAGGTTTAAAAAAAAAAAGAGTGGGTTCTCTCCTTCCACTATGTGGGTCCCAGGAATCGAACTCAGGTGGTTAGGCTTGGTGGCAGATACCTTTACCCCCTAAGCCATCTTGCTGGCCTGATAATTTTTTATATTAGAGATTGAAAAATCAGTTTCTTACAGGTATTTTGATGAGTATATTAAATACATACACTCAGCCAGGTGTAGTGGTGCACACCTGTAATCCCAGAACTCAGAGGCCTGAGGCAGGAGTGTGTCAGGAGGCCTGGGGTGTTTAGTAAAGTTCAAGGTCTGCCTAGGATATATAGTGAAACCCTGTCTCAAATGTGTGTGATATTTTTACATAAATACACAAAATGAAATCATCCCAGATGTGCTGTTTATAATACAGCCTGTTTTTTAATTTCATTTATTTTTATATGTGTATGAATGTACTATCTACATGCAGTTTTGTGCACCCATGTTGTGCAGTGCCTCAGAGGTCAGAAGAGGGTGTCAGATTCCCCTGGAACTGGAGTCAAGGACGGTTCTCAGCCACCATGTGGGTGCTGGGGATTGAATCCCGGTCCTCTGCAAGAGTGGTCAGCGCTCTTAACTGCTAGGCCATCTCTCCAGCCCCAACAGCCTGGTTTTTATTTTTCTGCTTCATTGCCGCCTCCGCCTCCGCCGCCGCCTCCTCCTCCTCCACCTCCACCTCCACCTTCACCTCCTCCTCCTCCCTCCTTCTTCTTTTGTTATATTTTAAGGGATTCAAAATATAAGAGCACAGTTGTTTGCAGGTTACATTGACATTGCTCAGTTTGCCATATAATTAGGTAATTGGTGCTAACATCCACAGATGAGGGATACCATTTGTCGTTTGTTTTTCTGGGACTGTGTTACTTCACTCAGCATGATATCTTCTAGCTCCAGCCATTTACCTGCAAAGCTCATGATGTCATCTTTCTTTACCGCTGCATAGAACTCCATTGTGTAGATGTTCCACATTTTCTCTATCCACTCCTCAGTTGAGGGGCACTTGGGTTGGTTCCAGCTCCTTGCTATTGTGAAGAGAGCTGCAATAAACATGGCTGTGCATGTATCTCTGTGGTAAGATGAGTCTTGTGGGTACATGCCCAGGAGTGATATGGCTGGGTCAGGTGGCAAGTCCATTCCAAGTTTTCCAAGGGTTCTCCACACTGCTTTCCATAGTGACTGTACGAGTTTACATTCCCACCAGCGGTGGATGAGTGTTCCCCTTTCCCCACAACCTCTCCAGCACTTGGTATCATTTGTTTTCTTGATTCTAGCCAGTCTTATTGGAGTAAGATGATATCTTAAAGTGGTTTTGATTTGCATTTCCTTAATTATTAGTGACATTGAACACTTCTTAAGATGTTTCTCAGCCATCTCTAATTCCTCACTTGTGAAGTCTCTGTTCAGCTCTTTGCTCCATCTATTGACTGGGTCATTTGTTTTCTTCTTTGTTTTTTGAGTAGTTTATATATTCTGGAAATCAATGCTTTGTCAGATATATCTGTGGTGAAGGTTTCCTCCCACTCTGTGGGATTTCTCTTCACTTCCTTGATTGTTTCTTTTGATGTACAGAAGCTTTTGAGTTTAATGAGATCCCATTTGTCAATTGTCGACCTTAATTCTTACGCAGCTGCTGTCTGATTTAGGAAGTCTTTTCCTATGCCTATGTCTTGTAGTCTGCTGCCAACTTTTTCTTCTATTCCCTTCAGAGTTTGGGGTTTCATGTTGAGGTCTTTAATCCATCTGGAGTTGACTTTTGTACAGGGCAAGAGGTAGGGGTTTAATTTCATTCTACAAGTGGTGATCCAGTTTTGCGAATACCAGTTGCTGAAGATGCTGTCTTTCCTCCATTGTGTCTTCTTGCCCCCCTGTCAAATATGAGATGGCTGAAATTATATGTGCTCATTGCCTTTTTCAACTACAAAATCCACTCTAACCTCTAAGCTAATGGAGAACTTCATAGGCACGTCTCTACCTTTCTCTCCTACTTTGAATATATAGACACAACATCAGCAGTCTTACTGGTAGGCAGTTTTGGTAATATTGTTACAAAAATGGATGCCACTGTGTTCACTTGTAATGCACAATATAGGCACATACCTTCTTGTCATTGGTACCTGATTCTCTAAGCAGTGGTTGTGCTTGGGTGAACTTCCCTTGTTCTTTTCTTGCCTTTGCCCCTGTGAACAAACCTGTGGTAGGGCAAATAGCCTTAACTACTGGTGGCTTTGTGTGGGAATGTGAGGAAGGGCTTCCAGGTCAGAATGAATAGCTACTCGATTGATAACTGTTGTTGCTTTACACAAAGGTGCAGGACGTTTTATCTCCTACAAGCCATGTAGGAGATAGGTCTGTAGGAGACAGGGTCTCCCTATAGCCCCAGCTGGCCTGGAACTCACTTTGTAGACCAGGCTGGCCTTGAACTCACAGAGATCTGTCTGCCTCTGCCTCCCGAGTGCTGGGATTAAAGGCATACACCACCAGGCCCAGCTTAAAGATGACTCTTGGCTGCCATGTGGGTGCTGGAAATCGAACCCGCATCCTCTGCAAGAGCAGTGGGCGTTCTTAACTGCTGAGCCATCTCTCTAGCCCCTGAAGAAAATTTCTTAAGAATACACTTACTACCAGTGCAGCAGATAATGTCTTCTAGGTCTAGGTAATACTTAGCAATAGAAGGCAAAAAATATTTCAAAATGAGTGACACTTCCAGTCAGCAATACCTGGCATTTCAAAGTACTCATTTAAACAATTCAAAGTGATTTTTCTGTCATCTGTAGGAAATTCATTCTGTATGTCATTTCCTTAAGAAAAAAAAAAAAAGTTCTGTAGCCCAAGAGTTCTCTCTACAAAAATGTGTAGCCTCTTTTAAGAGCCAAGGTGCTGTACAAGATGAAGAAGGCGGCTAAGCGGGCCAGGCATGCTGCTGTGGGCTTGTAGTTCCAGCACCCAGAAGGCAGTCAGGGCAATCCCTGCAACTTCAAATCCAGCCTGCTCTACATAGTGAGTTCTAGTGCAGCCAGGGCTATATAGTGAGACCATGTCTCCAAAAACGAAACAAACAAAAATATTGCAAAGTCAAGAAAAACTATCACCATTTGTTTTCTGGTCTCATTATCCTGTCAGCATTTGGTGTAATTGCATCATGTTTTAAGTATTTATTGTTTTTATTTTATGTATATGAGTGTATTACCTACATGTACGTAAGGGCACCCGTGTCATGCAATGCCCACAGAGGTCAGAAAGGGTGTCAGATCCTCTGGAACTGGAGTTTGGGACAGTTGTTAGACACCATGTGGGTACTGGGATTTAGACCTGGATCTTCTGTAAGAACATCAGTGTTCTTAACCACAGAGCTGCTGTTTTTGACCCTGTGTTTGTTAATGGTGTTGTTGTTGTTGTTGTTGTTTTTATCAATTAATAGCAGAACCGAGATTGCAGTGGCTCACACACACCTGTGTAAATCTGGCCACGAGGATACATGCCATTTGTGTGGCTTACATAGAATGTGTTTGAGCCCTGGAAAGCCATCCCCTGAAAGCTCAGAAGAGGTGAGGCCTAGCAAGGTGAACACCTCTCCTTATGAGCTCTCTGTTAGCATGGCCACATTTCTTGGTGAAGCTAACCTGATTCTGCATTGCAGGCTTCCAGGCCTTTAGCTGAATGAATTGCTTGGTATTTCCAAGTTTGAAAATGCTTTCTTCCCCTTTCAAGTGCTCCTTGGCAGCAGGTAGGGAATGTTAAAACTGCTGTAAGTGCCAATTAAGGCCAATTATAACCCGCCTGGCCTGCTGAGATAGTGAAGTGGTGTTAGTTGAGGCTTGTGTTCCTGTAAAATGGAGGACTGCCACCATCAGTGACAAGACAGTGTTTCATAACTGCTAACAGCTTGTTTGTTGCCCTGCAAAACAGAGCGGCATTTCGGCTGGCTTTTCAGGGGCTGTTTAAGAAATCCTGAGGTTTGTGAAGGACGGACTCTTCTGTAGCACGAATCTCTGTCTCTTAACTCTTCCTTCTCTACAAATAATGTCCTCCCTCTGTTTTCACCTTGGCTGGAATCGCAGCAGCCAGCACTTATTGAACACCGTGAGATGTACTGAGCACTGATTGCACTATTTTCTCATTTACTCTTTAGCTGTGGGAGGAGGCAAGCTGCCAGGCTAGGCCAGAACCCTACTTCTCCAGGCCACACAGTGGCAGGTGCTCAGACTATAGCCTCTCAGTGCCTCCTCATCCCAAACTCTGCTTATCCCAGCTGTGCTGCTCTATTAAAATGATACCTTTTCATAGAAAAAGAGAAATATGACCATGAGGAAAAAAAGCCCATAAACTTTCTGTGGTATTGGGAAATGATTTGCAGAAAACAGTAAGAATGCTTTCCAAGAAGAGGAAAGCAGTGTTTACCTAAACATTTTATTCAGAGCATTAAAGTACATGTGAGTGTTTAAAACTTTGCTCTGAACCTTTTTTTTTTTTATCTGAACCTTTTCTTAGTTTTTGTGTATATATGGATTCTTTTTTTTTTTTTTTTAATTTTTTTTATTATTATTTATTTAGAGAGAGAGATAACAGAGACTCGAACACGATGTTCGTTATACTGTGAAGTGCCCACATATAATGTAAAAATAAAAAAAAAATATGAGGTGATGAGTATGTTGGTCAGGGTACGTGCATCCTAGAGACCGCTGAAACAATACAGGTTATACCCTTGATCTTGGTAGCCTAACCATAACTGATGACAAAACCCTATTAGAAAGACAGACACAAACTGGCCACAGGACACTGGAAAAATCAAAGTTGGTACTGACTAGATAGCTTCCTCCCTATTGGACAGTGCTATTCAGGCCGCTGGGGGGAAAAGATCAGTCATCAACAGTCTTATCCAAGTTACCCTGTGAGCTACAGTAACAATCAGCATGACAAGATACATCTATGGATGAAAGGGGTGGCACATGTTTATAGGAAATCATCACTTTTCTGATTGGACGTAAGGCTCTCTCCACAAGGAGGAAAGACGTGCCTGGATATTGCAAAGTTGGGCAAAAGAGCTTATGGCTGGAGAGCTCACAAGACACCCACAAAGTGAACCCACCTAACTATTTGTTAAATGAACACAGCAATCACAACTGCCCTCGTAAATCCAATATCTCTATGTCCAGAGATATTGCAGTGCGCCAGACCTCATCAGAGAAGTTTTTTTGTGCAGTGGATTTACAGTGTTAATGCAGTAACTCACAACTGGTTAAAGTAGACATAAGCATCTATAGAGTGCTCAGCCATAAATGGGATACCTGTATCACAGCCTGTCCCCAAGGCTCAGGGACCATCATGGAAGAAGGGCCAGAGACTGTAAGAGCTAGAGGCTGGGGGACCAGACTGGAAAAGTGTCTCTAGACAGGACAAAGACTCATGAAACTCACAAGCAGCTGTGATTAACCCTACTCCAACCTGCAAGGAGCAGTTCAGTCAACATTCCAGCATGGAGCTGGGGGGGCTCAGGAGACCCCAACCCTAACTGAGAAGCCACTGACAGTGATGGCTTCTGGGGGAGAATTAGTTTTCCTTAAGGGTGTGGTTCCTGTTAGGTCGACTATACTCCACTGAATGGATGGCCCTATACTCATGAGTACAAAGGCAGTCCCAACTGGACTCCATGTATGTCTATGAAGAAAAAGGGGATGCAAAATTGGGAAGAGATAGGGAGAGAAGTAGCATGTTAGTATCAAATACTTGTACTTGTATGCATGTATGAAATAATTGTATTTTTTAAATTTTTTTGTTTTTTTTTGTTTTTGTTTGATTTTTTATTTTATTTCTGTATTGTGTATGAATGTAACTGTCTGCATGCAAGTTTGTGCACCCGTGTCGTGTAATGCCGCGGAGGTCAGAAGGGGGTGTCGGATTCCCCTGGAACTGGAGTTCTCCTGGAATTGGAGTTTCAGATGGTTCTCGGCTGCCATGTGGGTGCTGGGGACGGAACCCAGGTCCTGTAAGAGCGGTCCAGTGCTCTTAACCACATAGGCCATCTCTCCAGCCCGTGAAAATATTTTAAAAGAAAATGTAATAGGGCTGGAGAGATGGCTCAGTAGTTAAGAGCACTCACTGCTGTTTGCAAAAGGCCCAGGTTGGAATCCCAGACCCACTGGGAAGCTAGAACAACTGCTGTAACTCACCGTTCCAGGGGAACTGCATGCCCCTCTTCTGACCTCCACGGACTGCATGTACACAATGTGCACTTACTGCATGTAAGCAATACACTATACATATAAAATATTTTTCAAAGAAATGTATAGGGAAATGCACAAAGATAATCTGGCAGAATGAGCCACATGGGAATACATAACATGCACATACTTTGAGTATCTGTCATCCACCACAGCATCACCATGACATTACACACTGCACACACACACTCTCTGTTACACCTCCCCCCTGTCCACTTTCAAAACCTCCTTTGCCATGCCCAACAATTAACAAGGGGTAGCCCTTCCCCACACCCACTTCACATGGAAATGCCAGGACTTTTCAGGGTCAATGACAAAGTTACTTTAGTATTTATGTATTTTTTTTAAGCATTAAATTATGTTGGACTATGCTATCATTTCACTGGGCTCTACCTTCTCTCATCCTCACTGAAGGGTGTATCTGTCTGTGTCTGTGTTGCCTCATTTTCCTAATAAGCCTCATGTGTTTTTTCCTGTATAATTTGAATGGTGCACTAATTTTTAAGGAATGCATGTTGGGTTGTAACAGAGCACACTATAACTTCTGGCTCGTTCTTTCAGTTTTCTACTCTCATCATGGTTTACCCTGTTTTCTTTAGTTAACATCTTCTTTTCTTGTCTATTAGTTTTTTTAAACAGGGTATCTCCCAGCTGGCCTATGTCCACGGCCATACCACCACCGAACACACCTGATTCGTCTGGTCTGAAAAACTCATTATGTAGACAAGGCTGGCCTTTAACTCAGATCCACCTGCCTTTGCCTTGCTGAGATTAAAGGCATATGCCACATGTCCAGCCTTCTTGCCTCAATAAGCATTAGAAAACTCAAGACCCAGAGAGTTCTACTTGTTTATTTTTGTGTGTGTGCATTGTGCTTTTTGGGCACTCTGTGAGTGCAGGCACTCATATGTCAGATTTATGTTTACTTTTTTTAAATTTTTTTTATTAATTTTATTTATTTCTGTATTGTATGAATGTACTGCCTGCATGCAAGTTTGTGCACACCGTGTCCGCGCAATGCCGCGGAGGTCAGAAGAGGGTGTCGGATTCCCCTGGAACTGGAGTTCTCCTGGAATGGGGTTCAGATGGTTCTCGGCGCCATGTGGGTGCTGGGGATCGAACCTGGGTCCTCTGTAAGAGCGGTCGGCGCTCTTAACCGCTAGGCCATCTCTCCAGCCCCAAATATGTCAGAATTTATGTACGGTTATCAGTACGGTTATCAGTAGACAATATCAGGCATTGGTCCTTGCCTTCCACTTTGAGACAGATCTTTTTGTTGTTTACCACTGCCTGAGTCAGGCTACCTGGCCTGTGAGGTCCCATGATTCTCTTGTCTTGGCTTCCTATTTCATCTTAGAGTTGTGGGATGACAGATGCACTCCACTGTGTCCAGCTGTATGAAGGTTCTGGGGATCTGGACTAGGGTCTTCATACTTGCAGAACAAGTGCTCTGCCTACTGAGCAATCTCCCTGGCCCCAGATTTATAACACTAAAAGTCTGATATTGGTTTCTAAAAATTATAGTTCCAACTTGTTTAAAAACCAAAAAAAGGGCAATCATTTGTGAATTTTTCATTCACTAACATTTGAAACAGAGGGTGGGCTGTACACAGGAGATCATGGCAGAAAGGCACCAGCTCAAATCCTTGTCATCCTCACTCACTCATTTCTTCACACCAGGAACTGGTGACTTACTCTGTGAAAAGTATAAGCACCTGGCCTTCTCACAAGAAAAACTAAATTTAATTATATTTGCTTTGGACTCTCCTCATTTTTTTTCATCATATGTCTTTATTTTCCTAAGATTTTATAAGCTGAGCTTACAGCTTTTTTCTTGTTCAGAGATCAAAGAAATGTGCAACTTACAGGCAGGTTAGGGACCCTATACCAAGTGGACAAAGTGGTGGCTAAGCCTAGCCACCATGTGTTCTGCTGAGGAAGATCTGGCTCCAGACCAGAAAGAAAGAATGCTGTTCCTGAGTGAGGAGGGTACTATGATGGATCCTCTAAGGAAGAGAAGGAGAGCCCCACAGACAGACAAGCACAGACACAGGGAGACTGACAGTGTCAGGACACAGAAAGACACCTGAATGTGTGAGGGAGAGGGTGTAGACATGGGAGGACAGGGAGCGAGGGGGAGGGAGAGACAGAAGCGGGAAAGAAAAGAGAAGAGGGAGAGAGGGAGAAGATGAACAGAAGGAGAGGGGAGAAGGAGGACATGCACAACAGTGTAAATACCTACAGGCAAGGAGCTGGGGTTAGGAAAGACAGGACAGGGAAGTGCTGTTTCCAGTTCTTCCAAATGGAAAGCAACCAAGGATATAGAGTCTATAATTCTGAATTCATCCTGAGATCCCCCCCAAATCATATGTATTGATATTCAAAGCAAATAATCAGACCTTTTATTCATAAATATTGGTTTGAAACCAAATCTAAATAGAGATATGTCAAGCAGGGAAGATAACTCAGTGAATAAGGACTTGTTACCTAAAGCATGAGGACCTGAATTCATATACCACAACCCATGTGATGCAAGTGGTGTTGTCTACAGTCTCCTACAGGAGATGGGAGGCATACAGGAGACTCCCAAAAAGTGCACGGTCAGCTTGTCTAGCTTATACAGCTGTGAACAAGGGACCCGCCTCAACCAAATACGGTGAGTGACCAACACCTGACTTGTCCTCTGTATGACCCACACACCTTGCTGCCTCCTCTCTCTCTCTCTTTCTCCTCTCTCGTCTCTCCTCTCTTCTCTCCTCATCTCCTCTTCTCTCTCTCTCTCTCACGCACTCCACACACACACAACCATTTGAAACTGATTTAGGGTTCTCGGTCTAATACATGTATGCCAATACAAAGCAGGCACATCAGCACATCATGACATGGCACTGGATTAATCTGTCCTGTTCTACATGGACATCACGCTAGAGGAAACAGCCAAGAAAAGCCCCCTCGGAGCTGGAGAGATG
This sequence comes from Rhizomys pruinosus, assembly GCA_009823505.1. Taxonomy (NCBI): domain Eukaryota; kingdom Metazoa; phylum Chordata; class Mammalia; order Rodentia; family Spalacidae; genus Rhizomys; species Rhizomys pruinosus. The sequence continues at coordinate 89,868 of VZQC01010234.1, read as the reverse complement.
GCCTAGAGGTTAAGGAGCACCACTGCTCTTGTCAGAGGACAAGGGTTCGATTCCCAGCATCCACATGGCGGCTAAGAATCACTTAATCTCCAGTTCCAGGGGAATCTGATGCCCTCTTCTAACTTACATCCCCGGCAGCATTGCACGACATCGGGTGGAACCACACCTACATGCAGACAGTACACTTCATACCATAAAAAAAAAAAAGTTAAAAATTGCAGGGCGGGTGGCAACAACCTTTAATCCTAGGTGGAATCTTTGTGAGTTCAAGGCCACCCTGGTCTACACAGTGGAGTTTCCAGGACAGCTGGGGCTACAGGGAGACCCTGTCTTGAAAAGACAAAAAAAAAAAAAAAAAAAAAAAAAATTAAAAAAAAAAAGCCCCTCTCTACCAACTGACCTCCTTTACTCTAGGATCTTTTTTGAATCTTTTAAAGCTTTTACTAATCTTTTGTAATCTGACAACTAAGTAATGAGATATCTCAGCAGTAGGCACAGCAGCAGCCACTGCTGCCGCCACAGTTCTTATTGGCTACAAACTATGTGCCAAGCATAAATTTGTTATGAGATTTGCAGGGATCATCTCCACCTTCCAGATGAGGAAGCCAAGGCTTTGAAGGACTCTTAGTCAGCTGCTGAAGGTCACATAACCAGTTAGGAGATGGAGCTGGGGTACAGTCTCAGGTAGGTTACTCAGACATCTAAATGAAAGCACATTAAAAGCTGCCTGCTCTTAGGTGGTGCCTTAGAAACCACCACATCTGGCACGTGGTCACTAAAAGTGAAAACTAAGGTCTAAGTTAATAGGATACCTGTCTCCCAAACACTTTGCCAAAGCAGACTGTTACAGAAGTCTGCATAGGCTAAAACCTGAGATTGGTAACGCATTTTTGGTAAATTAGTGTGCCAACCAAAATGTGTTTAAGGGAAATATGAATTGTTTTGGATTTCATCTTTTCATTTGAGACTGCTATCCTAAATATCAGTGATGAATGTTTTATTAGCTCATCAGGTCAAAGTATCTGCAGAAAGTTGCAGTAAGGCCATCGCTCTGGCTTGGCTGCAAAGAATCATTTTACTAACTTCCAGATGATCATTTTTACCAAGCCACACAAGAAGTCCAGCAAATACTTGTTCTAAAATATTATGCTACTTTTCCAAACTCACACAATCACGTTCAGTCTAGTCACTCTGTGTGTTAGTAACTTTTCTGCTGCTAGATACATACCAGACGAAGGCCACTTACAGAAGTTTTATTTTACTTATGGGCTCAAAAGGTAAGAGAGTTCATTGTGGGCAGGGAAGGCATGGGAAGAGGGGCAAGAGGTAGCTGGAGCGAAGGAAACTGAGAGCTCAATACCTTCGAGAAGGATACAAGAGATATAAGCCGGTGAAATCCGCCAGATCTAAGCCCACCAACACTGGTGACATGCTTCCCATACCACGGCCAACACTCCTAGACCTCAAAACAGAGCCATCAACTGGGGACAAAATGTTCAAGATACTTGCAGAGGATATGGGGGACATTCCATTCAAACCACCACACTCTGGTTGCTTATGGTTGCTTTTTCCCATCTGAGATGAGGGGCTGCTGGCCAGCCTTGATCTTAATATGAGCTCAGTAAAGAGCCAGCCTAAAGAGAATCCAAAGTAAAAAATAACACTTCAAAAAAAAAAATTAGAACCATCTATCTGAAAGGGGCAAGAACTATGGAGGCAGGCAGAGCCATACAGGTACATGTTCTTCCTCTGCTCTGTCAGTTATGAGCTGGCTGACATCATCTACTCAGGCAGTATCTTCATCTTGCAGAGCTGCTGGGGAATCAATGATAAAGAGTTGCAAAGTCTGCAGCCCAGGGCCTACTATGAATGAGTATGGTGATCACAATACAGAGTCAGATAGGATGTGTCCTATGGATTCTGCCCATTAGACCTAGCTTCTTTTTTGTGTGTGTGTTTTTCGAGACGGGCTCCCTGTAGCCCCAGCTGTCTGGATTTCGATCTGTAGCCAGGCTGGCCTTGAACTCACAAAGATCCCCTGCCTCTGCCTCCCAAGTGCTAGGATTAAAGAGTGTGCCACCATGCCGCGGCCATAACTTCTTAAACTGTGGGCCACAACCTCAGAAGGCTGGCATAACTGATTATGTGAAGCTGCAAAAAATTTGGCAACAGTAAAATTTCGAACATTCAATCACCAAAAAGTAATTTAAAAATCCAACAAATAGTGAATACACAGATATTCTTGGCACTACTCACCCATGTTGTGCATCATGCCACTCTTGAAACGTTGATAATGAACATATGACAAGTTGTGCATTTTGCACTATGCAAGCCAGCACACCACACACAAGCAAGAACACTTCCTGAAGTACCCTGGCTCAGACTGAAGACTAATCATAGATACAAACTGCGCTGTTTCTACCATAAGCATACAGTTTGTTCTTATTATAAAACATAATGGTTTAGTTACGGAAAACTAAGACTACTTACTGTTCTCCTATTGCTATTTCTCAGCATATCAGCTAGCAAAGTTATTTACCTTGGGATTGTATTGAGTGTTTGATTTTAAAATTTGAGCCATGGCCTTGAGCTTCATAAAAGCTTGCTTAATGAATTTGGGCCTGGGACTAAAACAGAATTTCCAATGATTTCTGTACCTGTTTTAAATAGATTCTGAGACCTTACTCTATGTATCATATGAAGCTGTAAAATCAAAATACCAATCAACTCTGAAAAAGTTCAAGGTGCTTTATCTTGTAGTATCAAATATTCAGCCCAAATTTAACTTTACATAAAAATAATAAGTACGGGCTGGAGAGATGGCCTGCGGTTAAGAGCGCCTACCGCTCTTACGAGAGGACCGGGTTCGATCCCCAGCACACATGGCGGCCGCGAGCCGTCTGAAACTCCAATTCCAGGAGAACTCCAGTACCAGGGGAATCTGAGACCCTCTTCTGACCTCCACGGCATTGCGCGCACGGGTGCACAACCTGCATGCAGACAGTACATTGATACAACATATCAGAAATAAATAAAATAATAAAAAAAAAAAATATATTATCTATATATATATATATATATATATTTGTGGGGCTGGGTGGTGGTCACACGTACCTGCCTTTTAATCCTAGCACTTGGGAGGCAGAGGCAGGTGGATCTCTGTGAATTCAAAGCCAGCCTGGTTTACAGAGTGAGCTCCAGGCCAGTGGGACTAAAGGGAGACCCTGTCTCAAAAAATCTAATAAAATATAAATTTGTATGACTTATTAGCAGTAAATAATTATATACACAATAAGGCATCCATTGGTATCATCTGTCTTTTGTTAGGTCTATTATATGGTCTACTATTTACTTACTATATTAATTAAATGTAGTAGCTGACTAGAAATTGTCTGAATGAACATTTTCTACACAGTATCCATGAAACAATGGTTCTAATGTAATGTAGGAGCCCATATTTATTTCCTAATCACTAGTTCTTTTTTTCTTGAATCCTTGAATTAGAAAACCTCCTTTGGTGTCTGTACATATACGTATTTGACACAAAACTGGACAGGAAACTCTTTAGGGGGAAAGAGGAGATCAGTGAAAGAATGGAAGAGTGATGATACATAGCAAACTACAATGATACATATTAACATATCATAAATACCATCTATTGGTTCTTGACAATTCCACTTTTTTTTTTACCTTTCCATTTTAATGGTGAAGTTTTTGATCACGGATTCAGTCTACTTATTATATATTTGTTCAGTTTTTCATTTTCTATTGATTTTTGTGTATTTACAACAGAACATCTCAATCAATCTTAGTTCATTCATTCATTCATTTCATTGGCATCCTCACACAGCTACTCCTAACTGTAATTCACACACACTGTCATTTTTGCCAAGGCCCATTGTATCAATTAGAGCCTCCAGCTAAATTCCTCAGCAAAGTTTGTCCACTGAGGTCTAGTCAGCCCATTCAGTCACTTCCTTTAAGATCAGTTCTTCCTCACCCACTAGTAAAGTAATCCACTATTTCTTCTGGTAAGACTGGATCCTGTTGCCTATTTCCACAGTTCCATGATAGGTTTGTCTGCTTGAGTTTGCAAGGGTCTTGTGCATGTCGACACCAATGCTGTAGGTTCATATTAGCAGGGTCACAGTAGCCTTGTAGGATCTATTTCCATATAGTCATCGCACCTCCTCCCCGGCTCTTACAATCTTTCCAACCGAGCCCTGGGGAGTGAAGCTTAATATAGGAGTCCTATCTGAGGACCCACACTTCGCAGAATCCTAATCACCATTTGTGTTCCTGGCCCTCTGTTGCATAAGGGAGCTTCATTCGTGAGAGCTGATACATTAATGTCCTCTTCTTGTTCTATGTTGAAGACCTTAGGTGTAGAGGTTCCATTGTAGATACGCCCCTTTTAGGCATGGGCAATTCACAGACAATGTCTGTGTGTGACCAATGTGGTACTCTGTAATAGCTTCAGTCTGGCACAAAAGAAGCTTCTTTGATGAGCAGTGGCTTGATTACTTGACTGTAAATATGAGATGCATTTTTGCACCTAGTAAGAAATGTATATTAATCTAGGGATGTGACAGGCTGGGTTTCTCTAAGATCTATGATCTCTCCAGCCATTCTATTTGGCTATGTTTACAGTAGCAAATGTGAGTTTCCTCCCATTGAATGGGCTTACATCCAACTAGAAACTGCTGACTGCCCCCCCGATAAAAGTGGCCACTACTGAACCAATGTTGTATGCTGTGCTGGGTCACTGACGCAGTTATTTGGCCTTAAAGCTGGTGTTGGACCACTGGTTGATGTCCTTCCTTAGTAGCCTGCATGCTGTTCTCTATCGCTCTGAGACCCAGCCTTCGGGGAAGTGGTTCCAGGGCAGTTCTAGCTCCATGCTCCGAATCCAGTCTCTGAACTATGTCTAAATGTTTCAGCAATAGTTCTTACCTTCAAGTTCTGGGAGGCAATCAAGAAGCTGTGGCAAAAGGCTGTGTAATTTTGGGAGCTTCCTTTGACTTGGTTAGCCATTAACTCAAAGGAAAGTTTCTACTTTCTGGTACCGTTTCTTATTATGTAACCTTCGGCTATACACATACTCATGTAGGGATACTGTATGTGTAATATGTATTAGGTTGTTAGACTAACAGGAATTCCCTCGGGTTTCTTACACGAGCTAGGCATTATTTATCTTTCCTCTCACCTCTCCCTGTCGAGAGCCCTCCCTCCCTCCATGCCTCCCCACTTGAAAGTGACCTCATTTTTCCTGTCTCCCTTGATAAAACCAGTCTCCTATGGTCCCACCTCTCTTGCAGCTCCTTTCCGTTATCCCCCAATTTCCTTCTTCCCCTCCCATTCACCACCCATTTAAGTACCCCCCATTTTTCCATTTCTCCCTTAGGAACACACCTGTATCCTACTTTCTTCTCTTTCATGTAATTTTTTACCCTCGGTTCCTGCAGAGAAGCATTTGGGTGCTAGGATCCACATGTGAAGGAAAACATATGGTCATTTTTTCCGGAGTCTGTGTACTTCACTCAGCCTAAGTTTCTACTCCATCCATTACCTGGAAATTTCATGGTTTTCATCTTTCTTTACCACTGAGTAGAAACTCCACTCTGTAAATGTATGACATTTCATTGTCCACTCATCAGTTGAAGGTACTTAGGTTGCTTTCAGCTCTTAGCTATTGCAAAAAAGAGTAGTAAGTAACAACATGGACTGCCAAGTATCTCTCAATGGATGAATCTTTGGGTATCTGCCAAGGAGTGGTGCGACTGGGTCAATGGTAAGTTCATTTTTATTTTAGAGTTCAACACTGCTTTCCACAGAGTCCTGCATGAATGTGCAATCCCAGCACAGCAAATTAGCATTCACTTTTCCCCACATCCTCTCCAGACTGGAGTAAGATGAAATCTTAAAGGGGTTTAATTTCCTAGTTACTAAGGGTGATAAACACTTTTAAGATGTTTCTTAGCCATTCTTTGTTTCTTTTTTTTTCAGAATTCTCTGTTCAGATCCTTAGCCCTCTTTTAATTGGAACACTTGTTTTCTAATTTCTTTTTTTTTTTAATCTTATATATTCTGGATTTAAACCTCAGTCAGACATGTCACTGGCAAAGACTTTCTCCTATTCTGTGGGTTTTCTCTTCTACCTTCCTTGGTTAGTTCTTTTGCCTTTTAGTTTAATGAAGTCCCATTTGTTGATTGTTGACCTTATTCCTGAGCAACTGGTGTCTGATTTACAAAAGTCCTTTCCTACATCTTATCTTGTAAGGTGGCTGCCAATATTTTCTTTTAACAGTTTCAGGTCTCAGTTTCACTTGAGGTCTTTGAATCCATTTGGAGTAATAAGTTTTGCGCAAGGTGGACTATAAGGGCCTAGTTTCATTTCTTCTACAGGTGGAGATCCAGTTTTGCCAGTACCTTTGCTGAAGACAATATCTTTCCCTCCAGTTTCTTGGACGTTCGTCAAGATGCAGGTGGCTGAAACTGATGTACTCATGTTTGGGTCTTCAGCTATAGCTATGTTCCATTGATCTACTATGGGTCTATTTTTGTGCCAGTACCATGGTATTTTTATGACCATAGCTGTGTAATAGTTTGAAATCTGGTAATCTCCCCAGCATTGCTGTTTTGTGCTCAGGGTTGCTTTGGCTATCCAGCATCTTTTTGTTTTGGTTCCACATAAATTTTAGGATTTTTTTTTCCAATTCTGTGAAGAACATCAAGGGGATTTTGATTGAGATTGCACTGAATTTGTATATTGCTTTTGGTAGAATGGTCATTTTCACAATATAAATTCTTCCTATTTCTTTTTTTTTTTTAATCAATCACCCGGTACTCCATTTAAAAATCTCATCATGGATTACACAGGGACATTCTATTTAACAGAGTCTCACCACTTTTGCTGTTATCAACCTGTAAATTGTCTTATTCTTTGTAAAAGCACTCATATGTACCTGACCAGCAAGTATGGCCCTATTCCAGTCATTGTCACAGATTCTCTTTAATTCTAAATCTGATTTCTTTTTAATCCAATTTCTTTGGGTTCTCCAGGCACCTGATAATAGATACTCTAGAGAAAAGCCTGGTGCCCATCTAATTGATAGAAAGAAAGCCAATTGCTTGGACTGTCCCTGGAGCATTCAAATTTTGAGTTGAGGAATCCAGAGCTGACCTTTGACATGCAGTGTCTCAAAGGACAATTAGCCAGAGCTGGGCTGGGAGGCAGCCTCAGAGCATGCTTATGGTGGGTTACAATTGGCACTGGAAAACACTAAGAAAGAAAACTCTTTACCACAAAGCTCTCAGCATCATTTCCACTAGAGAGATTTAAATGAAAAGGATGATTCAATACCGGCTGCCCTAACAAATTAGTCTCCAACTGCTACCTCTGCCAAATACATTTTCCTCCCCATAATGTGGAGGTGCTTTTTCAGTTAAAACTTAAGAGGAAAGTGCAGAAAAGAGTCATTTACAGCACTTGGGCAACTTGAGACAACTTTTCACCAAAGGTCTATAATCAAATTATCAAGCTCTTCAAGTCAGTGCTTTATGACGGAAATAAAGGGAGCACTAAAGAATCTGGGCCTCTTGGCATTTCCCCATCTCTGGGCAGAGCTCATAGGCAGCACACCATTCACACTGCTGCATGAAAGAGAACAGACCACAAAGGGCAGATTACAAGGGAGAATGACTCCACTGGTGGGGGAAGGGACAAGCGTGAATGGATTGTAAATAATGTTGCTAAGAAAGGAACAGAAATATGGCAACCTCAAATAATCCTCCTGCCAGGAATGCTTCCCAAGAGGACTGTTCTTTCTGAACTTTGCTTTCAAGTATGTGAGAAATAAGAAAACCTTACTGAGCATCTGGGGGTAGTCCTCCTCTGCTTAAGAGGTAGCTCTTTGCAAGCATTTATAAAAGAGCTTTAAAATGCTTCCACTAGAAAAAAAAAAATGCATCCACTAGAAATGAGGGAAGCAGTACTAAATGTTAACAACCTGAAGGCTAACACCTCTACTTCTAATTATTGCCATGAGGACCTTGTCTGAAGGAAACCTGAACATTCTGGATGTGCTCCTGCAACTGTTACAGAAGCAGAATTCTACTTGAGGGCTACTATCCTCTCAGACACACAACTTCAAGAGTGCCTTCTGGGAAAAAGCTGTTGTCACTTTGAACAAAACCCAACCAGCAAACCATGTATGCCACCACTGGAATCTAGGGTCACCATTTCTGATTCTGTATTTTGCCAATCCATGAATAACGCACTACCTGATACTTCTCTCTTTCCTGTCTTTAGGAAGCCTGGTCAGCCATGCTGAGAGGGTAAATAAAGCACTCAGTAACTGTGCCTGTAACAAGCCTGATCTCACATGGCTCTATCATCGTTCCATTACACAACTCACTCCAAGTGTTTCTCTTCCTCAGGTATTGGTAGATGAGAAGAAAAGGGAAAATCAAAAGCAAAAAGGTAAAAACTGCCAGTCCCTAGGTGTTTTTAACTCTGTTAAGGGAAAAAAATCACCCATCAATTTGCCATTAAAATTTATCTAAATCTGCTATACAGATATGGTTAAAATACAAAAATAGAATTTAAAAAATAAGCTAGGTGTAGTGATTCATACCCATAATCCCTGCAGCTGGAGGCTATGGCAGAAGAACCACTGTGAGTTCTAGGGCAGTTTGGGGCTTGCACCAGTAATTTTTGTTGTTGTTTGTTGTTTTTGAGACAGGGTCTCACTGTAGCCCAGCTAGACTGGAATCACTATGTAGACAGCAGGATGCTCCTGCATTCTGTCTGTAACAAATATTGTAACCCACCATAAGCATGTCTGTCTCCCCAATGCTGGGAATAAATAAAGGTATGTACCACCATGCCCAGCTATACAGTCATTTTTGTCCTAGCCTGGGAAAGAATGCAATTTTTATGTCTACAAGTAAGGAGAAAGAACATCTCTATGTAGAAATCCCAACAAGAGAGAGAAGAGTCTCATCTTCCAGTAAGGACTGCAATGTGCTAGAAATGGTGGCAGTCTGTTACCAGATCTACTACTAACTATTCCCTCTACTTTTGTACCTTTACCATTTCATCTAAGTCTGGACAGAAAGGAGAGAAGACCTAAAGATCCAAATATGGTGATAACAAACCCTCATTCTGAACACAGCCCAGAGCCCATCTTCCTCAAGCATTCTATTAGTAAGGAGTGAGTGACCGACTGCAGGGATCTCTCTGCTTACCCAGTTTGTGTAACTAGTTCTCTTTTCTACAGAGAAACAGGATCTGCTCCACCTGCACTGTGGGGCTGTCAACAAATGAAACACCAGAAGTGAGATGCAAAAACGAAACCAGAAACAGCAGCACGAAAACTGCTTGCCACAGGGTTTTAGGAAAATCATAATGAATAGCGATTTTATTAAAGGTTCAAGATCTATTTGTAATTAAAATATTACAACTCAGGAGCTAAGTTTTAACATCAATTAAAATCATCCTGACAAGTCCATCACTGGAAAAGAATGAAATCTGAATCCACTAAAAACTGAAGAACTTGGGTTGTCACCTCACTTCCTGCCCAAAGGCAGAAGGAATGACAGATAACCAGCTTAATTCTGCTGGTACCTTAACAACACAGCTCAAAAAGAATCATCTTTTGAAGCAGTCAGACCATAATTAAATTTTCATACATACAACTGAAGTTGCTGAATGACTTCCCTAAGTTACTGTGTGCACTCGGAAGTTGTTCTTCACAGTGCTGAAACTGTACTGTGAATTTGAAGTGCCTGGCAAAATAACTTTCAAACACATTCTACAGGAAATACTGCGAGCTGCCTATCATGAACCTTCTTTTACCACAAGATAAAAAACAGTTAAAGCATGTTAACTACGTTCCTCCATTTTTAGAGCATGTAACCAATGCTCTCCCTATTTTGAGATACGTGAACTGTTTGGTGCAAACCTCAGCATTTTGTAGGAGTTAATAGCAAACCGAGCTCCTGTCTGCAGCTGAACTTTGGCCAGATCACTCAAATGACATTTCAGAATGGCTCCTGTGGACAGCTTGCACAGCTAATCCCTCTTTGCTGAGATTACCTACTGATCCCTACCCAGCTCTGCCGCACTCCCTCCCTCTACCACTTGAGCAGCAGTGCCCTCCCCTCTAGGCCTGCTGGCAGGACAGGACAAATGCCAGAAGAAGAAAGGCCTGCATAAACTCTTTCAGACTCAGCTTGGCTCTAACTAGTTAGCAAAGTCCTAACCCCAGCTTCAGCAGGCTCATTCAGAACTGGCTACAGGCCAAATCCAACTTCCGAGAACTACCAGGGAAAACTTACCCAGAGAAGTTTTCAGCTCCCGTGCAGAGGAGGACCTGCTCTGGAGAGGAGTCTTGTTACCTTCCATTCACAGAATTGGCTTGTGCTTCATTGCACACTTGCTACTGCAGGCTTGCATCACTATTTGGGTCTGCCCACAAACTCCAAATATGCTCCATGTTTGGGCTTATGTAACATTTGCTACTACTGTAAAAAGCACTTGAATTACAAGGTCCTGGCAGATCAACAGAAAACAGGGGGTGGAGTCTAATTTCATCTAATATGGTCATACAAGGCATCCTGGCTGATATAAACTAATCCTTCTATTTGAAAGGGAACTTGTCAGAATTAGAGATGGAATTTCTAAATTCATTCTGCTAAAATAAAATTTGAATTACTCACATCCTTAATTTTTCTAAATACCTTTAGAGTGGTACTGTTACTGTCAAGCATATTTCAAAAATTCGAGTATTAATTCTAAAAGCTGTAGTTTAAACCTTGATAAAAGGCTTAATGTTACTTTATTTCTATATACATTAGCAGCCTTTCTCCGTGTTTTATTTCCTCTCTACCAATTTTACTTGTTAAGATTAAAGTTTGTCATACTTAGGCAAACTTTGTATTCTGAAGTCAAGTATCAGGAGCCTGGACACATTTTTGGACATATTTTAAGCAGACATAGATATCATATCACACTCATCATCTAGACAGAACTTGGTATTCAATCTTTGTAGAACCAAAGCTACAGAGCTTTTATACTTTTAATTCAACAATTTCTCTAAGTGGTTCCTTGCAAGCAGGTGACTCCGGCTTAGGTGCTTTCCTCCTCTAGCTCTATGACAATTCCCATATAACTACTCCCCTCCAGTCAACTGACAAACCTACTGTCAAGCAGACATGAGAAAAAGTGCCAGAAGATCTGAGTTTTATGGCAATAGGGGTCAGATGTCTGGTGGGTCAAAAGGAATACTTTTTTTTTTTTTTTGTCTTTTCGAGACAGGGTCTCCCTGTAGCCCCAGCTGTCCTGGAACTCACTGTGTAAGACCAGGCTGGCCTTGAACTCACAAAGATCTGTCTGCCTCTCTGCCTCCCAAGTTGCTAGGAATTAAAAGGCTGCGCTACCACACCCAGCTCAAAAGGAATACTTCTAAGTGCAAAAATAAGGAGCAAGAGAACAGAACCATCTTTCTCTTTCTCTGCAAGCTACTTAGTAAAGGTCAGGAATTATACTTGTGCAAATGATTTGGCCAGGAGAAGGGAGAGGAAATCTGAGGGAAGATCAGACACAAGTTCTAAATTAACTCTGAAACAGGAAAATAATTGGCACATTGCTTTACTTTCACAACAAGCATTTAGATTCCAACCATGTCTGCAATATTAATGGTGTGTTGTGTGTGGGGGGGAGATCCTGAAATCCATTCCCTGGCCCTGATTTCCATTCCCTAGCCCTAATTTCTTATAGCTACCATCAATTACAAAACCCCCAATAGTCTGGGGCTGGACAGATGGCTCAGCGGTTAAGAAACTGACTGCTCTTGCAGAGGACAGGATTCAATTCACAGCATCCAATGGCAGCTAACAACCATCCATAAACTCCAGTTTCCAGGGAATCTGACATACTCTTTTGACCTGTGTGGGCACTGCACGACATGGGTGTACTTCATGCATGGAGGCAATACACTCATACACACAAAAATAATAAATATTTTTTTTGAAAACTACTATGGTAGTCCTTAAAACAGCAGAGGAACACAAAGGGATGAGCCATGAGCAGGTTTTAGAAGCACAGGATAAGGGTATTCCTCCCAAATATTTTTATATTAATTGACAAAAACAAGGATTTCAAGCTGGATGTATAGGCTCAAGCTTGTAATCCTAGCACTTTGGATGTGATGCAGAAGGATTTGAAGCTAGCCTGGGCTATACATACATAGTGAGCTCCAGATAGTGGGCTACAGAGTAAGAAGTAGCATGTAGCAGTAGTATAGTAATAGTGTAGAGTGGTGGTAGTGGTGGTAGTAGTAGTGATGATGATGATGTGATGATGACAGGGCTGGAGAGATGGCTCATTGGTTAAAAGACTGACTGCTTTTGTGGAAGATCTGGGTTTGGTTCCCAGACCATAGCTCCAGGGGCATCTGATGCCTTTTCTGGCCTCCACAAGTAGCAAAACACATATACATTAAGTAAAAAAAAAAAAAAAAAGATTTCAGGTTAATTCACTGGTTTTTGTAAACTAAGGAAAAATTCCATTGAACACGGTATGTTACAGGTCTTAGTTTTACCCAACATTCCTCCTGTACCCTCAACAGAGGGGCAGCTGAAGGGTCTCACTGACATCAATCTCAGCAACACTGGGGTAAGGGGAGGCTAAGCCTCAGTTCCATACCACGGCACTCATGGGATTACCCTGCAGGGTCCTTCCCAGTAAATGCTGACCTTTTCAATGTTCCCTTTTATATACCAGGATAATACTTTAAAAAAACAAAACCAAAAAAAAAAAAAAAAAACACATAAGAAACAGACATTCTGGGTTCTGGAAATTGAACTCACAGTACTGCTTATGGCCAGGCAAGTTCTCTACCACTCAGCTTCAGCTCTATTCCTTCTCTTTTTTATTTTGATACAAGGTGGGTCTTACTAAATTGATTAGGTTGGCCTTCAAACTTGTAATATTTCCATTTTAGCCTCCAGAGTAGCATGTTCATAGCTAAGAGAAATAATTTGACCATGTTATTATTAACTATATTAGAAAACGTAGGAATTGTAGTGAAGACCAAGAAAAGTGTAATTTTGTACATTAAGAATCCACAGGGGCTGGGGAGATGGCCCAGCGGTTAAGAGCGCTGACCACTCTTGCAGAGGACCCCGGGTATCGATCCCAGACCCAACAAGCAGCTGAAAGCACGTCTTAATTCCAAGTTCCAGGGAATCCGACACCCGTCTTTGACCTCGCAACACTGATGACATGGGTGCACAAACCAACATGTAGAAGTACATTTCATTACACAACATACATTAAAAAAATAAAAAGAAAAAAAAAATTAAAGAATCCATATATGGGGGCTGGAGAGATAAGCCGTAGTGGTTAAGAGCGCACCGACTTTGCAGAGGACCCGGGGTCGATCCCCGGCAACCCCACATGGCGGGCTAAGAACCTCTGTAACTCCAATTCATGGAGACTCCAGTTCAGGGGAATCCGAGACCCTCTTCTGACCTCCGCGAGCATTGCACGGATTCCGGAACAATGGGTTGCAAGATGCATGCAGACAGTAATTCAAATAACATAACAAAATNTACCCCAGTGTTGCTGAGATTGATGTCAGTGAGACCCTTCAGCTGCCCCTCTGTTGAGGGTACAGGAGGAATGTTGGGTAAAACTAAGACCTGTAACATACCGTGTTCAATGGAATTTTTCCTTAGTTTACAAAAACCAGTGAATTAACCTGAAATCTTTTTTTTTTTTTTTTTTACTTTAATGTATATGTGTGTTTTGCTACTTGTGGAGGCCAGAAGAAGGCATCAGATGCCCCTGGAGCTATGGTTACTGGGAACCAAACCCAGATCTTCCACAAAAGCAGTCAGTTCTTTTAACCAATGAGCCATCTCTCCAGCCCTGTCATCATCATCATCATCATCATCACTACTACTACCACCACTACCACCACTACCACTATTACTACTACTACTGCTACTGCTACTTCTTACTCTGTAGCCCACTATCTGGAGCTCACTATGTATGTATAGCCCAGGCTAGCTTCAAAATCCTTCTGCCTCAGCCATCCAAGTGCTAGGATTACAAGCTTGAGCCTATACATCCAGCTTGAAATCCTTGTTTTTGTCAATTAATATAAAAATATTTGGGAGGAATACCCTTATCCTGTGCTTCTAAAACCTGCTCATGGCTCATCCCTTTGTGTTCCTCTGCTGTTTTAAGGACTACCATAGTAGGTTTCAAAAAAAATATTTTATATTTTGTGTGTATGAGTGTATTGCCTCCATGCATGTAAGTACACCCATGTCGTGCAGTGCCCACACAGGTCAAAAGAGTATGTCAGATCCCCCTGGAACTGGAGTTATGGATGGTTGTTAGCTGCCATATGGATGCTGTGAATTGAATCCTGTCCTCTGCAAGAGCAGTCAGTATTCTTAACCGCTGAGCCATCTGTCCAGCCCCAAGGACTACTTGGGGGTTTTGAATTGATGGTAGCTATAAGAAATTAGGGCTAGGGAATGGAAATCAGGGCCAGGGAATGGATTTCAGGATCTCCCCCCCACACACACACACACATTAATATTGCAGACATGGTTGGAATCTAAATGCTTGTTGTGAAAGTAAAGCAATGTGCCAATTATTTTCCTGTTTCAGAGTTAATTTAGAACTTGTGTCTGATCTTCCCTCAGATTTCCTCTCCCTTCTCCTGGCCAAATCATTTGCACAAGTATAATTCCTGACCTTTACTAAGTAGCTTGCAGAGAAAGAGAAAGATGGTTCTGTTCTCTTGCTCCTTATTTTTGCACTTAGAAGTATTCCTTTTGAGCTGGGTGTGGTAGCGCACGCCTTTAATCCTAGCACTTGGGAGGCAGAGGCAGACAGATCTTTGTGAGTTCAAGGCCAGCCTGGTCTACACAGTGAGTTCCAGGACAGCTGGGGCTACAGGGAGACCCTGTCTCGAAAAGACAAAAAAAAAAAAAAAGTATTCCTTTTGACCCACCAGACATCTGACCCCTATTGCCATAAAACTCAGATCTTCTGGCACTTTTTCTCATGTCTGCTTGACAGTAGGTTTGTCAGTTGACTGGAGGGGAGTAGTTATATGGGAATTGTCATAGAGCTAGAGGAGGAAAGCACCTAAGCCGGAGTCACCTGCTTGCAAGGAACCACTTAGAGAAATTGTTGAATTAAAAGTATAAAAGCTCTGTAGCTTTGGTTCTACAAAGATTGAATACCAAGTTCTGTCTAGATGATGAGTGTGTATGATATTATGCATGCTTTGAAAATATGTCCAAAAATGTGTCCAGGCTCCTGATACTTGACTTCAGAATACAAAGTTTGCCTAAGTATGACAAACTTTAATCTTAACAAGTAAAATTGGTAGAGAGGAAATAAAACACGGAGAAAGGCTGCTAATGTTTATAGAAATAAAGTAACATTAAGCCTTTTATCAAGGTTTAAACTACAGCTTTTAGAATTAATACTCGAATTTTTGAAATATGCTTGACAGTAACAGTACCACTCTAAAGGTATTTAGAAAAATTAAGGATGTGAGTAATTCAAATTTTATTTTAGCAGAATGAATTTAGAAATTCCATCTCTAATTCTGACAAGTTCCCTTTCAAATAGAAGGATTAGTTTATATCAGCCAGGATGCCTTGTATGACCATATTAGATGAAATTAGACTCCACCCCCTGTTTTCTGTTGATCTGCCAGGACCTTGTAATTCAAGTGCTTTTTACAGTAGTAGCAAATGTTACATAAGCCCAAACATGGAGCATATTTGGAGTTTGTGGGCAGACCCAAATAGTGATGCAAGCCTGCAGTAGCAAGTGTGCAATGAAGCACAAGCCAATTCTGTGAATGGAAGGTAACAAGACTCCTCTCCAGAGCAGGTCCTCCTCTGCACGGGAGCTGAAAACTTCTCTGGGTAAGTTTTCCCTGGTAGTTCTCGGAAGTTGGATTTGGCCTGTAGCCAGTTCTGAATGAGCCTGCTGAAGCTGGGGTTAGGACTTTGCTAACTAGTTAGAGCCAAGCTGAGTCTGAAAGAGTTTATGCAGGCCTTTCTTCTTCTGGCATTTGTCCTGTCCTGCCAGCAGGCCTAGAGGGGAGGGCACTGCTGCTCAAGTGGTAGAGGGAGGGAGTGCGGCAGAGCTGGGTAGGGATCAGTAGGTAATCTCAGCAAAGAGGGATTAGCTGTGCAAGCTGTCCACAGGAGCCATTCTGAAATGTCATTTGAGTGATCTGGCCAAAGTTCAGCTGCAGACAGGAGCTCGGTTTGCTATTAACTCCTACAAAATGCTGAGGTTTGCACCAAACAGTTCACGTATCTCAAAATAGGGAGAGCATTGGTTACATGCTCTAAAAATGGAGGAACGTAGTTAACATGCTTTAACTGTTTTTTATCTTGTGGTAAAAGAAGGTTCATGATAGGCAGCTCGCAGTATTTCCTGTAGAATGTGTTTGAAAGTTATTTTGCCAGGCACTTCAAATTCACAGTACAGTTTCAGCACTGTGAAGAACAACTTCCGAGTGCACACAGTAACTTAGGGAAGTCATTCAGCAACTTCAGTTGTATGTATGAAAATTTAATTATGGTCTGACTGCTTCAAAAGATGATTCTTTTTGAGCTGTGTTGTTAAGGTACCAGCAGAATTAAGCTGGTTATCTGTCATTCCTTCTGCCTTTGGGCAGGAAGTGAGGTGACAACCCAAGTTCTTCAGTTTTTAGTGGATTCAGATTTCATTCTTTTCCAGTGATGGACTTGTCAGGATGATTTTAATTGATGTTAAAACTTAGCTCCTGAGTTGTAATATTTTAATTACAAATAGATCTTGAACCTTTAATAAAATCGCTATTCATTATGATTTTCCTAAAACCCTGTGGCAAGCAGTTTTCGTGCTGCTGTTTCTGGTTTCGTTTTTGCATCTCACTTCTGGTGTTTCATTTGTTGACAGCCCCACAGTGCAGGTGGAGCAGATCCTGTTTCTCTGTAGAAAAGAGAACTAGTTACACAAACTGGGTAAGCAGAGAGATCCCTGCAGTCGGTCACTCACTCCTTACTAATAGAATGCTTGAGGAAGATGGGCTCTGGGCTGTGTTCAGAATGAGGGTTTGTTATCACCATATTTGGATCTTTAGGTCTTCTCTCCTTTCTGTCCAGACTTAGATGAAATGGTAAAGGTACAAAAGTAGAGGGAATAGTTAGTAGTAGATCTGGTAACAGACTGCCACCATTTCTAGCACATTGCAGCTCCTTACTGGAAGATGAGACTCTCTCTCTCTTGTTGGGATTTCTACATAGAGATGTTCTTTCTCCTTACTTGTAGACATAAAAATTGCATTCTTTCCCAGGCTAGGACAAAAATGACTGTATAGCTGGGCATGGTGGTACATACCTTTATTTATTCCCAGCATTGGGGAGACAGACATGCTTATGGTGGGTTACAATATTTGTTACAGACAGAATGCAGGAGCATTCCTGGTCTACATAGTGAGTTCCAGTCTAGCTGGGGCTACAGGTAGACCCTGTCTCAAAAACAACAACAACAACAAAATTACTGTGCAGCCCAAACTGGCCTAGAACTCACAGTGGTTCTTCTGCCATAGCCTCCAGCTGCAGGGATTATGGGTATGAATCACTACACCTAGCTTATTTTTTAAATTCTATTTTTGTATTTTAACCATATCTGTATAGCAGATTAGATAAAATTTTAATGGCAAATTGATGGGTGATTTTTTTCCCTTAACAGAGTTAAAAACACCTAGGGACTGGCAGTTTTTACCTTTTTGCTTTTGATTTTCCCTTTTCTTCTCATCTACCAATACCTGAGGAAGAGAAACACTTGGAGTGAGTTGTGTAATGGAACGATGATAGAGCCATGTGAGATCAGGCTTGTTACAGGCACAGTTACTGAGTGCTTTATTTACCCTCTCAGCATGGCTGACCAGGCTTCCTAAAGACAGGAAAGAGAGAAGTATCAGGTAGTGCGTTATTCATGGATTGGCAAAATACAGAATCAGAAATGGTGACCCTAGATTCCAGTGGTGGCATACATGGTTTGCTGGTTGGGTTTTGTTCAAAGTGACAACAGCTTTTTCCCAGAAGGCACTCTTGAAGTTGTGTGTCTGAGAGGATAGTAGCCCTCAAGTAGAATTCTGCTTCTGTAACAGTTGCAGGAGCACATCCAGAATGTTCAGGTTTCCTTCAGACAAGGTCCTCATGGCAATAATTAGAAGTAGAGGTGTTAGCCTTCAGGTTGTTAACATTTAGTACTGCTTCCCTCATTTCTAGTGGATGCATTTTTTTTTTTCTAGTGGAAGCATTTTAAAGCTCTTTTATAAATGCTTGCAAAGAGCTACCTCTTAAGCAGAGGAGGACTACCCCCAGATGCTCAGTAAGGTTTTCTTATTTCTCACATACTTGAAAGCAAAGTTCAGAAAGAACAGTCCTCTTGGGAAGCATTCCTGGCAGGAGGATTATTTGAGGTTGCCATATTTCTGTTCCTTTCTTAGCAACATTATTTACAATCCATTCACGCTTGTCCCTTCCCCCACCAGTGGAGTCATTCTCCCTTGTAATCTGCCCTTTGTGGTCTGTTCTCTTTCATGCAGCAGTGTGAATGGTGTGCTGCCTATGAGCTCTGCCCAGAGATGGGGAAATGCCAAGAGGCCCAGATTCTTTAGTGCTCCCTTTATTTCCGTCATAAAGCACTGACTTGAAGAGCTTGATAATTTGATTATAGACCTTTGGTGAAAAGTTGTCTCAAGTTGCCCAAGTGCTGTAAATGACTCTTTTCTGCACTTTCCTCTTAAGTTTTAACTGAAAAAGCACCTCCACATTATGGGGAGGAAAATGTATTTGGCAGAGGTAGCAGTTGGAGACTAATTTGTTAGGGCAGCCGGTATTGAATCATCCTTTTCATTTAAATCTCTCTAGTGGAAATGATGCTGAGAGCTTTGTGGTAAAGAGTTTTCTTTCTTAGTGTTTTCCAGTGCCAATTGTAACCCACCATAAGCATGCTCTGAGGCTGCCTCCCAGCCCAGCTCTGGCTAATTGTCCTTTGAGACACTGCATGTCAAAGGTCAGCTCTGGATTCCTCAACTCAAAATTTGAATGCTCCAGGGACAGTCCAAGCAATTGGCTTTCTTTCTATCAATTAGATGGGCACCAGGCTTTTCTCTAGAGTATCTATTATCAGGTGCCTGGAGAACCCAAAGAAATTGGATTAAAAAGAAATCAGATTTAGAATTAAAGAGAATCTGTGACAATGACTGGAATAGGGCCATACTTGCTGGTCAGGTACATATGAGTGCTTTTACAAAGAATAAGACAATTTACAGGTTGATAACAGCAAAAGTGGTGAGACTCTGTTAAATAGAATGTCCCTGTGTAATCCATGATGAGATTTTTAAATGGAGTACCGGGTGATTGATTAAAAAAAAAAAAGAAATAGGAAGAATTTATATTGTGAAAATGACCATTCTACCAAAAGCAATATACACATTCAGTGCAATCTCAATCAAAATCCCCTTGATGTTCTTCACAGAATTGGAAAAAAAAATCCTAAAATTTATGTGGAACCAAAACAAAAAGATGCTGGATAGCCAAAGCAACCCTGAGCACAAACAGCAATGCTGGGGAGATTACCAGATTTCAAACTATTACACAGCTATGGTCATAAAAATACCATGGTACTGGCACAAAAATAGACCCATAGTAGATCAATGGAACATAGCTATAGCTGAAGACCCAAACATGAGTACATGCAGTTTCAGCCACCTGATCCTTGACGAACGGTCCAAGAAACTGGAGGAAAGATATTGTCTTCAGCAAAGGTACTGGCAAAACTGGATCTCCACCTGTAGAAGAATGAAACTAGGCCCTTATAGTCCACCTTGCGCAAAACTTAACTCCAAATGGATCAAAGACCTCAATGCGAAACCTGAGACTCTGAAACTGTTAAAAGAAAATATTGGCAGCAACCTACAAGATACAGATGTAGGAAAGGACTTTGTAAATCAGACACCAGTTGCTCAGGAAGTAAGGTCAACAATCAACAAATGGGACTTCATTAAACTAAAAGGCAAAAGAACTAACCAAGGAGGTGAAGAGAAAACCCACAGAATAGGAGAAAGTCTTTGCTAGTGACATGTCTGACTGAGGTTTAACATCCAGAATATATAAATGATTAAAAAAAAAAAAGAATTAAGAAAACAAGTGTTCCAATTAAAAGAGGGGCTAAGGATCTGAACAGAGAATTCTGAAAAAAAAAGAAACAAAGATGGCTAAGAAACATCTTAAAAGTGTTTATCACCCTTAGTAACTAGGGAAATTAAACCCCTTTAAGATTTCATCTTACTCCAGTCTGGAGAGGATGTGGGGAAAAGTGAATGCTAATTTGCTGCTGCTGGGATTGCACATTCATGCAGACTCTGTGGAAAGCAGTGTGAACTCTTAAAATAAAAATGAACTTACCATTTGACCCAGTCGCACCACTCCTTGGCATATACCCAAAGGATTCATCCCATTGCAGAGATACTTGGCACGTCCATGTTGTTACTTACTACTCTTTTTGCAATAGCTAAGAGCTGAAAGCAACCTAAGTATCTCTCAACTGATGAGTGGACAATGAAAATGTCATACATTTACAGAGTGGAGTTCTACTCAGTGGTAAAGAAAGATGAAACCATGAAATTTCCAGGTAAATGGATGGAAGTAGAAACTTAGGCTGAGTGAAGTAACACAGACTCGGAAAAAATGACCATATGTTTTCCTTCACATGTGGATCCTAGCACCAAATGCTTCTCTGCAGGAACCAGAGAGGTAAAAAGTTATTACATGAAAGAGAAGAAAAGTAGGATACAGGTGTGTTCCTAAGGGAGAAATGGATAAAATGGGGGTACTTAAATGGGTGGGTGAAGGGAGGGTTAAGGAAGGAAATTGGGGGATAAACGGAAAGGAGCTCAAGAGAGGTGGGACCATAGGAGACTGGTTTTATCAAGGGAGAAATGGGAAAAATGAGGTCACTTTCAGTGGGGAAGGCATGGAGGGAGGGAGGGCTCTCGACAGGGAGAGAGTGAGAGGAAAGATAAATAATGCCTAGCTCGTGTAAGAAACCAGAGGGAATTCTGTTAGTCTAACAACCTAATGACATATTACACATACAGTATCCCTACATGAGTATGTGTATAGCCGAAGGTTACATAATAAGAAACGGTACCAAATAGAAACTTTCCTTTGAGTTAATGGCTAACCAAGTCAAAGGAACTCCCAAAATTACACAGCCTGTTGCCACAGCTCTTGATTGCCTCCCAGAACTTGAAGGTAAGACCCTATTGCTGAAAATTAGACATAGTTCAGAGACTGGATTCGGAGCAGTGGAGCTAGAACTGCCCTGGAACCACTTCCCCGAAGGCTGGGTCTCAGAGCGATAGAGAACAGCATGCAGGCTACTAAGGAAGGACATCAACCAGTGGTCCAACACCAGCTTTAAGGCCAAATAACTGCGTCAGTGACCAGCACAGCATACAACATTGGTTCAGTAGTGGCACTTTTATCGTGGGGGCAGTCAGCAGCTTTCTAGTTGGATGTAAAGCCCATTCAATGGGAGGAAACTCACATGTGCTACTGTAAACATAGCCAAATAGAAGTAGCTGGAGAGATCATAGATCTTAGAGAAAACCCCATGGCTGTCACATCCCTAGATTAATATAATTTCTTACTAGGTGCAAAATATGCATCATCATATTTACAGTCAAGTAATCAAGCCACTGCTCATCAAAGAAGCTTCTTTTGTGCCAGACTGAAGCTATTACAGAGTACCACATCTGGTCACACACAGACATTGTCTGTGAATTGCCCATGCCTAAAAGTGGCGTATCTACAATGCAACCTCTACACCTAAGGTTTACCAACATAGAACAAGAAGAGGACATTAATGTATCAGCTCTCACGAATGAAGCTCCCTTATGCAACAGAGGGCCAGGAACACAAATGGTGATTAGGATTCTGCGAAGTGTGGGTCCTCAGATAGGACTCCTATATTAAGCTTCACTCACCCAGGGCTCGGGTGGAAAGATTGTAAGAGCCGGGGAGGAGGTGCATGACTATATGGAAATAGAATCCTACAAGGCTACTGTGACCCTGCTAATATGAACCTACAGTAGTGGTGTCAGCATGCACAAGACCCTTGCAAACTCAAGCAGACAAACCTATCATGGAACTGTGGAAATAGGCAACAGGATCCAGTCTTACCAGAAGAAATAGTGGATTACTTTACTAGTGGGTGAGGAAGAACTGATCTTAAAGCAAGTGACTGAATGAGCTGACTAGACCTCAGTGGACAAACTTTGCTGAGGAATTTCTGGAGGCTCTAATTGTATACAATGGGCCTTGGCAAAAATGACAGTGTGTGTGAATTACAGTAGGAGTAGCTGTGTGAGGATGCCAATGAATGAATGAATGAATGAACTAAGATTGATTGAGATGTTCTGTGTAAATACACAAAAATTCAATAGAAAATGAAAAACTGAACAAATATATAATAAGTAGACTGAATCCGTGATCAAAAACTTCACCATAAAATGGAAAGGTAAAAAAAAAAGTGGAATTGTCAAGAACCAAATAGATGGTATTTATGATATGTTAATATGTATCATTGTAGTTTGCTATGTATCATCACTCTTCCATTCTTTCACTGATCTCCTCTTTCCCCCTAAAGAGTTTCCTGTCCAGTTTTGTGTCAAATACGTATATGTACATGTACACCTAAATGGAGGTTTTCAATATTAGACAAAAAAAGAACTAGTGATTAGGAAATAAATATGGGCTCCTACATTACATTAGAACCATTGTTTCATGGATACTGTGTAGAAAATGTTCATTCAGACAATTTCTAGTCAGCTACTACATTTAATTAATATAGTAAGTAAATAGTAGACCATATAATAGACCTAACAAAAGACAGATGATACCAATGGATGCCTTATTGTGTATATAATTATTTACTGCTAATAAGTCATACAAATTTATTTTATTTATTTTATTTTTTGGTATTTTTGAGACAGGGTCTCCCTTTAGTCCCAGCTGGCCTGGAGCTCACTCTGTAAACCAGGCTGGCTTTGAATTCACAGAGATCCACCTGCCTCTGCCTCCCAAGTGCTAGGATTAAAGGCGTGTGCCACCACACCCAGCCCACAAATATATATATATATATATATATTAGATAGATAGATATAGATTTTTTTTTTTTTTATTATTTTTATTTAGTTATGTATGTGTATCAATGTACTGTCTGCATGCAGGTTTGTGCACCCGTGTCGCGCAATGCCGTGGAGGTCAGAAGAGGGTCTCAGATTCCCCTGGTACTGGAGTTCTCCTGGAATTGGAGTTTCAGACGGCTCTCGGCCGCCATGTGGGTGCTGGGGATCGAACCCGGGTCCTCTGTAAGAGCGGTCGGCGCTCTTAACCGCTAGGCCATCTCTCCAGCCCGTACTTATATATTTTTATGTAAAGTTAAATTTGGGCTGAATATTTGATACTACAAGATAAAGCACCTTGAACTTTTTCAGAGTTGATTGGTATTTTGATTTTACAGCTTCATATAGATACATAGAGTAAGGTCTCAGAATCTATTTAAAACAGGTACAGAAATCATTGGAAATTCTGTTTTAGTCCCAGGCCCAAATTCATTAAGCAAGCTTTTATGAAGCTCAAGGCCATGGCTCAAATTTTAAAATCAAACACTCAATACAATCCCAAGGTAAATAACTTTGCTAGCTGATATGCTGAGAAATAGCAATAGGAGAACAGTAAGTAGTCTTAGTTTTCCGTAACTAAACCATTATGTTTCTATAATAGTAGAAAACTGTATGTATGGTAGAAACACTGCAGTTTGTATCTATGATAGTCTTCAGTCTGAGCCAGGGTACTTCAGGAAGTGTTCCTTGCTGTGTGTGGTGTGCTGGCTTGCATAGTGCAAAATGCACACATTGTCATATGTTCATTATCAACGTTTCAAAGTGGCATGATGCAACATGGGTGAGTAGTGCCAAGAATATCTTGTATTCACTATTTGTTGGATTTTTAAATTACTTTTTGGTGATTGAATGTTCAGAAAATTTTACTGTTGCCAAATTTTTTGCAGCTTCCATAATCAGTTATGCCAGCCTATCTGAGGTTGTGGCCCACAGTTTTAAGAAGTTATGGCCGGGCATGGTGGCACACATCTTTAATCCTAGCACTTGGGAGGCAGAGGCAGGTGGATCTTTGTGAGTTCAAGGCCAGCCTGGTCTACAGATCGAAATCCAGGACAGCTGGGGCTACAGGGAGACCCTGTCTCGAAAAGACACACACACAAAAAAGAAGCTATGGTCTAATGGGCAGAATCCATAGGACACATCCTATCTGACTCTGTATTGTGATCACCATACTCATTCATAGTAGGCCCTGGGCTGCAGACTTTGCAACTCTTTATCATTGATTCCCCAGCAGCTCTGCAAGATGAAGATACTGCCTGAGTAGATGATGTCAGCCAGCTCATAACTGACAGAGCAGAGGAAGAACATGTACCTGTATGGCTCTGCCTGCCTCCATAGTTCTTGCCCCTTTCAGATAGATGGTTCTAATTTTTTTTTTTGAAGTGTTATTTTTTACTTTGGATTCTCTTTAGGCTGGCTCTTTACTGAGCTCATATTAAGATCAAGGCTGGCCAGCAGCCCCTCATCTCAGATGGGAAAAAGCAACCATAAGCAACCAGAGTGTGGTGGTTTGAATGCGAATGTCCCCCATATCCTCTGCAAGTATTTGAACATTTTGTCCCCAGTTGATGGCTCTGTTTTTGAGGTCTAGGAGGTGTGGCCGTGGTGGAGGAAGCATGTCACCAGGGTGGGCTTAGTCTGGCGGATTTCACCGGCTTTATCTCCTGTACCTTCTCGAAGGTATGAGCTCTCAGTTTCCTGCTCCAGCTACCTCTTGCCCCTCTTCCCATGCCTTCCCTGCCCCAATGAACTCTCTTACCTTTTGAGCCATAAGTAAAATAAACTCTCTGTAAGTGGCCTTCGTCTGGTATGTATCATAGCAGCAGAAAAGTTACTAACACACAGAGTGACTAGACTGAACGTGATTGTGTGAGTTTGGAAAAGTAGCATAATATTTTAGAACAAGTATTTGCTGGACTTCTTGTGTGGCTTGGTAAAAATGATCATCTGGAAGTTAGTAAAATGATTCTTTGCAGCCAAGCCAGAGCGATGGCCTTACTGCAACTTTCTGCAGATACTTTGACCTGATGAGCTAATAAAACATTCATCACTGATATTTAGGATAGCAGTCTCAAATGAAAAGATGAAATCCAAAACAATTCATATTTCCCTTAAACACATTTTGGTTGGCACACTAAATTTACCAAAATGCTGTTACCAATCTCAGGTTTAGCCTATGCAGACTTCTGTAACAGTCTGCTTTGGCAAAGTGTTTGGGAGACAGGTATCCTATTAACTTAGACCTTAGTTTTCACTTTTAGTGACCACGTGCCAGATGTGGTGGTTTCTAAGGCACCACCTAAGAGCAGGCAGCTTTTAATGTGCTTTCATTTAGATGTCTGAGTAACCTACCTGAGACTGTACCCCAGCTCCATCTCCTAACTGGTTATGTGACCTTCAGCAGCTGACTAAGAGTCCTTCAAAGCCTTGGCTTCCTCATCTGGAAGGTGGAGATGATCCCTGCAAATCTCATAACAAATTTATGCTTGGCACATAGTTTGTAGCCAATGAACTGGTGGCGGCAGCAGTGGCTGCTGCTGGTGCTACTGCTGAGATATCTCATTACTTAGTTGTTCAGATTACAAAAGATTAGTAAAAGCTTTAATAAGATTCAAAAAAGATCCTGAGTAAAGGAGCTAGTTGGTAGAGAGGGCTTTTTTTTTTTAATTTTTTTTTTTTCATTTTTTTTAGATTTTTTTTATTTGTGTCTTCACGCAGGGTCTTCCCCCTGATTCAGCCCCGCGTGGCAACCAGGGGACTCACTGTGTAGACCAGGCTGGCCTTGAACTCACAAAGATCCACCTAGGATTAAAGGTGTGTGCCACCACGCCCTGCAATTTTAACTTTTTTTTTTTTTATGTGTATGAATGTACTGTCTGCATGTAGGTGTGTCCACCCGTGTCGTGCAATGCTGCCGAGGAGGTTTAGAAGAGGGCATCAGATTCCCCTGGAACTGGAGTTAAAGATGATTCTTAGCCGCCATGTGGATGCTGGGAATCGAACCCTTGTCCTCTGCAAGAGCAGTTGGTGCTCTTAACCTCTAGGCCATCTCTCCAGCTCCGAGGGGGCTTTTCTTGGCTGTTTCCTCTAGCGTGATGTCCATGTAGAACAGGACAGATTAATCCAGTGCCATGTCATGAGTGCTGATGTGCCTGCTTTGTATTGGCATACATGTATTGAGACCAGAACCCTAAATCAGGTTTTCAAATGTGTGTGTGTGTGTGTGTGTGCGTGAGAGAGAGAGAGAGAGAGAGAGAGAGAGAGAGAGAGAGAGAGAGAGAGAGAGGAGAAAGAGGAGAGAGAAGAGTGTGGGGCATGCAAGTGTGGAGGTCAGAGGACAAGCTCAGGTGTTGGTCCTCACCGTCTACTTTGTTTGAGGCAGGGTCCCTTGTTCACAGCTGTATAAGCTAGACAAGCTGACCAGTGCACTTTTGGGAGTCTCCTGTATGCCTCCCATCTCCTGTAGGAGACTGTAGACACACCACTGCATCACATGGGTTGTGGGTATATGAATTCAGGTCCTCATGCTTAGGTAACAAGTACCTTATTCACTGAGTTATCTTCCCTGCTTGACATATCTCTATTTAGATTTGGTTTCAAACCAATATTTATGAATAAAAGGTCTGATTATTTGCTTTGAATATCAATACATATGATTTGGGGGGGATCTCAGGATGAATTCAGAATTATAGACTCTATATCCTTGGTTGCTTTCCATTTGGAAGAACTGGAAACAGCACTTCCCTGTCCTGTCTTTCCTAACCCCAGCTCCTTGCCTGTAGGTATTTACACTGTTGTGCATGTCCTCCTTCTCCCCTCTCCTTCTGTTTCATCTTCTCCCTCTCTCCCCTTCTCTTTTCTTTCCCTCATTCTGTCTCCCTCTCCCCTCGCTCCCTGTCCTCCCATGTCTACACCCTCTCCCTCACACATTCAGGTGTCTTTCTGTGTCCTGACACTGTCAGTCTCCCTGTGTCTGTGCTTGTCTGTCTGTGGGGCTCTCCTTCTCTTCCTTAGAGGATCCATCATAGTACCCTCCTCACTCAGGAACAGCATGTGCTTTCTCTGGTCTGGAGCCAGATCTTCCTCAGCAGAACACATGGTGGCTAGGCTTAGCCACCACTTTGTCCACTTGGTATAGGGTCCCTAACCTGCCTGTAAGTTGCACATTTCTTTGATCTCTGAACAAGAAAAAAGCTGTAAGCTCAGCTTATAAAATCTTAGGAAAATAAAGACATATGATGAAAAAATGAGGAGAGTCCAAAGCAAATATAATTAAATTTAGTTTTTCTTGTGAGAAGGCCAGGTGCTTATACTTTTCACAGAGTAAGTCACCAGTTCCTGGTGTGAAGAAATGAGTGAGTGAGGATGACAAGGATTTGAGCTGGTGCCTTTCTGCCATGATCTCCTGTGTACAGCCCACCCTCTGTTTCAAATGTTAGTGAATGAAAAATTCACAAATGATTGCCCTTTTTTTGGTTTTTAAACAAGTTGGAACTATAATTTTTAGAAACCAATATCAGACTTTTAGTGTTATAAATCTGGGGCCAGGGAGATTGCTCAGTAGGCAGAGCACTTGTTCTGCAAGTATGAAGACCCTAGTCCAGATCCCCAGAACCTTCATACAGCTGGACACAGTGGAGTGCATCTGTCATCCCACAACTCTAAGATGAAATAGGAAGCCAAGACAAGAGAATCATGGGACCTCACAGGCCAGGTAGCCTGACTCAGGCAGTGGTAAACAACAAAAAGATCTGTCTCAAAGTGGAAGGCAAGGACCAATGCCTGATATTGTCTACTGATAACCGTACTGATAACCGTACATAAATCTGACATATGGGGCTGGAGAGATGGCCTAGCGGTTAAGAGCGCCGACCGCTCTTACAGAGGACCCAGGTTCGATCCCCAGCACCCACATGGCGGCCGAGAACCATCTGAAACTCCCATTCCAGGAGAACTCCAGTTCCAGGGGAATCCGACACCCTCTTCTGACCTCCGCGGCATTGCGCGACACGGGTGCACAAACTTGCATGCAGGCAGTACATTCATACACATACAGAAATAAATAAAATTAATAAAAAAAATTTAAAAAAAGTAAACATAAATCTGACATATGAGTGCCTGCACTCACAGAGTGCCCAAAAGCATCATGCACACACACAAAAATAAACAGTAGAACTCTCTGGGTCTTGAGTTTTCTAATGCTTATTGAGGCAAGAAGCTGGACATGGTGGCATATGCCTTTAATCTCAGCAAGGCAAAGGCAGGTGGATCTGAGTTAAAGGCCAGCCTTGTCTACATAATGAGTTTC
Source organism: Rhizomys pruinosus (assembly GCA_009823505.1). Lineage (NCBI taxonomy): Eukaryota > Metazoa > Chordata > Mammalia > Rodentia > Spalacidae > Rhizomys > Rhizomys pruinosus. The sequence goes on along the minus strand of VZQC01010234.1, from coordinate 61,263 downwards.
AGACCAGACGAGATCAGGTGTGTTCGGGGTGGTATGGCCGTGGACATAGGCCAGCTGGGAGACCCTGTTTAAAAAAACTAATAGACAAGAAAAGAAGATGTTAACTAAAGAAAACAGGGTAAACCATGATGAGAGTAGAAAACTGAAAGAACGAGCCAGAAGTTATAGTGTGCTCTGTTACAACCCAACATGCATTCCTTAAAAATTAGTGCACCATTCAAATTATACAGGAAAAAACACATGAGGCTTATTAGGAAAATGAGGCAACACAGACACAGACAGATACACCCTTCAGTGAGGATGAGAGAAGGTAGAGCCCAGTGAAATGATAGCATAGTCCAACATAATGTTAAATGCTTAAAAAAATACATAAATACTAAAGTAACTTTGTCATTGACCCTGAAAAGTCCTGGCATTTCCATGTGAAGTGGGTGTGGGGAAGGGCTACCCCTTGTTAATTGTTGGGCATGGCAAAGGAGGTTTTGAAAGTGGACAGGGAGGTGTAACAGAAGTGTGGATGTGTGCAGTGTGTAATGTCCATGGTGAGCTGTGGTGGATGACAGATACTCAAAGTATGTGCATGTTATGTATTCCCATGTGGCTCATTCTGCCAGATTATCTTTGTGCATTTCCCTCATACATTTTCTTTGAAAAATATTTTATATGTATAAGTGTATTGCTTACATGCAGTAAGTGCACATGTGACATGCAGTGCCCGTGGAGGTCAGAAGAGGGCATCAGTTCCCCTGGAACTGGAGTTACAGACAGTTGTTAGCTTCCATGTGGGTGCTGGGATTCCAACCTGGGCCTTTTGCATGAGCAGTGAGTGCTCTTAACTACTGAGCCATCTCTCCAGCCCTATACATTTTCTTTTAAAAATATTTCAGGGCTGGAGAGATGGCCTAGTGGTTAAGAGCACTGACCGCTCTTACAGAGGACCTGGGTTCGATCCCCAGCACCCACATGGCAGCCGAGAACCATCTGAAACTCCAATTCCAGGAGAACTCCAGTTCCAGGGGAATCCGACACCCTCTTCTGACCTCCGCGGCATTACACGACACGGGTGCACAAACTTGCATGCAGACAGTACATTCATACACATACAGAAATAAATAAAAATAAAACAAAAACAAAAAAACAAAAAAATTTAAAAAATACAATTATTTCATACATGCATACAATACAATGTATTTGATACTAACATGCTACTTCTCTCCCTATCTCTTCCCAATTTTGCATCCCCTTTTTCTTCATAGACATACATGGAGTCCAGTTGGGACTGCCTTTGTACTCATGAGTATAGGGCCATCCATTCAGTGGAGTATAGTCGACCTAACAGGAACCACACCCTTAAGGAAAACTAATTCTCCCCCAGAAGCCATCATCTGTCAGTGGCTTCTCAGTTAGGGTTGGGGTCTCCTGAGCCCCTCCCAGCTCCATGCTGGAATGTTGACTGAACTGCTCCTTTGCAGGTCTGGAGTAGGTAATCACAGCTGCTGTGAGTTCATGAGTGCTTTGTCCTGTCTAGAAGACACTTTTCCAGTCTGGTCCCCCAGCCTCTAGCTCTTACAGTCTCTGGCCCTTCTTCCATGATGGTCTCTGAGCCTTGGGGACAGGCTGTGATACAGGTATCCCATTTATGGCTGAGCACTCTATAGATGCTTATGTCTACTTTAACCAGTTGTGAGTTACTGCATTAACACTGTAAATCCACTGCACAAAGAAACTTCTCTGATGAGGTCTGCGCACTGCACTAATCTCTGGACATAGAGATATGAATTTAGAGGGCAGTGTGATATGCTGTGTTCATTTAACAAAATAGTAGTGGGTTCACCTGTGGGGTCTGTGAGCTCTCCAGCCATAAGCTCTTTGCCAACTTTGCAATATCAGGCACGTCTTTCCTCCTGTGGAGAGAGCCTTACGTCCAATCAGAAAGTGATGATTTCCTATAACATGTGCCACCCTTTCATCCATAGATGTATCTTGTCATGCTGATTGTTACTGTAGCTCACAGGTTAATTGGATAAGACTGTTGAGGACTTTTCCCCCCAGCGGCCTGAATAGCACTGTCCAATAGGGAGGAAGCTATCTAGTCAGTACCAACTTGATTTTTCCATGTCCTGTGGCCAGTTGTGTGCTGTCTTCAGTAATAGGGTTTTGTCATCAAGTTATGGTAGGCTACCAAGATCAAGGGTAATAACCTGTATTGTTTCAGGGTCTCTAGGATGCACCTGACCAACAACTCATCACCTCATATTTTTTTTTTTTAATTAATTGGGATTCACAGTATAAGAACACAGTTGTTTTCAGATCACATTAACATTGCTCAGTTTGCCATACAGTTAGGTAATTGGTGCTAGCATTCACAGATGAGGGATACCATTCGTCGTTTGATTTTTCTGGGACTGTTACTTCACTTAGCATGATATCTTCTAGCTCCATCCATTTACCTGCAAAGTTCATGATGTCATCTTTCTTTACCTCTGCATAGAACTCCATTGTGTAGATGTACCACATTTTCTCTATCCAGTCGTCAGTTGAGGGGCACTTGGGTTGGTTCCAGCTCTTTGCTATTGTGAAGAGAGCTGCAATAAACATAGCTGTGCATGTATCTCTTGTGGGTACATACCCCAGGAGTGGTATGACTGGGTCAGGGACTCATCACCTCATATTTCTTAAAGGCAAAAAAAACAAACACAACATTCTGTTACAAATTATTCCTTAGTATATCAATGGCTTCAGACAAAATTTGCATTCTCAAATCAAGTATTATGCTAGAACTATTTAATTTGGTGGAGAATTTTATTGAACCATTTGATCTTAACAGAAAATACATTACAAATGCCATTCAACAATCTCAAAAAGGCCAAAGAAAGATGAAATTGTAAATCAGTTATACAAATTTGTCAAACATTAGTAAACATAACTTGAACATTCTAGTTTAGAAACAATATATGGTTGTGCATAGGGAAAGATTTAAAATCTCAAGTCCTGTTTTTCCTAAATGGGAAGAAATCACCTTTGTACCATTATGAAGTCAAAAAGTTGTAAGTTTAACCATCCTAAGTTAGGGACCTGTGCACATTTGCTCTGAGGCATTTGAGAATTCTGATACTAAGGGTATAAAAAACCCACAATTCTAGAGGGGGTTTTCTCCTTCTGTGTGTCACAAGCCTAGTGTTACTTCCTTCTGTGTGTCAACCAAGCAGCTGTACAAGATGCTTTGAGTGGATTGTCATGAGTGAATATTTTAATGTTTATTAGAAAGACATATTATAAGCTTATTTAAACTATTGCTTCAAAGACATACTGCTCTGGAAATAGCTCTCAGGTGAGAGTGGTGTTCCTCTGTTACACTCTGGAGCCTATTTGGAAATGATGAGGTGAGAAGTTCCAGTTGTCTGTAGCAAAGGGGCTCTACTGGTGATTAAGTGGCGGGACATCAGAATGCTAACTGTCCTGAAATCTTATGTGTACATAATCCTAAAATACAAAGAATGCTCCCATGAGAGATTTGTTAGACCAAAGAGGAGGAGTAACAAAATTGAATACCATTTAAATAAAAATGTTGTCTCTTGGGGGCTGGAGAGATGGCCTAGTGGTTGAGAGTGCCGACCGCTCTTGCAGAGGACCCAGGTTTGATCCCCAGCACCCACATGGCGGCTGAGAACCGTCTTTAACTCCAGTTCCAGGGGAATCCGACACCCTCTTCTGACCTCCTTGGCATTGCATGACACGGGTACACAAACCTGCAGGCAGACAGTACATTCATACACATACGAAAATAAATTTTTTAAAAATGTTTTTTAATAAGCTATATTTTTATAATGCTTTTATTGATGTTTTGTGTATTTCAGACATCATTTCTCAGTTCAGTTTAGACATACTCCCCTTTCCCTTTCCCCCACTCCATCCCAGATCATGTATTCTGCCATAACTGTCCTGCATCTTTCTCTCAGTCTTTTTTTATGTTTAGGAATTCACATTTTCCTCCTTTAATTTTATAAGCTATATTTTATATGACTTTGGTAAGAATGATAAAAACACTGCAGTTGGTGGACATTTGGAAAACACTAGTTAAGGACAGTTGGTAGTAGCTGTGGGCTTTGTTGCAAAAGCCTTCTGTAGTGTCACATGACCTTCATTCTTAGCCTCTGCAGATGTTAACTTACTTAGCCGTGGTAATGGTTCTTGAGGCATTAACCTCTTCTAGCACAGGCTCTCAACCTAGGTTGCACAATGCAGTCACATAAAGAGGCTTATAGAAATTTCAATGTTCAGACCATACTCCAAACCAATCACATCATAATCTCTGATAGAGGGCTGTAGACTTCTTCTAATCAAGTTTTTAGTCAGCAGCACAGATAGAAATCAATTTCATCATGATAGTTTGATACTCATTTTTTATGTGTATGAATGTACTGTCTGCATGTAGGTTGGTACAACCATGTCGTGCAGTGCCACAGAGGTCAGAAGAGGGCATTGGATTCCCCTGGAACTGGAGTTAAAGATGGTTCTTAGCCGCTCTGTGGGTTCTGGGAATTGAACCCAGGTCCTCCGCAAGAGCAGTTGGTGATCTTAACCTCTGAGCCATTTCTCCAGCCCCCAATACTTAAATTATTAAATGGTGTTTTTATTGCCCCCACCCCATTCTCCCTGGACCCTCACATTGCATCTTACTAGTTTCCTTTCTCCACTGAGATAGCTTCCCTTCTCTCTATTTTCATGATACACATTCCATTGCCCTCTCTTGTTTCTGCCTCTCCATCTATTTAGGTCTCCTCTTCCCCTCTCATAGTCCCTTTTCTACTTGTATACATATATGTATATATGTATACATATACATATTTAAACCCGCATTCCACAAATGAGAGAAACTGATCTATAGTTTCATCCATTTTTCTTCAAAGATCACAATTTTGTTTTTTTTTTGTTAAATAAAATTTCATTGTATATACATACCACATTTTCTAGTCTGGTTCTATATGTTGGTTGTTGTGATGGGACCCAGGACTTCCATATTAGGCAAGCTCTCCACCACTTGAGCTGCATGCATCTCCTTGGTTTTCTTGATGATAGCCATTCTGACTTGGGTGAAATTAAATTTCAAACCATCTTTATCTTTAATTTGCACTTCTGGTGGCCGGAGATATTCAGCACTTCTCTAAATACGCAATTTGGTGTCTTAGTATCCCTCATGCATATACTCTGGAGTGGTTATGGCAAGGTCATATGGTACTTCTATTTCTTAGTGTTTTGAAAAACCTCAACACTGACTTACATAATGACTGTACCAGTTTTCTCTCCCACCAGCAGAGTTTAAGACTTCCTCTCCCCCCATATCCTTGTCAGTATTTGTTGTCCTTTGTTTTCTTTATTTTTTGTAATTATTTTTGAGGCAAGGTGACAAGTGACTCTCCATTTAGCCTTCCTAACTTGATTATAGACTTTGTGTGATTGATCAGGAGAATGAATTTTGTCTATAGACAGCATCATTTTGTCCTGCTATGAAGCTGGCTCTGAGGTGCTTCATAATACACCACAGGACTCCTGTTTTCTAGTAGTAAGTCATCACGGTCCACTGACAGGCCCAAATAAGACTTAAATGATGTCTGTAGCTTCTGATTCTAACATGCGTAATGTTCTGAGTACTCAACACATAGTCCAGATTGTGATAAGTCACTGATGGTTTGCTTAGTTTTTAAAACTTGAGTTCAGAAAGTGATTTTTTAATTAAAAATTTTATATTAAAATTTAATTTGGAGGTAAAGCTTGCCATTAAACTACCATTACAGAATCCTTAGGTAAATCATGTCATCAAGTCATTAAGTAGTTTCTACTAGTAACATTTTTCAGCTGTGCTTGGTTTATGTCATGTTAGTCTGGATTGCCTCACACTGAGGAAACTGTATCCTACAGTAGGTAGATTGTTTTCAGCTAAACCTTTGTCATCTGTTCTTACCCATGAATTGTTTCCAGGCTTAAAAATCAAAACAAGGAGGCCAGGCGTGGTGGCGCACACCTTCAATCCTAGCACTTGGGAGTTAGAGGCAGGCAGATCTTTGTGAGTTCAAGGCCAGCCTGGTCTACAGAGCAAGTTCCAGGCCAGCTGGGGCTACAGGGAGCCTCTGTCTCAAAAAGACAAAAAAATAAAAAATAAAAAATAAAAACAAGGGGAGAAGGGGGAAAAAAAAAATCCAAACAAAGCAGGCCTAGTTACTTGTGGTATTTTTGTCTCACACCTTTGGCATCTTAGTGGTGTGAACCAGCGCTTTGCCATCTGTAGTCAATTGAGATTATTTTTTTAAAGGTGGGATAAATTTGAAATGATTCACTGGAACATTCTAGCAGATTATTAAGGAACCATAAGATAGGTCTAGAAACATTTGTTATTTGGTGTCATAGTCTGACTGGTAGGTAGTGATAAGAAAAAAAGATGGTAAAATTTGCCTGAAAGTCATTTTGGTTGTGTGTTAAGAATGGGTGTTTGGGGCTGGAGAGATGGCTCAGCAGTTAAGAGCATCACCTGCTCTTGCAGAGGACCCGGGTTCGATCCCCAGCACCCACATGGTGTCTGAGAACCGTCTTTAACTCCAGTTCCAGGGGCATCCGACGCCTCCTTCTGACCTCCGCGGCATTGCACAACACGGGTGCACAAACCTACATGCAGACAGTACATTCATACACATAAAAAATAAATTAAAAAAAAAAGAAAAAAAAAAGAATGGGTGTTTGATTTCCTAATGGGTTAATGAGGTAAACCTTTCAGGGATGCCTTGGAAAGGGGACTAGTTCGTACATACTGAATAAGTCTGTGGGGTTTTCTTAAGCAGCTGGATTTAGTATGTCTTCCCTTAAAGATGTAGTTGGTTTCAGGGAACACTCCCAGCCTTCCCTTCGTAATTCGCCTGAAACATGATGTCTCGTCTTTGTTTTTCCTTTTCAGAAAGAAGACATAGCTCATCTAGCAAGCCTTCTTTGGCCGTTCCTCCCAGCTCAGTATTTTCCTTCTTCCCTTCTCTGTCCAAAAGCAAAGGTGGCAGTGCAAGTGGAAGCAGCCGGTCTTCCAGTGGAGGGGTCCTTTGTGCATCCTCATCAAGTTCCAAGTTATTGAAATTGCCCAAAGAGAAACTGCAGCTCAGGGGGACCATGAGGCCCATGCATTCCATTCAGCAGACTAAAGTCCCCCATGCTAGAGTGTAAGTATGGCCACATGGGTTTGGAAAGCTTACCTGTTAGGGTGAGCCCTGCGTGAGTGCCATCAGAGAGTGCCCATGAGGCATGGGTAAGAGTTCACTTGGAGAATTGAGTTACATGTTGTTGGATTTCTTTGTGTACCTTATTGCCTAGGAAACTGCTCAAAGTAGTAATCGCAGTAACCATAAAGCCAGTAATATTTATTGATCTTTTCCTGTGTGCAGTTACTGAAAATGAGCTGTATCTGTGTGATGCCATGTATTGATTACAGCATCTCTGTGGAGTAGATCTTGTCTCCATTTTCCACATGGGAAAAAGCTTAGGTTGAGATGGCATTGTGTGAGACAGCCTCAAGCCCAACAGGCCTTCAGATCTGGGTTCAGATCCTACTTCTATTACTTCACAGTGGAAGCAAGGCCCTGTGTCTCTGAGATCTAAGAGTATCCACTAGTACAGTGTTAGGGAGGTACTTTAGTATCTGTCAAGCAGCTGCCTCATGTACACAGCATGTGCCAGTTGGACATAGGTCTTTCTTGGTGTACGTAGGAGTGCTTCTTTTAGGAGCTGCTTTTGCATTGTTAGGGATACGTTTGACTTCTCATAAGTCTTGCGTGACATTTGATCAGACATTTGTTTTAGTGGTTCCGTTCTTAAAAATGATGCTTCTGCTGGGTGAGGAAGAGTTGATCTTTAAGGTAGAGACTCTAGATAGGCTGACTAGACCCCAGTGATTTGAGTAAATAGGCCTTGACATATATGACAGAATGCCTGAAAATCAGGTGGGTGGTGGCTATTGGGGGTTCAGATAGGGGAGGGAGTATAAAGATGATGAAGATATTTTGTATGAAATGCACAAAATTTTAAATAAAATATACATAAAAATAAAAAAAGAAGGAAGAAAAAGATGCTTCTTTTCTTCCAAGGTATCTTCCAAGGATTCTGTAAGATAGTGATTGGTTCTTTCAGAACTTTTCATGCTTTGCTTTCTTGTTTTTTTTTTTTTTTTTTTTTTTTTTTTTAAAAAAAAAAAAAAAAAACAAAAAGCCAAAAAGACAATGAAAAAAATAATAACATGAAAAAGACCAATCACTATACTTACAATGAACCTTTGAGAAAAAAATTATAGGAAGAGAGAAGCATACCTTTATATTATAATCTATATAATAATATTAAATAAATAATATATATGAATAATATATTAATAATAAAAATATATATAAATTGCAATAATTACAATACAAAAATATCTTCAAATACATCATATAAAAAATAATACCATCCCACAACATACAAAAAATAATAACTAGAACCCACAAAATAAAGACAAACACATAGAAATATTAATCAGGCAATTTCCTGTCCATATACTGTACAGTAATTTACCTAATACTGGGGTCTCTAGTCAGCCTATCTAGTGACTTATAAATGCTCAACTTCTTCTCACCAGAGGAAAGCATACATTTTTTAAGAACGGAACATAAAACAAAATGTCTGATCAAATGTCACGAAAGACTTATGAGAAGTCAAACGTATCCTAAAATGGAAAAAGGCTCTAAAAGAAGCTCCTACGTACACCAAGAAAGATATGTCCAACTGGCACATGCTGTGTACATGAGGCAGCTCTTGACAGATACTAAAGTACCTCCCTAACACTGTACTAGTGGATACTCTTAGATCTCAGAGACACAGGGCCTTGCTTCCACTGTGAAGTAATAGAAGTAGGATCTGAACCCGATTGAAGGGCCTGTTGGGCTGAGGCTGTCTCACACCAATGCCATCTCAACCTAAGCTTTTTCCCATGTTCTGGTAAAATTGGAGATCAAGAATCCTACTCACACAGACAGCTCGCATAACTCAAATACAATGCATCACACAACTGGATCAACAGCTCATTTTCAGTAAACTGCACACAGGATAACGTCATCAATATATACATTCTTCTCTTTTTTATTCCCTCCTCCATTTATTTGGTTATTTCTTTTTCCCGGCTTATTTATGTTACCTACTATTTGAGAGTTTCTAGGAATAAGGTAACAAGAATCAACAACATGTAATCAATTCTCCAAGTGAACCTTACCATGCCTCATGGGCACTTCCTGATGGCATTACGCAGGGCTACTACAGGTAAGCTTTCAAACATGTGGCCATACTACACTCTTAGCATGGGGGACTAGTGGAATGGAATGATGGGCGCTGGTCCCCTGAGCTGCAGTTTTCTTTTAGGGAAATTTCAAATCAACTTGGAAACTTTGATTGAGGATGACATAGGACCTCACTAGAAGACCGGCTGCATTGTACTTGACCGACTTTGCTTTGCTTGGACGATGATAGTGGTAAGAAGGAAAATACTGAGCTGGGAGGAACGGCCAAAGAAGGCTTGCTAGATGAGCTATGTCTTCTTTCTGAAAAGGAAAAACAAAGACGAGACATCATGTTTCAGGCGAATTACGAAGGGAAGGCTGGGAGTGTTCCTGAAACACTACATTTTAAGGGAAGACATAACTATAATCCAGCCTGCTTAGGAAAACACAGACTTATTCAGTATGTAGAACCTATCATTTCAGGGATCTGAAAGGTTCTATAATTAACCTTAGGAAATATCAAACCACATATCTTTTTTTTTCTTTTTTTTTTAATTTATTTTTTACTGTGCATGACTGTAATGTGCCTGCCATTGCAGGGTTGTCTAACTGTGTTTGTGCAATATTGCCGCGGAGGTCCAGAGAAGGAGGCGATGGATGCTGGAACTGCAGTTAAAGACGGTCCTTAGACACACTGGTTGGGTGGGGGATGAACGGTCTTTGAAGCAGCCATAGGTGATGCTTATACACATGCTGATCATCTTAGAACAATTTAACACACAAAAAAATGGACTTTCCAGGCCAATTTTACATCCCTTTTTTTCCTTATCACCTACTACAGTCAGCTATGACACCAAAATACCAAATGTTTCTAGGATATTCTTTATGGTCTTAATAATCCTGTAGAATGTTCAGTGAATCATTTCCAAATTTATCAACTTTATTGAATAAATCTAATTGACTAACAAGATGGAAGAGGAGTTACCTGGTTCAATAAGATTGAAGGTGTGAGAAAAAAATTATCAATAAACAGATTTTAGTGTTTGTTGGTTTTTTTTCCCCACATTTCCCCCCCCCCCCCAAATTTTTTTTAAAAATTTTTTTATTTTTTTATTTATCTTTATATATGTATTAATATTGAGAACAAAGGTACACTGTTAAGCAAGCTAGGGTCGAGAAACTTGATCTGTAAGACGCTGGCAACGCTATTGAACTTCTTAGACAAAGATCCTTGGCTGTGTCTTAAACTAAGTGCTAGGATTGACAAGTGGGACTGTGGACTACGGTTCTTGGTTCTTGTGTTGATTTTTTAGCTTAAAAAATCATGGAAAGAAGGTGATGACAGAAAGTTTAGTCCTGATGAAAATGCGAATCTAACTATGTAAGGTTACAGTTTTCTGTGTGAAGGCAATCCCAGACTAAAGGTGAATAAAAAATAACGAGCAGAACGCTGAAAGTGTGCGTATTACAATAACGACTATTGTTCCATTACCATGAAGTCCTATGGTGACATATATGAAAATTTACTAACCCTATATGATTGATGCTCTTAAAATGAGGTAAGCCCAATTTAAATGTGGCTAGAAGCTTAATCTACGCTAAACGATTTCTCATCTATTCTTTAAACTCAAACTCTTTTCATATTTAACACAATAACCAACATACTTTTCTAGATAAAAAACATACATAAGAAACTAAAATTAAAAAAAAAAAAAAAAAAAAAAAAAAAAAAAAAAAAAAAAAAAAAAAAAAAAAAAAAAAAAAAAAAAAAAAAAAAAAAAAAAAAAAAAAAAAAAAAAAAAAAAAAAAAATAAACTCAGAACATAGTTAACAATAAGATTAGTGAAATCAGAGCTACTCAGAAATCTCCATCTATCATCTATTTCATAACTTAAAAAAAAAAAAAAAAAAAAAAANTTTTTTTGTCTTTTAGACAGGGTCTCCCTGTAGCCCCAGCCGTCCTGGAACTCACTCTGTAGACCAGGCCGGCCTTGAACTCACAAAGATCTGCCTGCCTCTGCCTCCCAAGTGCTAGGATTAAAGGCATGCACCACATGCTTTGCTTTCTTATAGAAATTGCATTGACTGTCAAGTTTTAAGTTTTCCATAGACCCATGTGCAAAATGTTTCTGAAATGATAAAAGCAGATAAATTTGATCCACTGGGCTTTTTGCCAGAAGGGCTAATAAACTTCATTAAATATTGATATCTACAGTTTCTCCATGATAGTTCTAACAAATGTATAATGATGCCTTCCTGGGGCCTGGCCCTGCATATACTCTGACAAACTCAGGCTCTGCTCTCATCATCTGGCTCCCCATTCACCTGGGGTCATAGGGCACTCACGCACTGCATTCTCACTTTCTCCTCCAACAGCATGACACCCTCTGTGAAGGTGGAGAAGATGCATCCAAAGTTGGATGGCACACTACTGAAATCTGCAGTGGGCCCAACCTGTCCTGCTACTGTGAGTTCCTCAGTCAAGTCTGGCCTTAACTGCCCCTCAATACCAAAGCCAACCTTGCCTTCACCTGGACAGATTCTGAATGGCAAAGGGCTTCCTACACTGCCTACTCTGGAAAAGAAATCTGAAGACAGTTCTAATAACAGGAAGTTTTTAAATAAAAGATTATCAGGTAACATCACACTTTTCTCTTTATGTTTCAGTGTATATTCAATGGGCATGCACAGAGAATAAATGAAAGTCCTTTTAAAAACTGGTCACCTGCCGGGTGTGGTGGCACACACCTTTAATCCTAACACTCAGGAGGCAGAGGCAGGCAGATCTTTGTGAGTTCAAGGCCAGCCTGGTCTACCGAGTGAGTTCTAGGACAGCTGGGGTTACAGGGAGACCCTGTCTCGAAAAGACCAAAAAACAAAACAAAACAAAAAAAACCTGGTCACCTTGAGCCTCAGAGATTTCTTCAGTAGTATACCTGTCTCCACTCTTCATTTTAAGGAGCATGCTTGGATGTATGTACACATGTACATGCGTTGTATAATGAAAATGAGCTCCTTGTGTTCTTTCTGAATGTAAACGTAGCAGTGCGGATTGGCCAGTCATCTTGTGACAGTTGTGGCCCTTTTATGTGTGTAAGTGTATTGCCTGCATATTAGTGTAAGTGCATCTGTGTTGTACAATGCCCGCAGAGGTCTGAAGAGGATGTTGAATTCCTTGGAACTGGAGTTAGAGATGTTGTTAGCCACCATGTAGGTGCTGGGAATTGAACCCAAGCAGCCAGTGCTCTTAACCACTGAGCCATCTCTCCGGCCTCCAGTTGTGGTCTTTTATCTGAAGATGCTGTTCATTGTAATACCCACATCCAGTTTTATATTTATTAGTAATGTTCATAGTACATTTTATTCCAGCTATAATTTATATATCTTGAGATGTCTCTCATTTTAAAAATGGAGTGTTTATAGTACCCCACTGTGGTAGTAATGTTCTTGTGCTCTTGACAGAAAGAGAGTTTGATCCTGACATCCACTGTGGGGTCATTGATATGGACACCAAGAAGCCCTGCACCCGGTCTTTGACATGCAAGGTAGGTGCCTTCTGAAGGCTGGTATGCACAAAGCCCTTAGCAGTACCACACTGTTCCAGGTCCCTCAGATCCACAGGGGAGCCAGTGCTGTCTGGCTGTCCTGTCAGTTGTATGAACAAGATAAACTGGTCTGATGACTGAAACCTCACATTGACAAAGTGTGATGTGTGCTACCATAAATTGTATCTTTGGGAGGTTTTGTTTTATTTTTAAAATATTTTGATTACATTTGTATTGGGTGTACCATACGTACCATCATGAACATGTAGAGTTCAGCTTATAGGAGTCAGTTCTCCTCTTCTACCACATGGGTCCTAGGGATTGAACTCAGGTTGTCAGGCTTGGCAGCAAGTGTCTTCACATGTGCCAAGCTATCTCACTAGCTCATGAGGAACATTTTGTTTTTGATGAGCATCCTTGTATCTTGATTATTCTGTTATTTTCCAATATTTCTGCATAGAAATTTAATATGAGGCTTTTCTTTATTATTTAAAGTTGACTTAAAATGAAAAGTTTGTTTGGCATACATAATGAAAAATTTTTTTCTTTTTTTGGTGTTTTTGAGACAGGATCTCCCTTTAGTCCCAGATGGCCTGGAACTCACTCTGTAGACTAGGCTAGCCTTGAACTCAGAGATTCACCTGCCTGTGCCTCCCGAGTGCTGGGATTAAAGGCATGTGCCACCACACCCTGCTTTTTTTTTTTTTTAATTTTTATTTTATTTTATTTATTTCGGTATGTGTATCAATGTACTGTCTGCATGCAGGTTTGTGCACCCGTGTCGTGCAATGCCGCGGAGGTCAGAAGAGGGTCTCAGATTCCCCTGGAACTGGAGTTCTCCTGGAATTGGAGTTTTAGACGGCTCTCGGCCGCCATGTGGGTGCTGGGGATCGAACCCGGGTCCTCTGTAAGAGCGTTGGCGCTCTTAATCCGCTAGGCCATCTCTCCAGACCCTTTTTGATTAAGAATCGTAAAATATAGTGTAACAACACAAAAAAAAAATGGTTCATTTAAAAAGACTTCCACTAAAGAAAAATCTGCTAAAACAGCCTTACTTTCCTAATTTTCAAAACTACATAAGTAATAAGCCGGGTGTGGTGGCAACACGCCACTTTAAATCCTAGCACTTGGGGTCAGCAGAGGCAGATGAGATCTTTGTGAGTATCAAGGCCAGCCTGGTCTAACCAGAGTAAAGATTCCAGACCTGCTGGGGCTACAGGAGGAAACTCTGTCTCAAAAAAAAAAAAAAAAAACGAAAAACAACTCCTAGGTAAACCACAAGAGCTTATGTATCAGCTGAGAATGTGACAGTCCACTCCTGTTGTCTTCCTGTATTTCTTTATACATAAAGGTAGTGTATTTGCTGTTTATGTGGGGTTGCTATCAGGGCATTAGTGGCCCTCTGTGTAAACAAGCATCTTTAAAGAGTGGCTCCAACTACTCTTCTGAAGAATTTATTTAGTGTGTTAGTGTATGTGCACATGAGCATGTATACATGCCATGGCACATGTGGAAATCAGGACAGGTTGCAGGAATTGGGTCATCATGTGACTTCTGAGTATCAAACTCAGGTCATCAAGCATGGCAGCAGATGTCCCCATACCCACTGACCTGTCCTACTGGTCCAAGTGATTTTTATTTTAATTTAGATTCCATTTTAATTATAGTGAGAAGATTTTTCAACAGTTTGTTTCTTCGAGATAGGAGTCTCCTGTTGAGGTTAGTCTCAAACTCTCAGTCCCAAGTACCCTTCCTCAGTACTGGGATCAGAGGCATGCACAACAGTGGTTCTGAATATCTGAGGAAAATAAAAACCATTAAATTTCTAACCTTGAAAAAATTCATAAGCCTTTTTCTCAGTGGGAAAAATATGAACTTATGTATTCTGGTATTTGTATTCTATCTTGGGTTGATGGACACCTTTGCCCCAGTCCAAGTGCATTCTTAGATCACTGTTGGGAAACTCATGCCTCAGAACTAATTGCTCTTGACTTGAATGGGCACTACCCAGACACATAACAGTTATCTGTTGTTGCTTTTACTTTTTAAAGATAGCCATTTGAGCTCTGTAGAATCTTGTCAGTTTGAGCTATGATTAAAGTGCACTTCACAGACGTGCCTTAGCCCTAGTCGACATCATGATGTGCCCTCTTCTCTCTCCCCTTCCTGCCTGCTCTGTGACATGGATTGCTGAGAAATGTGCCACCTGTGATCATTATCAAAGATGGTCTTTTAAACGATCTGTGGAGTAAATGGTGAACCAAAATTTTTTCTTTTTTTTTTTCTTTTGGTCTTTTGAGACAGGGTCTCCCTGTAGCCCCAGCTGTCCTGGAACTCACTCTGTAGACCAGGCTGGCCTTGAACTCACAAAGATCCGCCTGCCTCTGCCTCCCAAGTGCTAGGATTAAAGGTGTGCGCCACCACGCCCGGCTTTTTTACTTTTTCTTTTTTTATGTGTATGAATGTACTGTCTGCATGTAGGTTTGTGCACCCTTGTCATGCAGTGCCGCGGAGGTCAGAAGAGGGTGTCGGATTCCCCTGGAACTGGAGTTCTCAGCCGCCATGTGGGTGCTCGGGATTGAACCCAGGTCCTCTGCAAGAGCAGTCTGCGCTCTTAACCGATAGGCCATCCCAAATTTTTTTCTTTCTAAAATTGTATTGTGCTTAGATCACTTGACATGTACCTTCATAGTATTTTTTTGAGTTTAGAATACAATATTATTGGTTATAGGTTCACTGTGGTTCAGCAGACACCGGCATTTATTCATCTTGCATAACTGAATGTTTTTTAATTTTATTTATTTTTGTATGTGTATGAATGTACTGTCTTCATGTAGGTCTGTGCACCCGTGTCATTGCAATGCCGCGGAGGTCAGAAGAGGGCATCGGATTCCCCTGGAACTGGATCAAAGACGGTTTTCAGCTACCATGTGGGTGCTGGGGATCGAACCTGGGTCCTCTGCAAGAGCAGTCGGCGCTCTTAACCGCTAAGCCATCTCTCCAGCCCCGCATAACTGAAATTTTATGTCTATTGATTAATAACTTTCCACTTCACTTGTCTCCCTATACCCTGAGTAACTACCATTCCATCCTTTGATTCTGTGAGTTTGGCTATTTTATATTTAAATGTAAGTGGAATCATGAATAATTGTATTTCTCTGAATGGTTTCTCTTGGTTTGTGTTGTTGGAAATACCATGTTTCTCTGTATTTCAAGGCTGAGTGATAATCCAGTGCGAGTGTGCACTGCGTCTCCTATCCACTCATCTATGAGTGGACTCTTAGCCTGTTTCTGGGTCTTTGTAAACAGTGCTTGATGACCAGCAGAAGTGCTTAAACGCTCTGCAAGGCCCTGATTTCAGTTCTTTTGGAGAAATACCCAGATACAAGATTTCCTGAAGGTCTTTCCCACAAATCTGCAGGGAATATTGTTCCACTCTTCCTGGCCTTTGTTGTTAGGTGACTTGATTTTGGATGGTTATACGTTTTCCTGCCATCTTCCTTTCCAAACACTGTGTTCTTTGCTTTTAAGGGTGTTGCTATGGATAGCATGGTGCTAAGTCTCCTGTCACATTAATTTGTATCTTCAGCCCTGAATAGGACTTGGTAGTTCAGCATAGGACTGGTAGAAATGCAGCCTACGGTGAAGCCTGCACACCTCTACTGGGTACATTTGCTGCCTTCTCCTTTTTTTTTAAAAAAACAAACAAACATTCTCACTCTAATTTTCTCTCTCTCTCTCTCTCTCTCTCTCTCTCTCTCTCTCTCTCTCTCTCTCTCTCCCCCCTTTGAGACAGGGTCTTTCTGAGCCCAAGGAGGCCTGGAACTTAGAATGTAGATGAGCCTGGCTTCGATCTCACAGAGATCCACCTGCCTCTGCCTCCCAAGTGCTAGGATTAAAGGCATGCACCACCACACTCAGCTTACATTCTCTTTGTTTTTGTGTTTTGTTTTGTTTTGTTTTGTTTTACATTACAATATGGCCTGATCCTGTCATGTTCTGTAGGACTAAACCTAAACCTGCCTGATAGCCCTCCCCTACATGTCCATAAGTTACTGCCAGGTCTCTTCAGTCTTAGGCATAGACTATTATATGTTCTGAACAACAGGAGGTTTGCTGCTGTTCACGACCATCAGACCTGATGTCTACCTCTCATCCTCTCTGTGTCCTCACTGCCTCTGTGTCTGTCTGCTATCAGTGTGCCTCCAGAGAGGGTATTTGTGACTCACAGCCTTTCTCTTCTGGTTACTGTATCAGGTATTTTGCTGTTGCATACGTCTCTTGAGTCCAAGCCTTGTCCAGGGTCCCAGAAAAATAGGGAGTGTAAAACAATCAACGTGTGTTTTCTGTCCTCATAGACCTCAGAGTATGATTCAGGAAACATACTGAGCTAAGAATGACTCATAAGTGTAAATCACTTCTGATTTATGGACAGGAGGGAGCCCCAAGTTACAAAACCTGTAGTAGGAAGATTGGCCTTGGGGGCTTCCCAGCCACCGAAACATTGGACTAAAACTGTTTTCTGCTGTATGTGGCAGAGAGATGGGCAAAGTAGAGGAAGAATGAATGAAAGCCCTGTCATGGCACAGAGCAGGTACCTCCTATCTGGCCAGGAGGCTAAGCAGAAAGGAAAAGGCAGGCAATATAGACCCCACTCAGCAACAGACAGCGAGCAAGGGTCCTCAAGCATGCAGGGCTCCTGGAAACCAACTTAAACAGTCATTTATTTGCCTGTATGTCTTAAGCAACTCCTGCAAAGTCTGGATTGTTGTGGGCAGGTGGTAGTCACGAGATTTCTATCTGGAATGTTCTTCAAAACTCTTTGGAAACCCTATTTACTTTTCTTTTGCACAGAGCAGGGACAATATCAGCTTCCTACTTTCTTCACCTGAGACATGGAAGGTTTGTTCCTCAGCCTAGGGAGATGACAGTACATGTGCATTCTTTCATTCTTTGGACACAGTAGAGGGGCCGCATTTCATACAAAATTTCCAGTTAAATCTAGACCCCTTCCCTCCAACCCCACCAGAGCTCATGCATTCTGCCAAACATGTTTTTCATCTTTTTCTCAGTCTCTTTTAAAATTTTCGATGCAGAAATTGACTGTTTTGAGCAAAAGTTCACCATTTCAGTCAGTTCTTTGACCCAGTTATTGTTGTTCCTTTCACTTTGTATCACTCCAAAATATGCATATATGTATGCCACATATATCTTTTAGTATCTTCATCTTACGATTTTTTTTTTTTTAGTTAGGGTAAAAGATGTCATGTTTGAAGGCTCCTCCTTGGCAAGTCCAAACAACCATCAGTCCTGCCCTTGTGTTCCACACTGGGGTTTTCCCTTCCCATGGTCACCAAATGAGGTCCAGTAAGCACCAGGTCCTGTCTTGATCCTCCTGTACTGGTCTCTGTGATACAGCCTGGGTAGTCCAAGGGGCGAGTGCTCTTACTGTCCCTTTGGTTTCAAGCATTTCCCCAATGGCAGGTGATCTTCTAGGTGCTGGTACAGTAATGAACAGAACAGAGTTCTGGGCTTCATTTAGGTTAGTTCCTTACAAATATGTTACATGTTACCAGAAATTAAGTGAAAACAAAAATAAACACATCCACCAGGTTAGGTTTTGGGTGGACTTAGTTTTCAGTGTCTAGTAAGGAGTGAGGGTGAGCTGCTGAGTTCCAGTGTGAGTTTGAAGAATGTCATATTTTATGTTTCTTAAATTTGTGGCTAACGTGCTTTGTAAACCTCTGGAACATCATGTTTGTAAATGTCAGGAGCAACTGGGCATGTTGAAGGATGCCATAAAACCCAGAACCTGGGAGGCAGAAGCAGGGAGAGCTCTGTGAGTTCGAAGCCAGCCTGGTCTACATAATGAGTTCCAGGCCAGCAGCTGGAACTATAGTGAGGCCCTGTCTCAGAAAGAAAGAAAAAGGAACAAAAGAAGGAAGGGAGGGAGGGAAGGAGGGAGGGAGGGAGGGAAGGAGGGAGGGANGCCCCAAGGGATTTTTTTTTTTTTTTTTAAATTTAAAAGAAGGAAGGAAGCTTTTAGATGAATCAGTTCTGTTCATGGATAGGTGATAGGGCCACTGAGGATTGGTGTCTGCATTTCTACAGACTGATCCCAGTAGTGTGGGAGTGGATGGAGTAACCAGTCCTTCTGGAACCATTTTACTGGTATTGGACTTGACTTTTGTAAGATTCACCCAGCACTTTACACTTTGGCTCCTGTTTGGAATAGCCTTGGGCTTTGAGTATGTAGGCCTTCAAGAATGTGAGGGGCTGTAGAGATGGAGATAGATGGCTTACTAGTTAAGGGCATGTACTACTCTTGTAGAGGACCCAGGTTTGGTTCTTGGCACCCACTTTGGGTGGCTCTCAGCCTCCTGTAACTCCAGCTCCAGGTTATCCAACTTCCTCCTCCAACCACCAAGGGCAGCTATACTCACATACATGTACACATAATTTAAAATAAATCTTTTAAAAAGTCAATGAATATCAAATGTATTTGGTACACAAATATTTTCTTTTTTAATATTCTTTTTATTAGCTGGGCGGGTGGCGCATGCCTTTAATCCTAGCACTCGGGAGGCAGAGGCAGGCCGATCTTTGTGAGTTCAAGGCCAGCCTGGTCTACAGAGTGAGTTCCAGGACAGCCGGGGCTGCAGGGAAACCCTGTCTCGAAAAGACCAAAAAAAAAAAAAAAGCTGGAGAGATGACCTAGCAGTTAAGAGCACCGACTGCTCTTACACAGGACCCAGGTTCGATCCCCAGCACCCACATGATGGCTGAGAAACATCTTTAACTGTTCCAGGGGAATCTGACACCCTCTTCTGACCTCTGTGGCATTGCACGACACGGGTGCACAAACCTACATGCAGACAGTATATTCATACACATACAAAATAACAAAATTTCAAAAAATTTAAAAAATATTCTTTTTATTATTTTTATATATTCGAGTGTGTTATGTACATGTATGTAAGTGCACCCATGTCATGCATGCCCACTGAGGTCAGAAGAGGGCATCAGGTCCCCTGGAACTGGAGTTATAGAGACAGTTGTTAGCTACCATGTGGGTGTCAATAATTGAACCCAGGTCCTCTACAAGAGCAGCCAGTGCTCTTAACCACTGAACCACCTCTCCAGCCCAGAGATTTTCTTATTATAAGATAGGATTCAAGAGTTTATATTAGCTGTATGCTTTAAGCTAGTGCTACCATGATTTGACAGACCTATTCTCTATGTGCCCATCTCCTGTTTGGGAAATTAGACACTAAACACAAGAATCTGAGTAGAATTGTCCTGATTTCCTGTCTCTATCTCTCCATATTTTTTTCCTTCCATCTTAGGTGGTTTTTCTCTTGTCTTTCTTGGCTGTAGCAGCCTCTCTCTACAGCACTATGGTTATGACCCCCTTTTCTCTTTGCACAATAGTTTCATTGAAATAGAGGAAAGCAATTGTGGTTTTTTTTTTTTGTTTTCATACAGTTACAAGAATACTAATATGTTTTAAATTAGCAGTTAGAATTTATATCATTACAAAAGTTCCTAAAAATGAAATTCGTAAGAGCCGTGATAAATTAGTTCCTTCATGGCATGATGCTTGAGCACCTGTTCACTGTTTGTGCTGATGACGCAGCAGGTGACATGTCTAGGGTTGCTCTTCTCCTCAGATGGAGTAGCACCCCAAGTTCCTCTAATTAGAAGCTACAGTGTGTGATTCTAGTTTGGCTAAAGAGAAAAAGATTTCTAGTTGACTGAATGTTAAGGAGTCTGACTGTGGTAATGATATAGTTTTTTTTTTATACAAAGGATATACAGCAAATT
The DNA here is from genome assembly GCA_009823505.1 of Rhizomys pruinosus. Lineage (NCBI taxonomy): Eukaryota > Metazoa > Chordata > Mammalia > Rodentia > Spalacidae > Rhizomys > Rhizomys pruinosus. The sequence goes on along the minus strand of VZQC01010234.1, from coordinate 40,616 downwards.
AAACTTTTTTATTTTTTGTATCTATGTATGTGTGTTTTGTGTCTCTCTTCCTATAGACACATTCCTTAACCCAGCGGAGGGCTGTTCAGGGTAGAAGAAAACGATTTGATGTGTTATTAGCCGAGCACAAAAGCAAAACCAGGGAAAAGGAATTGATTCGCCATCCAGATTCTCAGCAACTGTCACAGCCTCTCAGGGACCCGCATCCCACCCCTCCTAGAACGTCACAGGAGCCACACCAAAACTCTCATGGAGTGATTCCTTCAGAATCAAAGCCTTTCATAGCTAGTAAACCTAAACCTCATACCCCTAGTCTTCCAAGGTAAGTCAGGCCTCCAACTCTTTCTCTCTTTTAGAGAATGGGCTTGTGGTTACAGTGTGCCTGCATGCCCCCTCACCTAGCACCTGTACAGCTAGAACATCGAGAAATCTACATCGTTCTCACTGTGGAGATGGTTTTAATTAGATTTTTTTTTAGATTTATTTTAACTTGTGTGTGTGAGAGAGGGAGGAGGGATAAAGGGAAGGAGGGAAGAGGAGGAGGAGGAGGAGGAAGAGGAGGAGGAAGAGGAGGAAAAAAAAAAACAAAACACATGGGTGAGACTCCAGAGAGCCTACAGAATCCAGAGAGGAGCTCATAGTCCTTAGAATTAGAATTAGAAGTGGTTGTGAGCCACCCAGTGTGAGTGGTAGAAACTGTACTCAGACCCTCTACAAAAGTATATGGTTCTTACCACTGAGCCATCTCTCCAGCTCTTAAATTGGATTTTACTGCAAAAGGTTGTTGAAGCAATCGGTAGAGTCCAGTGGGGATACTGCTTATACAAACAGCATAGGGTGAGGATTACCTATCCTGTGGTAGTTCTCTTTCAGGTTTCTCTTAACCTTATCAAGCAGGTCTGAGGTTGGGTCTGCCTTTAGGTACCTAATTGGAATACCAGATAGTTTGACAACAGTTTCCTATTTATTTCTTGCTTACTGGCAAATCACAGTAATGGGAATCAATGCTGGGACAGACATTTAGTCGGAGGTTTTATAGCATCTGTTTATCAATTTGGATTTTCATTCATTCATTTGGGACATCTTGAGCATAGAGCAGGCTTATTAGCTGCATAGAAAGCAGCAGGTGGGAGTGTCTTCACAAGAATTTGCCATGTATGTACCACAGAGACAGTGATGGGAAAATAGATGTATGTCTCAGTAAGCTGACATAAGGACTTTGGACCCATTTGCGGAGGGAGCTTAGAGAAGGGGGAGCTTGAGCAGTGGCTGTGCAGCCTCTGGCCACAGGGCTCCTGCTGCCTGTGTTGCTGCCTGCTATTACTTACTTGTCACCCTCTTGTGTGTCTGATTCTTGGATTGGCTGTTAAAGTGGAAACATCTCCCTTAAGATAACTCAAGTGTATGCTTGAACCTGTCCCAATATGAGTCCTGTCATTTAGAAGCAGTTCAGTGAAGAATGGTCAGGCCTCAGACCAAGATTCCTTTGCATGTCCTTGCTTTGGCATCTTTTCAGTGAAGATTTTTCCCTATGTGGAAAGTAAGCTTACTTGCAGAATTCTAGACCATCCTAGATGTAGGAAGATGACATCATCACCACTTGAGTAATGGGCTTTGGACTAGCCTCATGAGGTAGTGTCACCTCCTTTTATTGCCTCCTGGCTTTCCTGAGTTATTCAGTAGCACTTGGCCAGCTGTTTTATCTGTTGCCTTAAAAAATCAGCTGGAGAGATGGCCGAGCGGTTAAGAGTGCCGACCACTCTTACAGAGGACCCGGGTTCGATCCCCAGCGCCCACATGGCCGCCGAGAACCGTCTGGAACTCCAGTTCCAGGGGAATCCGACACCCTCTTCTGACCTCCGCGGCATTGCATGACACGGGTACACAAACTTGCATGCAGACAGTACATTCGTACACATACAGAAATAAATAAAAAAAATTTTTAAAAATCAGAAACTATTAATATTTGTGAAATTTGAAGAGCATTCAAGGATTATCCTCTTGAGATCCAGGTGTGTTCCTTTTCTTGGGGGAAAACAGAAGGGGGACTTGAGTCACCACCGTGGGTCTGGAAGGGAGGAATGGTTATTAGCTGCTTTTGGTTGTATCTGGCAGACAGCTCACCTTGGAATTGTGATGCTAATTAGCATGGAAGTTCCTCACCTCCAGGGCCCCCTGTTCCAGCTTGGTTCCTGGCCCTTTCCTCCTCTTAAGTTTTAGGTACTTCTGTCTGAATTCAGACTGCCGATGACCAGGCTGTGCTCCTGATCTCCTGATCTGGTCTGTGCTGTTCCACCTAGGCCTCCAGGCTGCCCTGCTCAGCAAGGAGGGAGTAACCCCATTGACCCTCCTCCTGGCCATGAGTCTCCACACCCTCCCCTGCCTGCCACTGAGCCAGCTTCTCGGTTATCCAGTGAGGAGGGTGAAGGTGATGACAAAGAAGAGTCTGTTGAAAAACTGGACTGTCATTATTCAGGTCATCATCCCCAGCCAGCTTCTGTAAGTTCTACAGCCACCCCTGCAGTGACCTTCCCACACAGAACACTGAAGTGGGCAGAGGGAGGGGCCAGGGACTTTGCTATGCCTGTTCATGTAGCTAGCATGTATTCAAGCAGTTCACATGGGTAGGGTACTGAAGGGGAGTACCAGGGCCTTTGTCATGCATGTACATGTAGCTAGCATGTGGCCAAGCAGCTTAAGGTGCTATGTACTTATTCTGGGGACTGCTCATGCCATGCCTTCTCTCTTCTACAAAATTGAGGGTAGGGACTATATTGCTTCTTCTACTTGGAAACATCCCATCTGCATCTTTCCTGACTAGTTCCCTTCTTGAAGGTGAAAGAATGCTGTCCAGTGCTGGTCTGCAGGTGGCGAGCATGCTAGCTGTGCTTTCTCTTCCAGTTTTGCACATTTGGGAGTCGGCAGATTGGAAGAGGTTATTACGTGTTTGACTCCAGGTGGAACCGGCTTCGCTGTGCCCTCAACCTCATGGTAGAGAAGCATTTGAATGCTCAGCTGTGGAAGTGAGTGCCTGTTGGTGGGGAGGAGGGAGCTGACCTGTCACAGTGGTGTATCTTCCTCTGTTCTTGATGACCTCAAGTTCTGATATAGGAAGAAATGCTTATCTAAGTGAAAAAAAAAATGACATAGGCTAGCTATGGGAAGAAAGTACCTCCTCATACATTCATCTTCTCCTTCAGCACCCACGTCTTGTTAAGGGCATCCAGATTCAAGGTGGAGGGACCCTGTATGTAAGGACCTCGAGTGTAGTTGGGCATGTGGGGAGACAAAAATCAGTCAACCGAAAAGTAAAGAGATTATAGCTTAGCATCCTAGAGACGATGGGAGAAAGTAACTACTGATATTTTTGTGTGTGTGGAAGGGGAGGGTGGGGACTGGCTGTCTGCCAGGAACCACTGAGTCTACTTAACTTTCACAATTCTTTGCTATATGACCTGCTTTTTTTTTTTTTTTTAACTTTTTAGATAATGAAACTGACATAGAAGGTCACATCACAAGTTAGTGCTTGGGTCACTAGGGGCAGTTTGTTTCAAATAAATAGCTGGGAAAATATCAGGCTGTAAGATTCAGAGAAAAAGCCTTTCTGAGGTGGATGGAGCAGGGAAAAGGCACTAGGGTGTGACCAGTAGTAGTGGCCAGAAGGAGCCAGCTGTGAGAAGGTACTGAATTATAAAGGTGATGGCTTGCTTGAGATACGAAAGTGAGCACAGGACAAGGCAACGCCCAGGAGAGGAGCAGGGCCAGACGAGTTCATTGCCACTGATGAAGGAGGCACCAAGAGTGACCAGGAGTCCTGAGCTGCAACTTCATGTCACGGAGACGTCCTCTGTAGCATTATGTGTGGGAATCTTGTTAAGAGAAAAAAAAATTTTTAAAGAAGGAAAGGGAAGGGTTCCTTGGCCAAAAAAGTTTGAATTCAGCATTTCTTCAAGTAAGCCTGTTTCATACGCAACACTTCTCCGAGCTTGTAATAAACACTGTCTTTTGGCAGCTGTCAAAGCAGGAGATGCCTTTGTTTAATGGGGAGCATTTCCCAAGCCTTTTGACCTGAGATTGTCTCTTATGGGACTGTTTTGGGGAAACTGGTGTTGAGTTTGATGTACCATCTTGAAGAGGACTGTCCAGTCCCTAGCTCGTGCCAGGTCCACCTTTGGAGCACCATTTTTGAATGGACTGATAATGTGGTCCTTTGCTTTCATGGCTTGGATTCCTAGTACAGAGCTGAAATTGATCAGTGCTGTAGATAGTTTCTAGTCAGAAGATCTATCTCCATGACCATTGATAGGACTTGAGTGTGAACGTGGCAAACTAGTTTCAGAGCAGCATGGCTCAGCCTGTTAGCTTCCACCATTCTCCTGGTGCTTCCTACATCCAAGCTTTTCCATCCTCCTTTCTGAGGGAACATTAAACCTTTCAAGTGAGAAATGAAGCAGAGTTATCTGCTAGATTGTGGTGTTTTTCTACATGGTAGCCCTCCTGAATCCCTGAGGTTTAGCTTACTATTTCTTTGTAGTGACTGGTGGTTCTTGCATTGCTTCATGGAGCTCAACCAAAGCTGGGTCTTGTGAGTGTCCTCTCCTCATAGTGTCAGTGATTCTCTGCCAGCTAGTGGATAAACTTTTCCTAGTGGCCTGTGTGGAGATGTTTTCCTCTTCATACCGTGAACCATTGAAAAAACCAGATTTATGAGTTGACTTAGCACTGGCAGTGCCTGTCAGGATGACCACCTCATCACCTATGCATGCCCATTAGCATGATCTCTGGTATTGTCCTTTGTTTGTTTGTTTGTTTTGTTTGTGACAGATCTCATGTATCCCAGGCTGGCTTCAAACTTCCTATGTAGCTGAGGATCACCTTGAACTTCAGATCCTTGTCTACCTCCTGAGTGCTGGGGTTATAGGTGCACAACATGCCCTGTTTCATGTAGTATTGTGGATAGAACCACAGCTTCGTGTGTGCTTGTTAAGCACGCTGCTGACTGAGCTACATCCCCAGCCCCATGACCTCTGCTTTAAAAAGTCAGTGCATCAGTGAAGAACATATGTAGCTCAGTGATAATCTGGTAAACAGGCTAGAGGTGGAGAGAAAGTAGAGTGGGGTCCCAGCCATAGATGCTGTGGAAATGCTTCCCGACAAGGGAGTGCTGCCAGTCCATCTCCAAGCAGCCTTTCCTCACAGCCTCTGAGATTTTCTGGGTGAGCTTAGCACATCTCACCCACAGAGAATCTTTGAGACACTGCAGGATACTATCACAGTGGTCCAGGGCCCTTCAGACTGGCTCAGTAGAAGCGCTTTCTTTGTAGGATGAACCCTAATTCAGCACCACTCATCTTCCCTTACTCTTTAATTGCTTATTGTGGTAAACTTGGGTGTTAGTAGAGACAGGATTTAAGCCTCATCTGAAGCTCTTGGGTCCTGTGAACAGTGTTGGAATTAAACCAACCATTTCTCTAGAGCATTGCCATGACCCTAAAGGCCATCTCAACCCCTGGGATTTCTTTGAACTGCCTTTTATTGGTCTGGGTAGGACCTGGGATATCATCCAAAAATGCTTTATTTTATAATTGTTTGAATTGGTAAATATTCACTTGACTTCCAAAAGAAAATGGAATATAATGAGGCATGCAGTTGGAAGTCTCAGTCCCCTTTTCTTTTCTCCTCCTATCTCTACAGACAGTACCATTTTTATTGGACTTTTTTGTATACCTTTATCTAGTTTATAAGATTTTTAAAGAGAAAGCAGTAATTGCCTTTCCAGGGATCCAAGGCCTTTTCCCTGGATTTATTTTCTGACAGCCTGGTCCTTAGGTCCCAGCCTCATGAGCCACCTAGTGGCCATATTAAGACACTGCACTCAATGAACAGCCTGTGCCTGGAAGTAAGCATGGGTACCTTAAGGGCAGATTCTGTGATAAGTTCATCTAGGCCAAGGCCCAGGAACTCAGTTTCTAGCAGCCTCTCAAGTAATATCAGTGCTTGTTTTATGCCTCGAGGAGTACAAAAGTAGATCCCAGCCTCTTTGTGTTGGTTCCATGTAGGAATCGCCTTGAGATTTAGAAATGACTGTGTGCCTGCTTTCCTTAAAATTCTGGTATGATCAGCATGGATATGGTTAAGCTCTGTAAGTGCCTGTAGTATGCAGGCAAGTGGAGAAGCGTCTGCACTTTGCAATGTGTGTTTTAAAGCAGGTGCAAACACTTGCACTCATTAATTCTTTCTATTAATAGTGACTTCTTTTCTATTTTTTGTTTTTGGTTTCTGTTTAGCCCCAGATGGCCCATAACAACTCTTTATGTAGACCAGACTGGCCTTGCACTTACAGAGATTTGCCTGCCTCTGCCTCCCAAGTGCTATGGCCAGCAATAGTTACTTTTTTTTTTTTTTATGTGTATGAATGTACTGTCTACATGTAGGTCTGTGCACCCATGTCATGCAGGTCAGAAGAGGGCATCGGATTCCCCTGGAACTGGAGTCAAAGACTGTTCTCAGCTGCCATGTGGGTGCTGAGAATCGAACCTGGGTCCTCTGCTGGAGCAGTCAGCGATCTTAACCGCTGGGCCATCTCTCCAGCCCCAATAGTGACTTCTTAAAAGTGATCTAGCAGCAGTTCAAGCCATGTTCTGTCCCTAGAAAGTGAAGGAGTTTTAGCCCCAGAAGGGTTGTGACTATATCAGCCCAGGCTACCCGCTGCAGGTTAGAGCAGGACACTCATAGCACATACAGGCTCCCCCTGCCCATAACAGATGAGGATCCCATTATGTTGCTCAAGCTGGTCTCAAATTCTTTGGCCCACAGAGTCCTCATGTCCCAGTCTTCTAGGTAACTGAGGTTACAGGCCTATACCACCATCTCCAGCTGTCACCAAGTTGTTGGTGCTGTAAGTCTGAGACTTTGGTATTATCATGTTTTTATGTTACCCAAACATTACAAACATATTTTGTTATACCACCAAACAAAAGAGTCCCTTGGGGATTTGCCCCTTGTGCTTGTTTAGACCTAGCCATTGCTTAATAAGTAACTGATTCATGCCTGAGGTCCCTCAACATTTGAATGCTGTCTGTATAGTTCCCACTCTCGGGGTACAGTGGTAAATAAGCTGAGGATTGCAACATTGCAAAGGACTGATTTGTAATTGCACGTTAAAGTCAACAAGTCTAGCAACAGGAGGCATGGGGAGTCCATAGAGAGAAGCAAATCAGGATGGTTAGGGCAGACTTCTTAAATTTTTTTTTTTATTTATTTCGGTATGTGTATCAATGTACTGTCTGCATGCAGGTTTGTGCACCCGTGTCGTGCAATGCCGCGGAGGTCAGAAGAGGGTCTCGGATTCCCCTGGAACTGGAGTTCTCCTGGAATTGGAGTTTCAGACGGCTGTCGGCCGCCATGTGGGTGCTGGGGATTGAACCCGGTTCCTCTGTAAGAGCAGTCGGCGCTCTTAACCGCTAGGCCATCTCTCCAGCCCAGGGCAGACTTCTTAAGGAAGTGATGAGCTGAAAGTAAAGGGGTGAATGGATACCAGAGGTGACAACAGTGGCCCAGACAGAGGATGTGCAGGATCTTTTATGTTGCAGCATGTGCTTGAAACATAAGGAAGATGGTTTGTTAGTGATAGGCATTGGCACATGAAGCTGGGCTAGTAGCAAAAGTGAGGCATATACAGTGTTTTTTTCTAGACCCCCAAAAACATAAGAATGGGAGGGAAAGATGCACCAGGATTGAGTTTGTATTTTGGATCATCAGTGTGAGGAGAGTGCCCATCCACAAGTGTCTTTGACCAGCTATGGTGAGTATCACTCATGCTATCTCCCTCTTCAGGAAAATCCCACCAGTGCCCTGTACCACATCACCTGTCTCTGCACGTGTTCCTCACCGGACAAACTCTGCGCCGACATCACAAGGTGGGATCAGCTATTTTGCAGCAGCTACCGTCTCTACATCCCCAGTTCTGCAGTCATCCACCTGCATCTCCCCAAATAGCAAATCGGTACCAGCTCATGGAACCACACTAAATGCACAACCTGCTGTTTCTGGGGCGATGGATCCTGTGTGCAGTATGCAATCCAGACAAGTATCCTCTTCCTCCTCATCCCCCTCCACACCCTCTGGCCTGTCTTCAGTCCCTTCGTCCCCTATGTCCAGAAAACTTCAGAAGTTGAAGTCTAGCAAGTCTTTAAGACCCAAGGAGTCTTCTGGTAATGGCACTAACTGTCACAATGCCAGTAGTAGTGGCAGTGGCGGCTCAGGAAAGAAACGCAAAAACAGTTCCCCACTGTTAGTTCACCCTTCCTCCTCCTCGTCCTCGTCCTCCTCTTCTTCTCATTCCATGGACTCTTTTAGGAAAAACTGTATGGCTCACTCTGGGACTCCATTCCTGCCAGCAGCAGCATCTTCTCACAGCATTGGCCTCAACTGTGTGACAAATAAAGCACACTCAGTGAGCCTCAGGCACGAGCAGACAGGGAGGGGTCCTCCTGGTGGGATCCCTGCAGAGTCCATCAAGAGGATGAGTGTGATGGTGAACAGCAGTGACTCCACTCTTTCTCTTGGTCCGTTCATTCATCAGTCTAGTGAACTGCCTGTCAACTCCCAGGGCAGTTTTTCACACTCACACACTCCTCTAGACAAACTCATAGGAAAGAAAAGAAAGTGCTCACCGGGCTCCAGCAACATCAACAGCAGTAGCAGCAAGCCCACAAAGGTTGCCAAATTGCCAGCCATGAACAACAACGTCCATTTGAAACACACCGGCACCATCCCAGGGACACAAGGACTGACGAACAATTCCCTCCTCCATCAGGTAGGAAGTGGACTCTGATCCTCCAGGAGTGTCTGTTGCCTCTCCCTTGGGGTATTTTGACAGCTTAAAATCTGTGGTTGGGTTGGTTGGTTTGCTGATAATATAGATGTCCACTTCATGGTAATCTTTAACAAAGGAAAAAGAGTCCATGAGCATATAAGGGAAAAGGGCAATCAATCTTTGCAGAGCACCCAGTGACTTTCAGGGATGTTCCTGAATAAAGAAGCCACACCTGCATTTAGCAACTAGGGCTGAGGACAGCATGAGGCATGGCAACAAAGCTAGAATCAGAAGTGAGTCCCTCTGCAGAGGGAGCAAGCTGACACCTTGATGTCTTAGATCAGGAGACAGGAAGCCTTGTCAGTCTGCACGGTGGCTGTAGTATGTTCTGAAGAAAGCTGAGCTGAAATCAAGGAAACAGTGACTTAAGACCTAAAAGAAAAGAGCTTGAGTGAGATCCTTTTTTTTTTTACCTCAAGGACTTTCAGACATTCTGGGCAAAGCTCACCCATTTCCTCCTCCCTGTTTTCAAGGGAGGCAGGAAACCAGACTCAGTAAGGGCATAGCTGAAGCCTGAAGCTGTGTTCCAAGTTAATACTTTAAGAAGAAACTGGACTGTGAGCCCACTAAGGAGGAGGTGGCTTAGGGGCGTTGGGCTCATAGTGACCTGGGCTTCTTACGCTGTCTTCGTCTCTTTCTCCTTGCTGATTTCTCGTGACTGTTTCTCATGTAGCTGTTTCTTCAGCTGCTTTTACTCTAACTCCAGCTCATCTCTCATCTTATTTCATTCATCAGGATATCTCCTCACCTTGCTTACGAACAGGAATTTCAGCAGCAGCACCCCAGAGCCCTGACTTAAAAAGTGAGGCTCTCTTTTATGTTGTTTCCCCCCCTTTTCCTCATGTTCAGAACTTAAATAACAGGTTAGGACTTTTTCCAGAAGGTACCAAGGAGTTTCTTATTGTGATATGATTTCCCTCCAATATTTGTGTGAATTTACAATGCCAAAAGTACTGGGGAAAAATATCCATGAATTTAAGTAGCTACTTAAGTTACGGTCTTTGGTTGGTCTGCCCTTTTGAGCATAGGGGTATTTGGGCCAATGTAAACTGTTTTCCTACTTATTTTGTAGTTATGTAGTAGCTGTGATATGTGTAACATGGCTATGCAAACACAGGAAGAAATAGTGTATCTGGCCCCCAGAAATGCCTCCAAGTATTAGTGTCTGTTTGGGCCCACGGGAGAGGTGGTAACATCCACCACACATTTGTAGCATAGAATACACTGTCTTCATTTAGATCCATAGACCAACCTATGTAGACCTTAATCCCCACAGGTAACTAACTAAAGGAAGACATGGAGGTAGAGGTGGGTGGGCATTGGAGGGCAGCAGGGAGGAGGTGACGGGGGGGGTGTCCTACTGACACCAAGCAGCTGTTCCTCTACCTTGGACCCATTTTATTTACTTATTTATTTTTTGTCTTTTTTTTTTTTTTTTTTTTTGAGACAGGGTCTCCCTGTAGCCCCAGCTGTCCTAGAACTCACTCTGTAGACCAGGCTGGCCTTGAACTCACAAAGATCCACCTGCCTCTGCCTCCTGAGTGCTAGGATTAAAGGCGTGCGCTACCACGCCCAGCTCCTTGGACCCATTTTAAAGAGAAGCTGTGCATGTGAAATTTGGCTCCTCTCAAGTCTGGAGTAGCAGATAGTTTGGCTTATTGATCTACCAATTTGCCTGTGCCTTTTACCATCTGGGTGGATTGTGCTCACTAAGAAAGCCCAATCTAATTTTGGATTCTTAGAATCAGTTTCAACTCATTTATTTATAGATGGACTTCTTCTGTTCAGGGTGTTTTTATTTATTGTACTTCACAAATCCCTTAGTTTGTTGTGTTTCTTGTGGCAAAGGCTTTAAGACAGTGTCAATTGGGCTGGCTCACTCTTGAACAGGGGAGTGAAGGAGGAAACCAGATATGAAGAGTAGGCACCCCAGACTGCCTGGAGTCAGTGCATGGCCTCCAGGGTGTGGTACAGGTGGATGTTGGGAAGGCCCCAGTTCTCCTCCGCTGTAGTAGCCCCTTAGGTGTGAGCTGTGACACCTGTGTGTGGGGACATCTAGCCCTGCCCTATTTTCAGTAGCAACCTGTGATACAAGCACACACACACACACACACACACACACACACACACACACACACAGAGAGAGAGAAAATTGGATGAAGAGGCAAACATGACCTCTAGAAAGCTAGACCTGCATCTCTTGTTGCCAGTTTTCCGGAAGTAAATCTTTAGAAAGATTATGCCCAAAGGTAGTGAAAAGTAAGGCAGATTGTCACTCACCTTGGTGTGAGCAGAGTTTGGGATGTCCTTGTACAGAACTGGGAGCACAGTGTTGAGCCGTTTCACTTAACTGTTTCCTCATCCCCTTTTTTGAAAGCCAAAGGCACGTCCCTGACAACTGACAGCACCACTGGAAGGAATAATTCGGACACTTTTGAGGACAAGTTACACCTCCACTCAGCACTCTGGACTCCACGATGCCTTTGAGTCTCTTTTCCCAAACTCCTGTGGGCCTCCAGGGTAACCTGTGGCTGTTTTCATGAGGATTTTCCTGAAGCTGTGTCTGTAGCAGTGAGTAACTCATAAAGGACACTGGATCAAGTTCAGCCACCGGATTGCTTTTATCAGTGTTAAAGTGGTCTGGACTGCTTGCTACCAATCTGTGAGAAATCTGTGTTTGTTTGTCTGTCTGTTTGTTTGTTTGTTTGTTTGTTTAACTTGCAGCATATCATGGAGCCACTCTTCAAGCAGACTGGCTAGGCAGAAGAATGTTTTGGCAAGAACGTTACTGTAGACATTCTCCCTTCTCTCTTTCTCTGCTAGATTTTTTTAAACACACTGTCTTCTGTAGGTCACTCTCCAGCAGGTCTGCACCTCAAGTGCAGACTGGAGGCCTTGCAAGGAGGAGCAAATCACATCCTGAGTAGCCTCTGGGAGAAGGAAATTGGCTTTAGGGTTTTTTTCTAGCAGTTGAGTATAGCATACAGGTGTTGGTCAGTGTCTCATGACACAGTAGCCCAGCCTTTTACATACGGGTGTTGGTCAGTGTCTCATGACACAGTAGCCCAGCCTTTTACAAGTATTGTGGGATAAGAAGCATGTTATAACCTTCAAACTTAATAACTGGTTTGAAGTCATTGATGCCCAGATGGAAAGTATGAACTATATTGAAAGTTTAGTTTTCATGGTACAAAAGCAATTCTTTGTGATAAAAAGAGAGAAGAAAAAGGAAGGAGGTGGAAAGAAAAGAGAGAAAAGGAAAGCTAGTTTTGGTAGTGAGAAGCCAATTGGGACAGATGGTTGGGGAGGTTAAAAAAATTAAAAAGTAGAGCAAATCTTGCAAAATTTCCAAAGACATGGACTGTTTTTATTGAAGTTTTCATGTTAAACAGTAAGTCAGGTTGGGCTATTGTAGTCTGCTTTTTAAGAATTGCCTTTCTAGACATCCTTAAATATCCCAGTCTTCCCATTCTCCTCTTTGGACTCAGCACTAAGTGTAACTTCCTGTTCTCAGTGCTCCTGGCATTGCATTTAAGTCACACTTCCCTTCAGGTCACTACACACTGATTTGGATGGGGCAGGCTCAAGACCCGACCCCTGGGAAGGGCAGTAGTAGAGCCCTGTATATGTGCCCACAGGGAGGCTTCATGAGATAAACAGCATTTACACACACACACACACACACACACACGCGCGCGCGCACTCTTTTCCTTTCTTGGGATCTGTGGCAGCCATCTCCCCTCAGTGACATTCTGAGCCCTCCCAAGATTTCTTTTTCAGTCCTCCACTCCAGAGAATATTCAGTGTGTAGAACAGCATTCCCTGAGAAGGTGTGTCTATCAGTGAGTTTGATGATGGCCTGGGGCCACTGCCACAGCTCCTGAACAGAGAGCCAGGCCCTCTGCTTAGGGGAGAGCACAGCAGAGTGGCTGAACAAAAGTAGAATTCCCAAGGCTGTGGTCATTGCCTGGACAGTGCCTGGGCAGAGCCAGTCAATGATCCTCCCCCTACAATTCCTACGTTACAAACTTCTGTTTCAGGGAATTTCAAGTCAGTAACAGGTAGAATGAATTAAATACTTGGTTACCAGCCTAATAATGTGAATTGCTACAGACTTATTATGTAAGAAAACAAGTACTTTATGCTGATACTTTAGCTATAAAATGATGTAAAATAGTGATTTTTTTAAGAAGGGAGAACAGAATCTTACTTATTATGCAATCAATCTGTAAATGTTTTTAAGATGATTCTATAGGAGAGCTATAAGGAGAGAACATTAAGGGGCCAGTGTGAAAGATTAGGAGAGTCAGTCCACTTCCATCCCAGTGGTTGGGGAGAGGAGGAAAGAGGGAATCAGAACTTACATAGTGATTCCTTCCTGACAAGTGCAATGGGCTGTGGGTAGAATTTATTTTCAGAGCCAAGGGGACTTGAGGGTTATAAATTAAGTTGCTTTTAGTGGTGGAATTTATAAACAGGTCATACTGTTCTGGAAGATGTGAATAGGATCCACAATATCAAGTTTATTCAGAATGATGTAGATAGATTAGTGAGTGATCATTTGATTTCTTAGACTGGGGTTTTAATTGAATTTCATTGTCTCCCGGTAATACACAGAGCCTCGGGACTAGGAAATTAGCCATTTTGGATTCTGCCTGCCACAAACAGACTTATTCTAAACAGTGCTATTAAATTTTAGACTGTTCAAATATTTTATTTTCTCTGACAACTACTTTTTATGATGATGAACAATTAAGACCATTTAAAATACGGGAGTACAAATATTTTTTGAATTAACTTGCAGAAACCAAATTTGCAGTGGTTAGGTTGTTTCTAGACAGACTTTGGTATCAATTTAAAACCAAGATAATTTTTATATTCTTTCCAATAGAATTCATGACAACTTCTGCAGTTTTCTTAACCTACAAAATAAGTGCTGCAATGATGAACAAAGAATTATACAAAACCTATTTTGTATCTTTATTTTGGGATTTCTTGTTCTATTATAAATATGGAAGTATCCCTATTTCAGAAGACATATTTTGTTAAAAATGAATTGTACATATTTAAATATGTATTTTTGCACAGGTCTTTTTTTCTGATATCCTGTTTTTGGTACAATTGAGATCATCTAGTATTTATTTATTAATAAAAATAAATACCTTTTTATAATTTGAAGTGGTTCACTGCCAAGCCAGTAGTTCTAGAACCTGCCTCCTTTACAGTGGAAGGGATGCCTCTGTTCTGTGAAGTCTGTGTTGTGTCCCTTAGTGTCTAGGAATGACTCATGCAGATGAAGTGGGCGTTGCTTCTCTCAGTTGCCTGATTTCTTGATAAACTACATGTAACTAAGTGACACACTGCTTTTCTTTTATGTGTGTGTGTGTGTGCACGCACGTGCGTGTGCCTCTGTGTATACACTCTGAGCACACGTGTTATTATGTGATATGGTTTAAAACTAATGGGAATTAAAAACTGAAAGTGCCTGAACCTAGTTTTAAGCTTAGACAGATTCTCTTTAAAAAGACTTGAATGTTCAGTTGAACTTCTGGAGTTTGCTTTGTCCACCTAAATATTATTTCTAAAATTTTAGGGGAGGAGTTACCAAGGCTGGTAATTTTTATAAGGTATTTTAAAATTAAAACCTGGGTCACAGTAATTCAACTGGTGATGGATTGCCCAGTGGCACCAAGGATTACAAATCTTTGTCAGCCAGCAACCTACATTATGTGTCCGTTTTGTTACTCATGAAATACAGAGTTTAAGATAGAATATTTAAAATATTTTGTATTCCAAAAAAAAAAAAAAATACAAAGAAGTACCTCTGAGAACATTGAAAAAAATGTATAATTTGAAAAAAAAAATGTAATTTATATAGGCAGCTGTCTTCCTGTGAGAGTTCTGTTGCCAAGGAATTTCTTAATGATGTCCCACATTCTGTCCTGGGCAGAGGAAAAGATGGGCTTTGAAAAATGGTTGTTTAAAGTTTCATTGTTTAGAAGAACATAATCCTTTTTTACATTTTGTGTAAAACATTTTACCTTCTCAGATCATTTAAGTGAGCACTGCATCCTGTCAGTGTGATTTTAGGGCCTTGAAAGAATTGTGACTTTTTTTTGAGCTTGGTTATAAAAGCAATCTCCTGTGTTAAAACGTGTGAGTAGTTTGATAAATGTGTACACACCACCAAGAGCATCTCAGCTGGACTTTATGTTGGCTGCTGTACAGAACATGAACAAATGTCAAGGGATAGAAAATTACTTTGGATATTTAAAAGAGAAGAAATATATAGTCTATTTGTTTTGTAACAAGTTTCTGTAAATAAAATAATTTATACTATTTATAAGAAAAAGTTGTGCTTTGCTTTATGAGAAATTAGTTTGTGGAACAAACCTGTTACTAAACGGGCAATAAAATTAGGACTTCTCAATAAATAAGGTTGGCTGCATGAAATGTTTTACATGTTTCTGCCTCATTGTGGTACTAAACCCTCTCAGCCTACTATCTTTTTCATCATTTCTTAACATCAGACATCTTTAGTACAAACTGAATTCTTTTTTTTTTTTTTTTTTTCACAAGCTGAATTCTTAGCCTTTAGGGTGTTTTCATTCTTGGCAAACTTTGGCTTGATAAATTACTGTGTGAACAGTGGAACTGCTGTATTCTGCCCCTGCAGTTTTTTTTTTTTTTTTTTTTTTTTATGTTTTTTTTTTTTTTTTTTTTTTTTTTTTTTTTTTTTTGTACCCATGTCGTGCAATGCCGCAGATGTCAGAGAGGGTGTTGGATTCCCCTGGAACTGGATTAAAGACAGTTCTCAGCCAGCCATGTGGGTGCTGGGGATTGAAACCGGGTCCTCTGCAAGAGTAGTCGGCGCTCTCAACCACTAGGCCATCTCTCCAGCCCAAATGATGTTCAAAGTTTGGTGGTTGTTTTGTGTTTTTTTTTTTTTTTTGTTGTTGTTCTTTTTGAGACAGGGTCTCCCTGTAGCTCTGGCTGTCCTTGAACTCACAAAGATCCACCTGCCTCTGCCTCCCAAGTGCTAGGATTAAAGGTATGCACCACCAAGCCCACCCAGCAGGTTTCTAAAGAAAACAAAAGGAAGGTGTGAGTTTAGAACCACATTCCTCTTAAACTTGTTCTATAGTAAAATTTGATGACTTGCAGTCAGTTTGGGTTGGAGGGTTTTCAATCCAGAGCTCCCTTACTGGCCACACAACTTCAATTTAGTTTTATTCAGAGTACAGCATCATCATATAGGTCTAGAAATCTGGCTTTTTACCATTTACAAATCATTATTTTTATTGTTGCTTAAAGCAATTTATTTGTGTATTGGGAAAAATATCTATACGACACATGAAATAGCACAGCTGGATCAACCCTTCACTGCCTCATAGACTTGCCAGTCTCTGCTCTGATCAGCCAGTGAACTGACCTAGTCATAAGCAGCTCCCTGTAGATCAGTCCTCTCACTGTGAGTGCCCCCAGGCCTTCAAGGAAAAGGCCCAGCCACCCAACTTCTTAGCCTTTGCCTTACTTTGCAGGTAACCTGGCTCTGATGGCAGGAAAGCACCTTAAGGAGCAGGGGTCACAGTTCTGGGCCCTGGCCTGTGGGAGTTCACTGGCAGAAATGCTTAGTAAGATCACTCTGGGAAGAGGAAAGAAAACAAAACAAAGGTGGGGAGCAGCATGGAGAATTATTCTTTGTGAATCTTGCTAGACAGGAGATGTTGGTAAAGCTGGACAAGCTGGTGTCAGATTATTGAGGACCTTTGTCCTCAGGAACAGGAGCAGGTCTGTACTGAAAGGTGACCACTGAGGCCCAGAGAGATGTTATGGATCTGCGCACCTGGGCATTAATCCTTGCTGGACACTGGGAAGTCAAAGGCACACATACTGAACTCATTTTTCACAAGTTCTTGCATTGTTGCATCTGTCTTTACCTGGCAACCCCACCCCACCCCTTCCCTTTCCAAGGTAATCAAAATGCTGTCCCTGGGCCAGCGAAGTGGCTCAGGTTAAAGGCACTTGCTGCCAAGCCAGACAATCTGAATTTGATCGCACAGACCCACATGGTAGAAGAAATTCCACATTGTCCTCTAACCTCCACACATGCACCGTGGCATGCTCTCTCTCTCTCTCACACCCACATGCAATAAAAACATTCCAAAAGCTGCCTCTTAAATCAGACCAAGGTCTTTCCTGTTCTCACCTACTTTTTTTCTAAGCTCCTAACAGTCTTGTTGCTAAAGGTAGTTTAAGTTACACTTTCACCTTGTAAAGCTGTTTTGGTCTTGTTATCCTCATTTTCTACAACCAACACACGTGTACCAAAGTAGACAATCTGAGGAGGGAGAATCAAACCCTATTAATAAACTTTGTCTTAAAAATATCCTTCACTTACAGCCTTCCTTCCATTAACTACAGAAGACTGAATGGACTGGGGAAGTGCTTGGGACAAAAGTGAGTTGTAAAACTGTTCTAATAATCCAGGTAAGAGCTGCTAAGTTTCTAAACTAAGGTTGTGATTATGGGCAAGAAGAGGAATGATTCTAGAAATCTTTAAAAGGCCTTGCATTAAAGAGAAACCAACCAGTGAAACATGTGACCTGATACAGAAAAGGGAAAGTATGCAGTAGACCAAAGTTGCCAATAGGAAATTAAGAGTAGTACTAGGGTAGCTGCAGTCTGAACAAAACTTGAAATGCAGTTGTCTTAAATCATGTTAGTAGCTGCGAAAAAAGATAGCTATTATTATGTCTGGGTTAATTACTTTGTTTTAAACACTATGTGTAAAAAAAATAAAAAATAGTATGTATAATGAGTGTTATACCTTCATGTGTGTAAGTGTACCCATGTAATGCAGTGCCTGTGGAAGTCAGAAGAGTATGTCCAATCCCCTGGAACTAGAGTTACAGTTGTTAGCCACCATGTCGGTGCTAGCATTTGAACCTGGGTGTTCTGCAGGAACAGCCAGTGCTCTTAACTGCTGAGCTAGCTCTCTAACTCCTTAACATAATACTTTTGTTCTTATTATGCCAGATGTTTGACACCAATATTTATTTTTATACTTAAAGCCAATTTTTATTGAAGCTTTGTGCATTTCATACAAAATTTCCAACTACATCTAGACCCATTCCTTGCCCCCCCACCCCACCAGAGCTCATGCATTCTGCCAAACAT
The DNA here is from genome assembly GCA_009823505.1 of Rhizomys pruinosus. NCBI lineage: Eukaryota > Metazoa > Chordata > Mammalia > Rodentia > Spalacidae > Rhizomys > Rhizomys pruinosus. Next base: position 22,558 of record VZQC01010234.1, on the reverse strand, counting down.
GGTTTTTTTCTTTTTCTCAGTCTCTTTTAAAATTTTCAGTGCAGAAGTTCACCATTTCAGTCTGCTCTTTAACCCAGTCTTTTTTGTTGTTTTTCCTTCCAATCTGCATCACTCCAAAATATGCATATATGCATGCCATATATATCTTTTAGCATCTTCAGCTTTTTTTTTTTTTTTTTTTTAATTAGGCTGAAAGATGTCAACCATCAGTCCTGCCCTTGTGCTCCACACTGAGGTATTTCCTTCCCATGGTCACCAAATGAGGATGCCAGATGTTTGACACCAATATTTAAAAAGAACTAAATTATTTTAGCTTTGTGCCACTTAGAAAGTTTACCAGTGCCACTACCCCAATTTTGTGAAGAGTTTTCTTGAGTAAACAAAGATTCTAAAGCTCTGTGAATTAAATCTACCATAGATCAGGGTTAAAATTTTTTGGCTAATTTCATTTAGGAGATTAAATACAGTGGGTGCTTCCCTACCAGCCTCACAGCTATAATACAGGGTAGTAATATACAGATAAACTCAGTTGCCAGCATGGTCCATCCAGACAGACAGACTGCACTTGGAATTGGGACATGAAGAATATGCACCACTCACCTTGACAGTGAACCCCTACTTTCTCTAGAGAAATTATACATGATTTTTTAAAAAGCTCGTGTCAGTGTTTAGATGGTGACCATATTTTTTTTTTCTCTATGATCTTGTAGTTCTTTAAGTATGTTCCCAATTGTGTTTCTGATGTCTGTGTCCTGGGGCATCCCCGGAGGGATCCCACTGCAGGAGTCATCCATAGGGTTGGTAAAGCTTGGCGTGGGATTATCCTGCACCTTTCCAGTGTAGTCTCTTCTTCGTGATCCTGGCATATGGGCTTCTCCTTGCCTGTATTCCAATGTGAGTCCTAAATGCCTCTTCACTGTGTTGAAGGCGTGCTTTGCTTGCCTCCTTCAGATCCTTCTTCGTAATCTCAGTTGGCGGGGAGGGCGGGGCTCTTCAGCCCTTGCCCTGGCACCTGCTGCTGGGCTCAGGAGATCTCAAATCTCAAGAGTCACACAAGCGTGCCTTTAATACCGGCTGGGAGGATAACTCCGCCCCCACAGCCACTAGATCTAATCAAGCCAAAGACCACACCTTTAATCCCAGCTGGGGGGATAACTCCAACCTCACAGCCACAAAGGCCAATCAAACCAAAGACAGCAGGACCAAACGATCAGCAATCAGCTCGCCAAGGCACCCAGTTCCTACCTGTCTTCCCCTCTTCCTGCCGCTGGGCTCAAGAGATCTCAAATCTCAAGAGTCACACAAGCGTGCCTTTAATACCGGCTGGGAGGATAACTCCGCCCCCACAGCCACTAGATCTAATCAAGCCAAAGACCACACCTTTAATCCCAGCTGGGGGGATAACTCCAACCTCACAGCCACAAAGGCCAATCAAACCAAAGACAGCAGGACCAAATGATCAGCAATCAGCTCGCCAAGGCACCCAGTTCCTACCTGTCTCCCCCTCTTCCTGCCGCTGGGCTCAGGAGATCTCAAATCATATTTTTTTTTTCTCAAGAGAACATATCTAGAAAGACCAGGATCAGTTTGGGTGTGACCAGCATGCTTGCCTTGCTAGCTTTTTCTGTGGAATGCAGAGCAAAAGACTGAAAACTAAGACTTAAAATTACCATTCTGTGTAGTGACCCTAATAACATACATTTGTCACAAACAAGTTAATGAGATTTTTAAGTCTAAAATTCTTGGTCTGTCTCATAACGTTGGTATACATCACCTGATTCAGTCACGGTTTGCATGCTAGCAGGTTTCTATTAACGTCCTTCACATAGTTAGAAATGTGTTTCTGTGTACCCCTCTGCAATTTGTATTGTTTCACATAAATGAACCTCAGGAAAAGCATGATTATAGCCCACTTTACAGATGAGGAAATGGATTCAAAGAGAAAGGAGTTTCTCCAGGGTGTCAGAGGGCCAGTGCACAGGGAGCTGGGGCTGGAACTGGCTTTCTCTTGCTTAAGATGCGCAGTGGAGCGCTCTCCCATGTCACACACCCTTTAAAAAAAATTATTTTTTATTTCCGTATGTGTTGGAATGTACTGTCTGCATGCAGGTTTGTGCACCCGTGTCGTGTAATGCTGCGGAGGTCAGAAGATGGTGTCAGATTCCCCTGGAACTGGAGTTCTCCTGGAATTGGAGTTTCAGACGGTTCTTGGCTGCCATGTGGGTGCTGGGGATCGAACCCGGGTCCTCTGCAAGAGCGTTTGGCGCTCTTAACCGCTAGGCCATCTTTCCAGCCCCTGGAGGCTGGAGAGATGGCTCAGCAGTGGAGTGCTTCCCTTCAAAGGATCCAAGTCAGTTCCCAGCTCCCACATCACCACATCTGGCAGCTCAGTCACCAATGACTCCAGCTTCACTTCTGGCCTCCAAGGGCATCTGCACACACGTGGCACACACATGTGGCAGACAGTAAGAAAAAAAAAGAAAAACGAGGGCTGGAGAGATGGCCTAGTGGTTAAGAGCACCGACTGCTCTTACAGAGGACCTGGGTTCGATCCCCAGCACCCACAAGGCGGCCGAGAACCGTCTGAAACTCCAATTCCAGGAGAACTCCAGTTCCAGGGGAATCCGAGACCTTCTTCTGACCTCCGCGGCATTGCACGACACGGGTGCACAAACTTGCATGCAGGCAATACATTCATACACATACAGAAATAAATAAAATTAATAAAAAAAATTAAAAAAAAAAACGATGTTGGATTCAAGTTTTATTTTTCACCTCTAAAATGTTACTTTGTGGTTTACTCAGGATTGTAGTGAACGCAGAATAACTCTTGTACTACATTTAACAAGGCCTCCCAGTTTTGTATTAAAAATTATATATGCAGAAGGATCATTTACAGAATATCCATCAAATTTTAACTTTATCTGCAGAGAACAAGAGTTACGTTCTATGCAGGGGATAATTTTAAAGCAGTTCTACTTTTAACTGCCTGATCTCTTTCTAATGAACATTTAGTTTTCATAAATAGAAAAAAACATTGACTTCTTCCCCTCAGAGTTGTCTCCACTACCATTAGGTAAAAGCTTTCTATATCTTTATTCCATGTTTAAGGCTGGAAATGAAAGGTAGTTCTTGTTTCCACATCTCTTACCTGTCATCAGTGGATAGGCTAAATATTTAGAAAAATAAATCTCAGCACATTTTAAGCAGTGAAGGAAAATGAGTGGGGCTTTCTCCTATGGCCACAGTAAGCTTGGCCTTGATAGAAAAACCATCGCTGGGGCTGGAGAGATGGCTCAGCAGTTAAAAGCACCGACTGCTCTTGCAGAGGACCCAGGTTTAATTCCCAGCACCCACATGGTGGCTAAGAAGTCTTTAACTCCAGTTCCAGGGGAATCCGACACCCTCTTCTGACCTCCACGGCATTGCATGACATGGGTGCACTAACCTACATGCAGACAGTACACTCATACACACACACACAAAAGGGGGGTGGGTGGAGAGATGGCCTAGCGGCTAAGAGCACTGACTGCTCTTGCAGAGGACCCAGGTTCAATCCCCAGCACCCACATGGTGGCTGAGAACTGTCTTTAACTCCAGTTCCAGGGGAATCCGAAGCCCTCTTCTGACCTTCCTCAGCATTGCATGACATGGGTGCACGACAGTACATTCATACACATACAAAAATAAGTAAAATTAAAAAAAAAACTTAAAAACCATAGCTGTGATCCTGATAGTCCAAGGAGTTTTACAAAGGGAGTTGAAAAAAAAAAAAACTGACTAAAAAAATTTTTCAATCTTTTTCCCCTCTCTAATATGAACTGCCAAGAGTCAATTTGCTAGACAGAATTCTAATTTTAAATGGACACAGAAATAGTGTTAAGTTTTTACACAGACTATACTCAGTGACTCATAATTCCTTCAAGTGATTCTTTCAAGAAATTCTAGTGGCCATCACTAATCAGATTTTACGCTTGATCTTAGCCAAAAGGCCAAGACGGTTAATCAGGTTATATCTAGAGAAGCATTTTCAGAAACCTAAGCTGGCAGTCTCAGATCCTCCAAGAAACTCCTCAAGCACGCTCTGGCCATAGTAGTGTCCTTACTGCATACCAGTGGTCACTCCTGAGGACACACAGGGCAGCCACTGCCTCAACTTTGAAGACAATCCTTTTAATATTAGAAGTGTCTCATTTGCAGTAGGCCTTTGATTTCCCAGTTTACTTGGTTTACTAAGAAGTTGTATTGCTCAGAATTGCTGAGTTATGTCAATTTTCAGTCCAGTGAGATTATGTGTTTTCATATTGGCCATCGTATAAACAAATAAATGCACTCATGAAGCAAATACTAGAAACTCCTTTCCCTCCCCTTCCTTTTATAGTACTTTTTTTTTTTATGTGTATGAATGTACTGTCTACATGTAGGTCTGTGCGCCTGTGTCATGCAAATGTCACAGAGGTCAGAAGAGGGCATAGGATTCCCCTGGGACTGGAGTCAAAGATTGCTCTCAGCCACCATGTGGGTGTTGGGGATCAAACCCAGGTCCTCTGCAAGATCAGTCCCCGCTCTTAACCACTAAGCCATCTCTCCAGCCCAGTACAACTCTTAATTTGCCTGCAGCAAAACCACTCCTCAGGGTCAGTCTTCTTTAACTGAAGGGGGGGACCCTTTGACTCATCTTCTCCCCTCATTCTCATCTCTTAGCAAATTTGGCTGCCTCCATATTTCATACCACCCTAAATGAATGCATAGCCAGATTTTAAAATGTAAATATAACCTGATCATTCCTTTGCCTAAAATCTCCATTGTTCCCCCCCATAGCTACCTGTTTGCAAGACCTTGAACTCATTTTCATCAACTACTAGAGCGCCTTCTGCATAAAGTAACCCACAGAAGAGAGCTCCCTTCGCAGCTTACAACCCTTCACTGTATCCCCTATATAAGGTTTAATATTTTTCCTTCATGGCACTAACCCCCTAACCAGAAGGCAACAATTTCAGTTACCTCATCATTATGGTGCAATTTCAGAAATTAAAAATTCTCTTTGATAATATTTTTTTTTAGAAATTTTTTAAAAATTTTATGTGTATGAATGTACTGCTGCATGTAGGTCTGTGCACCCATGTCGTGCAATGATGCGGAGGTCAGAAGAGGGCGTTGGATTCCCCTGGAACTGGAGTTAAAGAAGGTTCTCAGCCACCATGTGGGTGCTGGGATCGAATCCAGGTCCTCTGCAAGAGCAGCCGGCACTCCTAACCACTAGGCCATCTCTCCAGCCCCAGGAAGGATTTTTTATCATCTAGTAACTCATTCTGGAATCTAGTTCATCCAGATTCCTAGGTAGGGGCAAGGTGTTTTATAAGGTTGTATAAGAAAACTTAACGTTTATCTTAAAAGCAGAAGTCACTGTTCTGTTGTGAGCTACCAATAAACCTCTGCTCTTTTTTTTTTTTTTTTAATTTTATTTATCTCTGTATGTGTATGAATGTACTGTCTGTATGTAGGTTTGTGCACCCGTGTTGTGCAATGCCGCGGATGTCAGAAGAGGGCGTCGGATTCTTCTGGAACTGGAGTTCTGGAATTGGAGTTTCGGACGGTTCTCGGCCACCATGTGGATGCCGGGGATTGAACCCGGGTCCTCTGCAAGAGCGGTCGGCGCTCTTAACCGCTAGGCCATCTCTCCAGCCCAACCTCTGCTCTTCTAAAGTCAAGAGACTTAACAGCACCAGCTACTGGGCTTGTATCACTTCCCTAATTTGAGGCAGTCCCAGAGACTAAAGTCTGACTGATCATTACATTATACTGTGAACCCCACAGATAATTTTTTTTTCATTAATCAATAATTCAAGTGGTATAACTTTAAACATTAGTGGACCCAATATTTAAAGGCATGTATGTTGAAGGAAAAATTAACTGAATGAAACAATATAGTATTTATTTTATGCCATTCAAGTTGGCACACAGTGAAGAAAGCTATAAAAGTTCCATGTAATATCTTTAAAGGAAATACATTTTTAAATGGTTTTACATATTAATTACTCTGGAAAGTTTCTGAACTCTATTTAGCAGCAGATCTCCTTTCTTGATGGTTTCTTGGTACTGCCAGTTCTTGCTATCGGGTCTATAAGAGAAAAATGCATTATTTACTAGCCAAATGATTCCATGACAAGAGTTGACCTGCTTTTATAAAAAGGCACTTAAGAATACCTGTTGGTTTCTACTATTTCATTCACTTTATCTATTTTGCAGTGTAGTCTCCCAGCAGCAATAAATCTGGAGAGTTCCCTGATTTAGAAAACAGAAAACAAACCAGTTAGTCATTGTCGTCTCTCACAGAATACTTAGAAAACAAAATTTCATTTCTCTCAAGCTTCAACTACTACATATACTGTAGTGATGTCTTTGGTGTTTACTGTTTGACTTAAGTCATCTACCAGAAGTTCACATTAAAAGACCTCATTATTTTTTTGTATTTTTTATTGAGCTTTTGTGCATTTCATATAGTTCCCCTCCCCCATCACATCCCACTGTAGCCCCACCGTCACCATACACACTGGATTTCATGCATTCTGTCACATATGTTAAGTCCTATCCAGTCAAGTTGTCTAATCAGCCTGTCTAGATCTTGAGAACTACTCTCACTCACCCAGCAGTGATCAGCTGCCACTAGTTCCTAGGATAGGGCTGGGCCTGCTGCCCACTTCTTGTTCTATGCTGGGTTTTTATCTGATTGAATTGGCCATGAGTCTTGTGCATGTCACCATTGCTGCAAGTTCGTATGAGCAACTTTCCAGTTTCCTTTTATGTTCATGTACCAACCCTGGTTCTTTTATTTTTATTGTGTATGAGTGAGTGTACTTCCTACACGTGTGTAAGAGCACCCAAGCTGTGCATTTACTGCAGAAGATCCCCTGGAACTGGAGTATGGACAGTTATTAAGAGGGTACTGGGAATCAAACCCGGTCTTCTGTAAGAACAGCCAGTGCTCTTAACAACTGAGCCATCTCTCCATCCCGACCAACCCTGGCTCTTCCAATCTTTCCGCTCCTCCTTCCAAGTGGTCCCTGAGCTGTGGACGGTAAGGGCTCTCTGATCCTATCCAGACACACACCTCAGTCTCTTTTTCTCTAAAACTTACCAAGTTGTGTGATTATCACACCCTGTTGTATGAAGGAGCTCTGCTGCTGAGTTGATTACTCCTTCATGTGTACGAGTACTGCCTGCATGCCCCAGTCCTGCGATGTCCGTGGACGTAAGAAGGGTGTGTTGGAACTAGAGTTATAGACAGGTTTTAGCTGCCATATGGGTGCTGGGAACCAAACCCAGGTTCTATGGAAGAACACCTAGTGCTCTTGCCCAGTGAGCCATCTCTCCAGCCCCATACTGTTTTTTTATTTTGTTTTTCAATTTTTTTAAATTTATTTTTGTATGTGTATGAATGTACTGTCTGCATATAGGTTTGTGCACCCGTGTCGTGCAACGCTGCGGAGGTCAGAAGAGGGTCTCGGATTCCCCTGGAACTGGAGTTCCCCTGGAACTGGAGTTACAGACGGTCATGTGGATGCTGGGGATTGAACCCGGGTCCTCTGCAAGAGCAGTTGGTGCTCTTAACCGCTAGGCCATCTCTCTAGCCCCATTTTGTTTTTTTAAAGTAACACAGCTGGTACACAAATGAAAAACAAAACCTGACTTGGCTCCATTCTCAGCACGATTTAGAGAATACTGCAGCGAGTCTTAAAGCTACTTTGTGGCTTCAATGCGTCTCCTGTGAAGCCTCATACTGCCCTTTTTACCTGTAAGATCAGGTGTGAGACAATGATTGCTATGAATCCAAGCCCAGCTAGGCCTATAGAACAAGACCAAAAAAAGGGACGAGAACTTGACCAAGGGCACAGCACTGTTTAGGTGCAGTGTGAACATGAAAGCAGGCTAAGCGCATCAGTTGTTCACCAGCCACCCTACCAACTCAGAAGCATACCTACAATAACCTGCAGTGGTAGCCACATTTGAATTCAGACCAGGTTAATTCAGGAATTAAACAAAACCAGTGACACTACCCTTCTATTTTTATTAATAATCATTTGAGAAACCAAATGAATGAATGTCTCAACAGGTTTTGGCTTATTTATTAAGGTCTGCATTTCATTTAAAGTAAATTTTACTTTAAAGCAAACCTCCAAACAAATACTAGACTTTAGCATTGAGTATTGGTGCCTGAAACGTGCTTGGAAAGTGGTTTTAAAAGCCAAGTATGTGATCAGTAAATAAAATTCGCTGTAGAGTTTAGAATTTTCTTTGTATGAAATTTTTAGTAATAAAATGGAGCAGGGAAGGGTAAAATACCACTCGAGAAAATAGCTTTAAATGAAAGGCAACTTCATTTTAGCCGTCACTATTCCTACGACTATATCATCAACATTTACCACAGAGTCATCACATGCTTTTGAAAAATCTACTTCAACTACCCTAACATTTCCTGTTTGTGGAACAGCCCAATCACTATCTACATCCCCATACTCTGTTTAAGACACGATGTAACTATGTCATTCTCATGGTAAAAATCCTCCAGTGGCACCCATAGCACCTAGATCTCCGCATCTACAAGGCTCGATACTATCAATTACTTGACTAAGTTTACATGCTTAGCGTGTACAGGCAACTGCCATGTTGGGATCTTCAGTTCCTGCCAGGGTCTAACCTTGCTCCTATTTTCCCTTTCTGCATATAGAGAACTACGTAGGGCCAACACTTAATTGAGATGCCAGAGCAAACCTTACCTCCTCAGGCAACATGGAAGGCACACAGATCCCCCCCTATGCAACAGAGCACCTTTGCACCTCAGTAGACTCATTATCTTTTGTACCAGTTCATTTACCTACCATCTGTCCTACAACATAAGTGCATAAGGACAGACCTACAATAACACCAAACCTAAACAGCTCAGCATTTGTTGAATACTGTGATTCAGGTGCTCAAAGTTCCACATTTGTCACCAGTTTACCAGAATGACATCTTCAACATAAAGCTTATATAGGAAATACAATTAAATATAAAATGAGGTCTGGGTGGCATTATAATAGCTGCACTGCGGCCCACAGCATAATGGAAGGTGAATGACTGTTGGTAAAATGGTGTAATGACCTCTGGTAAAGCTCTTCTCTATAGCTTCTTTTCTCATCCCCCCCTGGACACCAGAGATTGAAGGCAGAGATGACCATTTGAATCATACTTCAGAAAAACTTTGGAGGTTTTTTTTCTTCCTTAAAACCAAGAAAAGCAATGCAAATTCAGAAAATGTAGAAAAGCACACTTGAAGTTTTAATGCATAAATTGCTAAACTTACTGGTCGATGAATTCCACACCCACACCAAATGCTTCTGCCATATAGCCAAGGGTTAATGACCTATATGATTCCAGCAGCTGGCTGTATGCATGAATTCTCATTTCTCTTACATAGTATCGATAATGAGGAGCAAAAAGCCAGTCTTTTTTCATTTCCTGTTCCACAATTGCTGCAATAAGCAAAATAACAAATTATCAGTCTTTCACAGAACAGATTAAAGCTCGAGCAACTAGAATTATATTGGTTTAGAGAAATGACATAGTAGGTTCTCCTCTGGGGTCTTATAGACAATCAATGGTGCTGAGAGAGGAAGAACCCATTTCTCCAGGGAAGAGCTCCCCAATGGGTCATCCAATCCCTAGTGGTCAGTCCTGGACACATGTGCATAGCACCACTAGCTGGACTCTGTGTTTATACAAACACGACATGACACACACACACACACACACCCATATTTATGTACTGGATCTTAAGTAAATTTCATTTACAATTCTAACAGAAACAGCAGGTACAGTGACAAATGAAAACAACCAGAAAGGTAACAAGGTAAAAAAAATATGCAATAAAGACTGATGAGATCTATTACAAGAAATGCAAACAGTCTTACAAAATACTGTAAGTTTGGGGACAAGTTATAAACTACAGGCTTCTGTAACAGTAGAAGGAATAAGTTGGTAACAGGGTAATAAAGTGTCCACAGGTTACTGTATGAATTGCTCATTACTTTTATTGAATACCAAGTATCATTGCTCTGGATACTAAACTAAGATGTAAGATTATATACTTAGAGTGAGGTCTGTAAAGAAAAAAGTGGCAGCAGGGTGAGGAGGCCGTCCACTGGACTGCAGTGGATAATGAGGGACACTCCAAGGGGTGGCCCAAGTAGACAGCAGAAGATGCAGTATCAGCACAAGTCCCACAGCAGGATAAGTATGGCTAAGCTCAGGAATAGAAGATAAATTCAACACGTAGGAGAAAGAGACAAGGTGAGCAAGGGAACTGGGCTTGAACAAAATAAAAATCCTAAGATTTCAGGTTGGTTTTGTTTTAGAAGTTATTTTGTGGAGAGTAGAGAATGTGGTTCAACCATACTGTGTAGACCTGGCCATCAGACAGGTGAAGGGGGGGGGGGGTGTTCAGGCATGGGCCCAGTGTTCAATGAAGGTTTGAGGCTAGAAGTAGGAATCTGAGAGCACTCGGGAAAGACAAGGGCAGTCCAAAGCTGGTCACAAGATCCCAACAGGAAAAATGAAGATCAACATAAATAAGCATGTTCCTGTGGAACCAAGGGAGCAAGGTGAAATGAAGGACAATGCCAGTGAGTCGGGGGAGCAAGGGAACCTGAGCTGTCAACCGTGGGAGTCAAGGGCTACTAACCAAGGCAGTGGACATTCTAACCAGCAATAAAATACCTAGTCCAATATAATTTTCCCTTCTCAGTCTATGTAAAGTTTTTTAAAATGAGGGGACAGACTCTTTCAAATGCTATATAAAACTAGAAGTATAAATGACAATTCATGTGAAGTGGTACAATGTTTCTGGAGGACAACACAGTCCACATGGATTAATCCTTTGCAAAATTCAATTTCTTACAACCTATCTAAAAAAATAAGTTGAAAAAAGGCACTGCATGTATTTTCAAAACAGGACTAATTTCTCAGCAGAAAGTAAATTATGGCACATCCCATACTCTGAAACCAGGAAGTCCTTAAAAGTACAACTAGAGCTCTATGAAACTCCACTTGATTGAATACTATGTACTTAGGACTGTGACCTCCCCTTAAAATCTCTTGATTGAATGGCTATTTGTACAGTGACATGGAAACCTTCACATCACACTGTCAAGAGAGAAAGCTACCCAGAGGGCGAGTGATATACACCAACTATACCCAGAGCTGTTACTTCCTATCTGGATATGAAGGCCTCCATAAAGGTGTTAACAGCAGGTGCCTTAAGAGAAACAACCCTTGCAGGGGCTGGAGAGATGGCCTAGCGGTTAGGAGCACCGACTGCTCTTGCAGAGGACCCAGGTTTGATCCCCAGCACCCACATGGCGGCTTAGAACCATCTGTAACTCCAATTCCAGGAGAACTCCAGTTCCAGGGGAATCCAACGCCCTCTTCTGACCTCTGAGGCATTGCACGACACGGGTGCACAGACCTGCATACAGACAGTACATTCATACACATAAAAAAATATATATATATATATAAAATTAAAAAAAAAGAAATTTACTGCCATACCAACCCCAGACAAAATTAGTAAATAGGAATTCCAGTTACAGTCATACGTGGTAGAAAACATTACTTAAATAAAGGTAGATGGTGGGCTCCTTCTTTAGAAAAATATGGTAAAGAAAAAACCAAAAAGACCCTCCCTTCCTAAAAGCCCTTACAAAGGTAAAATGGAAAGGAAGACATTGCACTGAGTGATATCATAGTCAGTTACAAGTAGCAGAAGTGTTTTTCCAGACTTAATAAAAATAAAAGCATTTCCCTAAATATTGGTACGTTATTTATGCTACAGATCTCAGAAAGCATTTGTCTAAATGGATCTTTGTGGAAAATGGGAAGGAAGGATGACAAATGATTGTGTCTTTGCAGGGGAAGCAAGGCCATTCTGGTGTAATTATGGCTTTGGCAACTTGTTAGATATTAACCTCTTCACAATCTCTCCGTCCTTTTAATTCAAGTAGTTCTGGATGAACTATTTTAGTTTTACTAATATGTACATTTCCCAGATATTTTAAATGCAGACAATAAAGCTGAACCCTCTTTTGATGATAGGTTTATTATTATTTGTACCATTTGCACTTATGAGATACACAGGGCGTAATAGGTTTTGTGAGATTAAGTATTCAGACTATTGTGCATTAAAATGCCTTTTCTGTACCATTTGTGATTGTCTTTAGAAAGTGAGTAAACTGAAAAAATGAACAAATTGAGTCTCACCCTGTCCCTAAATCCATACATATTTATTCATACACTGCTTCCAGATATTTAATTCTTTGTTGTACATCCTAGGACTTCTGTTTATATACAACTAAAAAAAAAGTTATGTATGAATAGAGATTGTCCACCAGTACCCTGTAAGGTAGTAAAACACTTTCACTACTCAGGTGTTGCAAGGGTTGTTTCTTTTTTTTTTTTTTTTTTTAATTTTATATATATATATTATTTTTTTATGTGTTATGATGTACTGTCTGTATGCAGGTCTGTGCACCCGTGTCGTGCAATGCCTCGAGGTCAGAAGAGGGCGTTGGATTCCCTGGAACTGGAGTTCTCCGGAATTGGAGTTACAGATGGTTCTAAGCCGCCATGTGGGTGCTGGGGATCAAACCTGGGTCCTCTGCAAGAGCAGTCGGTGCTCCTAACCGCTAGGCCATCTCTCCAGCCCCTGCAAGGGTTGTTTCTCTTAAGGCACCTGCTGTTAACACCTTTATGGAGGCCTTCATATCCAGATAGGAAGTAACAGCTCTGGGTATAGTTGGTGTATATCACTCGCCCTCTGGGTAGCTTTCTCTCTTGACAGTGTGATGTGAAGGTTTCCATGTCACTGTACAAATAGCCATTCAATCAAGAGATTTTAAGGGGAGGTCACAGTCCTAAGTACATAGTATTCAATCAAGTGGAGTTTCATAGAGCTCTAGTTGTACTTTTAAGGACTTCCTGGTTTCAGAGTATGGGATGTGCCATAATTTACTTTCTGCTGAGAAATTAGTCCTGTTTTGAAAATACATGCAGTGCCTTTTTTCAACTTATTTTTTTAGATAGGTTGTAAGAAATTGAATTTTGCAAAGGATTAATCCATGTGGACTGTGTTGTCCTCCAGAAACATTGTACCACTTCACATGAATTGTCATTTATACTTCTAGTTTTATATAGCATTTGAAAGAGTCTGTCCCCTCATTTTAAAAAACTTTACATAGACTGAGAAGGGAAAATTATATTGGACTAGGTATTTTATTGCTGGTTAGAATGTCCACTGCCTTGGTTAGTAGCCCTTGACTCCCACGGTTGACAGCTCAGGTTCCCTTGCTCCCCCGACTCACTGGCATTGTCCTTCATTTCACCTTGCTCCCTTGGTTCCACAGGAACATGCTTATTTATGTTGATCTTCATTTTTCCTGTTGGGATCTTGTGACCAGCTTTGGACTGCCCTTGTCTTTCCCGAGTGCTCTCAGATTCCTACTTCTAGCCTCAAACCTTCATTGAACCTGGGGCCATGCCTGAACAACCCCCCCCCCTTCACCTGTCTGATGGCCAGGTCTACACAGTATGGTTGAACCACATCTCTACTCTCCACAAAATAACTTCTAAAAACAAAACCAACCGTGAAATCTTAGGATTTTTATTTTGTTCAAGCCCAGTTCCCTTGCTCACCTTGTCTCTTTCTCCTACGTGTTGAATTTATCTTCTATTCCTGAGCTTAGCCATACTTATCCTGCTGTGGGACTTGTGCTGATACTGCATCTTCTGCTGTCTACTTGGGCCACCCCTTGGAGTGTCCCTCATTATCCACTGCAGTCCAGTGGACGGGTCCTCTCACCCTGCTGCCACTTTTTTCTTTACAGACCTCACTCTAAGTATATAATCTTACATCTTAGTTTAGTATCCCGGCAATGATACTTGGTATTCAATAAAAGTAATGAGCAATTCATACAGTAACCTGTGGACACTTTATTACCCTGTTACCAACTTATTCCTTCTACTGTTACAGAAGCCTGTAGTTTATAACTTGTCCCCAAACTTACAGTATTTTGTAAGACTGTTTGCATTTCTTGTAATAGATCTCATCAGTCTTTATTGCATATTTTTTTTACCTTGTTACCTTTCTGGTTGTTTTCATTTGTCACTGTACCTGCTGTTTCTGTTAGAATTGTAAATGAAATTTACTTAAGATCCAGTACATAAATATGGTGTGTGTGTGTGTGTGTGGTCATTGTCTCGTGTTTGTTAAACACAGAGTCAGCTCGTGGTGCTATGCACATGTGTCAGGACTGACCACTAGGGATTGGATGACCATTGGGGGCTCTTCCCTGGAGAAATGGGTTCTTCCTCTCTCAGCACCATTGATTGCTATAAGCCCCGGGAGAACCTACTACTAATATTTCTCTAAACCAATATAATTCTAGTTGCTCGAGCTTTAATCTGTTCTGTGAAAGACTGATAATTTGTTATTTTGCTTATTGCAGCAATTGTGGAACAGGAAATGAAAAAAGACTGGCTTTTTGCTCCTCATTATCGATACTATGTAAGAGAAATGAGAATTCATGCATACAGCCAGCTGCTGGAATCATATAGGTCATTAACCCTTGGCTATATGGCAGAAGCATTTGGTGTGGGTGTGGAATTCATCGACCAGTAAGTTTAGCAATTTATGCATTAAAACTTCAAGTGTGCTTTTCTACATTTTCTGAATTTGCATTGCTTTTCTTGGTTTTAAGGAAGAAAAAAACCTCCAAAGTTTTTCTGAAGTATGATTCAAATGGTCATCTCTGCCTTCAATCTCTGGTGTCCAGGGGGGGATGAGAAAAGAAGCTATAGAGAAGAGCTTTACCAGAGGTCATTACACCATTTTACCAACAGTCATTCACCTTCCATTATGCTGTGGGCCGCAGTGCAGCTATTATAATGCCACCCAGACCTCATTTTATATTTAATTGTATTTCCTATATAAGCTTTATGTTGAAGATGTCATTCTGGTAAACTGGTGACAAATGTGGAACTTTGAGCACCTGAATCACAGTATTCAACAAATGCTGAGCTGTTTAGGTTTGGTGTTATTGTAGGTCTGTCCTTATGCACTTATGTTGTAGGACAGATGGTAGGTAAATGAACTGGTACAAAAGATAATGAGTCTACTGAGGTGCAAAGGTGCTCTGTTGCATAGGGGGGGATCTGTGTGCCTTCCATGTTGCCTGAGGAGGTAAGGTTTGCTCTGGCATCTCAATTAAGTGTTGGCCCTACGTAGTTCTCTATATGCAGAAAGGGAAAATAGGAGCAAGGTTAGACCCTGGCAGGAACTGAAGATCCCAACATGGCAGTTGCCTGTACACGCTAAGCATGTAAACTTAGTCAAGTAATTGATAGTATCGAGCCTTGTAGATGCGGAGATCTAGGTGCTATGGGTGCCACTGGAGGATTTTTACCATGAGAATGACATAGTTACATCGTGTCTTAAACAGAGTATGGGGATGTAGATAGTGATTGGGCTGTTCCACAAACAGGAAATGTTAGGGTAGTTGAAGTAGATTTTTCAAAAGCATGTGATGACTCTGTGGTAAATGTTGATGATATAGTCGTAGGAATAGTGACGGCTAAAATGAAGTTGCCTTTCATTTAAAGCTATTTTCTCGAGTGGTATTTTACCCTTCCCTGCTCCATTTATTACTAAAATTTCATACAAAGAAAAATTCTAAACTCTACAGCGAATTTTTTACTGATCACATACTTTGCTTTTTTAAACCACTTTCCAAGCACGTTTCAGGCACCAATACTCAATGCTTAAGTCTAGTATTTGTTTGGAGGTTTGCTTTAAAGTAAAATTTACTTTAAATGAAATGCAGACCTTAATAAATAAGCCAAAACCTGTTGAGACATTCATTCATTTGGTTTCTCAAATGATTATTAATAAAAATAGAAGGGTAGTGTCACTGGTTTTGTTTAATTCCTGAATTAACCTGGTCTGAATTCAAATGTGGCTACCACTGCAGGTTATTGTAGGTATGCTTCTGAGTTGGTAGGGTGGCTGGTGAACAACTGATGCGCTTAGCCTGCTTTCATGTTCACACTGCACCTAACAAGTGCTGTGCCTTGGTCAAGTTCTCGTCCCTTTTTTTGGTTCTGTTCTATAGCCTAGTGGGCTTGGATACTAGCAATCATTGTTCACACTGATCTTACAGGTAAAAAGGCGGAGTATGAGGCTTACAGGAGAGACATTGAAGAAAAGTAGATTTAAGACATCGTGCAGTATTTCTAAATGTCGTGAGAATGGAGACAGTAAGTTTTGTTTTNATTTGGGAAGGACACCTTAATTAAATTGATACAAGCTAATTCTATCATCTTAATCTAGTTATTAGTAGCAAACTAAATGGCCAGGAAGGGGTGCAGCCCAGAAAAAAAAGCAGCAAATTTATGTCGATGGCTCTGTAAATTATCTTTTTTTTTTTTTCGGTCTTTTTGAGACAGGGTCTCCCTGTAGCCCCAGCTGTCCTGGAACTCACTCTGTAGACCAGGCTGGCCTTGAACTCACAAAGATCCGCCTGTCTCTGCCTCCCAAGTGCTAGGATTAAAGGCATGTGCCACCACGCCCGGCATGTAAATTATCTTTAAGGACAACTTTTCCAAAGATTATCTTCTCAATCCACCCTAATAGTTGCATAAAGAATAAATCATCATTGAATTCAAAGCTTTTATTTAATCTCAGTCCAAAAAAAAAAAAAAAGAGTCCCAGCACTTGGGAGGCAGAAGCAGGTGGATCTCTGTCTGTGAGTTCAAGGTCAGTCTGGTCTATGTAGTGTGTTCCAAGCCAGCAGGGGGCTCAGGAAGACCCTGTCTCAAAAGAACCAAAAAAAAAAAAAAAAAAAAAATGTGGCCAGTGGGATGGCTCGGCAGTAAGGATATCTGCTGTCACGTCTGAGCACGAGGACCCACGGCAGAGGAGAGCGCCCACTGCTGAGAGCTGTCCTCTCATCACCATGCATGGTACACCATGGTGTGCGCACACAGGACACAACATTTTTTTTTTTTTTTTAGGGACACAAAATTTTTAAAAATACATGTAAAAGTCATTCTTACACACTGAGATAGAAAAATCAGGCCAAGTTTGCCAACCTTCTAAAGAAAATGGAGAAGTGAATTATCAAAGACCTGTGGTTATTAATCCACTGCATTTCTTGTATATAAAAAACCTAGTTTTGGTTATTTACACACAGGATCAGAAGAAGAAGACATAGCTCTCCTTACCTAACGACTGGAAGAAAACAGAGTAACGGCATTCGTAGAGTGAAAACAGATACTGCCGGACTGCTGGCAGACTGTGCAACACTTCAAGAATCTCTGCCCCTTTAATGACCTGGGTATTAAAAACATCAAAACAAACAGGTTTTAATGATTTGGGGTATTTAAATTAGAAAAGCATGGAATAGTTCTTTAAAAATTACCAGTATTAGCTGGGTGTGGTGGCGCACCCCTTTAATTGCAGCACTCACGAGGCAGGGGCAGGTGGATGTCTGTGAGTTCAAAGCCAGCCTGGTCTACATAGTTCCAGGCCAGCTGGGACTACAGAAAGACCCTGTCTTTAAAAGGCCAAAAGAAAATTACCAATATTAAAGGTTCAATATTTACCTTTTCTCTGAGATCTGGTCTTTCTAAGGCAATCATGCTGACATAGACAGTGTAAGTCACAAACGTTTTATAATCCATGAGCTCATAGGACGTAAATGTTGAAACTGTGTCAAGAAAGAGCTCAGCTGCCTGTTTGAAGTCTCGAATAGCCACACAGTAAAGACCCTGATACACTTTTAGGCGGTTTCTCCTGTCCCAGTCTCCTCCTTCTTCTATTAGGCTAGTTAATAAAAACAATAAGGTCATAATAAACATATAATACTACTACTTAAAAGTTATTTTTTGAAGAAACACTTGTAAAAAATGTTAAAGGATATAAAGTATCTCAGTAAATACATCAATAATTAGACCAAACTCCACAGTTGTAAACAAGGTAAAATAGGAAACTTGTACCTATCAAATCCTCATTAATAGCTTCATAGCTTGAAGGAAATATATCCCATGGCTAACAAGTACCTTTTGGCCTTTTCTGTGTTTCGAGTGATAAGATCATTATCCATATAAAAGAGACCAATCCGAAGAAGATAGAATACAATATCTAGTCGATGACCCAGGGCCACAGTCTTGTCATATGTCTTGCGAAAGGCTGTCAGAGCTCCTTCCTACCAAGAAATTCAAGACCCAAAGTGAAAAAATTATACAAGTTGTCAGTGCCATAGGCTGCCTGGGTTTTTCTACACAGTGTTGGGGAAGTAAGAGAAGAGCTGAAACAAGAGGACAAGGCAGTGATCATCATAACTGGTCTAAGTATGGGGGTTTGCTACCCTATGCCTTCTGCTTATACAAAGTATAGAAAATGCCTAGCATATACTTCTTTTCTGGAAAACTATAAGAAAATACACTAACAGTAAGACAACAATAGTGTTTCCATACACTCAATGTTTTCCCTCTAACAATTACAGTACCCCACTTCAAAATAAGTTCACTAAAAGTTACTGGTTTCCATTTAACTTAAATCTTTTAAGCCTTCTAGCCCTCTAAATTATTAATCATTTATTTAAAGGTAAAGGGACTCAAGTCGCCAATTATTAAAATACAACTGTACACACACATCACATCTCAATTGTGAAATAAAATATGATTACAAGCACACTGATAAAAATCACTTGTTTATACTTGATATTTTTCAGAACTTGACTGGTTTTTTTGTTGTTTTCTTTTTTAATCAGCTTCCTTCCTTTATGTAATAACTTTCAATGTTCAATTAGTTGAACTGACAGGGTACCACCCAGATTTCCTCTGACAATACTGTAAATCCACTATAAATACTCTTTTTTCCAAGAACATGACTAGTTTAAGTGGTTATTTTCACAAAAGGAACTGTCAGAGCAGCAACAGGTGCACCCATCCATCTCTGGGTATGTAAATACTATTCCCCACTAAAGGGAACCTGGGACCTAGAGAAATGAGTAAAAAGTAAAAATAATGGGTGAGATTATGCCATTGTCTATCAAGAAATAAGGATGATCAATGACAATGTCTTAAAGGAACCTCCTTCCAGTAACATCTGCAACAAACTAGATGTCATAAAAAAACACCAATGATAAATATTAACACAATGAGTAAGAACCCACTAAGTCTACTAAGTACTTAGAATATAAAAAACTTTTTGGAAGAATGCTGCTTAATAAACAGAAAACAGCATGAGAATATAACTATTATCAACCTGATATCCACTTATCCATATTCTTGGTCCAATTCCAGGTCTGAGCCAAAACCTTCAAATTTCTGATTCACACAAAATCTAAACCAAACCTTACACATACTCTTTATTTCCAGTGTTGTCTTTTTGAGACAGGGTCTCCCTATAGCCCCAGCTGGCCTGGAACTCACTCTGTAGACCAGGCTGGCCTTGAACTCACAGAGATCTGCCTGCCTTTGCTACCCCACTATGCCCAGCTTATATTTCCAAGTTTTTGCAATGACCATGTGCTACATTTATAATCAAAAGGAAAAAAAAAAGTTTTCAACTTAAATCCAACAGTTTAACATTGAAGCAATTCCTCTGTGCCTAGGCCATTCTAAACCTTTTGCCTTTTTAATCATCATCAACTATCCCTATCCCTATCCCTATTTTACAGATGACGAAACTGAAGGTTCAATAAATGATTACTCAAGCTGGAAATAAAAACCAAGCAATCTGATCCAAGAGCTTGCACTACTTTTTATAACAAAACCATGACATGTCACATCTAAATACAGAAGAATGTACTACTAAAAATTAAGAACATTCGTATTCCATCCTCTTAATCAGTATCACACAACTATGAAAAGTTTTTAGGATTCAATGGTGGGATTATGCAGAACTGGCCACAGTAAAATGATACCTTCACTGACCCAGCAACTCTAGCTCATGGATTCATCGGTATCCTAAATAAACAATAGTTATACACAGGGAGAGTTGTGAACATGTTCACAACAGCAATTCAAGCAAAAACAGGTAACATGCATGTGGACAACAGCTGAAAGGACAGAATGGTACATTCTACAGTGGACTGGTTGGGCAGAAGTGCCAGAAGCAAGCTGTATGGACAGTAGCTTGTCAAGTCCTCTCAGATGCAATGCTGATGGAAGGCACAGCCAGGACTCCCTGAGCACAACAGGATCCCAGGCCTGGAAAATCAATGTTCATTACCCATTTTCTACAGGACACATGCACCTGTGTACATGGCACGAATAGAATTAAAATACCTATCTCTGGGAATACATGAAATAAAAATATCAAACTGCCCATGCTCTCTGTCTTAGACCTTGCCATTGTACATTTTCTAGATGCTACAACAAATGTTTCCCAACCAAGTAAAAGTGAAGTACTGCTAATGAGTCCAATTTTGTAAAAGTAGTGAGCACTTTTTTGTATGATACAAAGAACTGTTGTTTGATACAAAACACAGCTACTGTTTTGATCAGGAAATGGGGAACTGCAAGTCACCCGCCGACCCATCTTTGGAATGATAGACATGATTATCCTGTTGTAAAAGGAAAAGTTCTCAGTAAGATGCTATTCATCTGCAGTAATCCCCAACACCAGCCTCTTCTCACCCGCAAAGAGGGGGAAGCATGTCTGCTCACCTTGTCACCTATCAAGCAGAGGTACTCTGCCTTCGCCATCATTGCGTCTCGAATCTCACTCTCTCCCAGGTTCTTCTCCGCGTCTTCCAGCTCCTCATCCAAACGTTTCAGCTCTCCTTCGTTTGCCTTCTTCATTTTATTGAGCAGGTCCATGTCCATCTGCCAGTCGAGGGACTTGCACAGGGCTTCATAATAAGGAGCCATATCTGAAAGCCATAAAGCGCGCCTGTGAGGCCGCTGGTCGGGGTCTGCCTGCTTCTTCAGCCCACACCACCTATCCCACCCGAGCACAGCACAGCCAGGCGCCTGGCAACCCCACCGTGGGCGAGAGCACAGCTCGGGTGGGAGCCTCCACCAGGACCCGCCTTCCCGTCTAAAGGAGTCTTCCTGTCCCGGCAGGGGGCTGCTTAGACTCCGACTGTCGCGTTCTACCACGCACAGCTAGACACGGATGCCGTGGCAGGGAGGCGCAGCACGGACAGGAACTGGCGGTCCAGACAGGGCGGCGGGGCCTCTGCGGGCAGCCAAACCCGGGAAACCAGCCCAGGCCACCCGCGGTCCCACTGAGACAGAGCCCCTCGGCCACGGCGGAGTCGCCCACTGAAAGGCCCCCCCTACCCCGAGACACCCGGCTGGGCCGCGCGGGCCGACGCCCCGCAGGTCAGCGGACGCCCAGCCTAGGCCGCTGACTCGGCGGCGCGGGCCTCACTGTTTTCTCGGACCGCCGCCATCAGCTCCTCGCGCACTGCCGCATCCCCGCGGTGCTCCGACAGGCTGAGCAGGAAGCGCAGTTGCGCGATGCGCAGGTCGGGGTTCTTGGGCAGACCCTCTTCTTCCAGATTCTCCAGCGGCATGGTGTCTGCAGAGAGGGGACTAAAAGGGAACGGAGCAAGTCCGGCTCCAGCAGCGGAAGCGGGAGGAGTCAGTGAAGGAGCCCCGTAGCCTCCAGCCTGACTTCCGGCCGCGCCTGGGCCGCCGCCACCTGCAGCGCCCTCTGGTGGACACCATCCGGAGCACTCGACACCGTGTGAGCGCGGCGCCCCCGTGTGTTCACAAGCCTCTTTTCCTTACTCTAGGTTCCAATTTCTGTTTCTTCAATCCATTTGCTCTTATTTTTTAGTTATTTTACTTTCGTTCCGTTTGCAGCTGACAGGCTCTAGAAATCCTTTGGAAACTTGAAAATATACATAGATTACAGAAAATAAAAACAACCACCAGGTTTTGCTAGATCCTCTGATTTTAATCTTCTTAAACTAGGAGGAAATACTATTGGCAAAGTTTGTTCACAGAACTGGGACTTAAAAAGATCCGATCCGGGGGCTGGAGAGATGACCTAGTGGTTAAGAGCACGACCACTCTTGCAGAGGACCCGGGTTCGATCCCCAGCACCCACATGGCGGCCGAGAACCGTCTGAAACTCCAATTCCAGGAGAACTCCAGTTCCAGGGGAATTCGAGACCCTCTTCTGACCTCGGCATTGGTGCACAGAATTGCATGCAGACAGTACATTCATACACATACAGAAATAAAAAAATAAAAAAATATTTAAAAAAAAGATCCCATCCGGGCTAAATAGCCCCCCCCTCCCCGCCAACTGGGATTACTAAGGCATCTGAAGGAGGCAAGCAAAGCAAGCCTTCAACACAGTGAAGAGGCATTTAGGACTCACATTGGAATACAGGCAAGGAAAAGCCCATATGCCAGGAACACGAAGAAGAGACAACACGGGAAAGGGGCAGGATAATCCCGCACCAAGCTCTACCAACCCTATGGAAGATTCCTAGATCCCTCTGGG
>VZQC01010225.1:2316040-2342443 GCA_009823505.1 Rhizomys pruinosus | reverse complement strand
ATTTTGTGTATCAGTGTTTGGTGTGTATATAGTCATGATTTGTGAGATCTTCATCGCCGATTGTTCCTTTAATAAAGACAAAATGGCCCTCTTGCCTCTTCCTGATTTCTTTTTGCTTGTGAAGTGTAAATTTTGTTCGTATTAGAATAGCAACACCTGCTTTTGTTTATTTTTGGTACCATTTGGCTTGGAATAATTTTCTTCCATTCCGTCACCTTAAGTTGTGCCTGTCCTTGAAAGGAGATGGGTTTCTGTGACAGCATATAGATGGATTTTGTTTTCCTAATCCATTCTCACAGTCTATGCTTTTGATTGGAGAGTTCAGCTCATTGATATTTAAGGTATAATTGAAAGATGGATGATGCCTTTCCTTTCACTTATTATCCATTTGGACTTTTTAAAGTCTCTGATTCCTACTCCTACGGTTGATGTGTTTTTAAATAGTTTCTTTTCCCCAGGATGCTTGAGGAATAGTTGCTCCTCTCTTCTGGCCCCTTTGATTTGCTTCAAATATTATTTTTCTGAGAGTTTGGTTTTCTGGACATGGAGTCTAGTCATCTTGTTTATGTCATGGAAGATTTTCCTCTCTCTTGCAAACTGTAATCAACATTTTTGCGGGGTAAAGTATTCTGGGTTAGCAATAGTCCTTTACAACTGGGAATTTTTGCCTCCATGTTCTTCTTGCTTTCATGGTTTGCGCTGAGAAGTCAGTTGTGAAATTCTGATGGGTTTCCCTTTGTATGTGACTTGTTTTTCTTTTGTTGTGCCCTTACAGATTTTTTTTATTTTGTCGTTGTTTTGGTGCATTAGTGTTTTATCTATGGGTGGGGAGTTTCGTTTCTGATCTTTGTCTATTTTGAGTCCCTGTCCTTCTTGTATTTGATGGGTTTGTCTATTTTTTAGTTTGGGAAGTTTTCATATATTTATTGTTGACATAGCTAATCAATTACTATGTCTCTTGGAGATTCTTCTCCTTCCTCCTTCCTATGATGGTGGAGGTTGATCTTTTCATTAGTGTCCATATTTCTGGTTGTTCCACTTTTCTGTGATTTTTAACTTTGTCCGATAATCTTTTATTTGAGTGTTTTTAGTTGCTCGCTGTGTTATTTCCAGATCTGGATATTCTTTGTTCTGCTTCCCTCATTCTATCGCTGGAGGCTTTTTCCTTTCCTTTATTCTTGTTGGATGAGTATCTATTCCTTTGTTCCTTTCATCCTGGTGATTTCTTTAATAATCCATTCCTTTTTGAGCTTTCTCAACTCTTCTTGGCTGCTCCTTATCTTCATGCTTGGTATCTTCCTTTTTCAGTGTTTTCGACTTCCGTAAGGTGTTTGTATTTTCTCTTCTCTTCTTAGTTCTTTCTAAAGTTTGTAATCCGTTCCTTTAGTTTTTTTCGAAGTTTGTCATTGTAATCCTCTGTAGGTCCTTTTTGAGTTTTTCATTCTCTCTCTTTAGTTCTCTGAATTCTTCTTTATTTTCTTTAATTTCTCTGCATAGGTCTGCAATTATTCCTCTAAGGTCTGTTTCTGGGATCACCTCCAGGGGGTTCCCATTGTACCTATCTCCTATGGGGTTGGTAGAGCTTGGTGTGGAATTATCCTGCACCTTTCCCATGTTGTCCCTTCGTCGTGTCCCTGGCATGTGGGTTTCCCTTTTGAGATTCACATCACAATGCCTTTTCTGCGTGTTGAAGGCTGAAAGTTTGTTTTGTTTTGCTTGCCTCCTTCCAACTCTTTTTTTTTTTCCTTTTTTTTCCCCCGCCCTCCTTGTTTATGGAGTGTTGACTTGTCTAGGTTTCAGGCTTTCACTTTTGTTTATATATTGGATATTGGAAGTCTAAGTCACTCTTACTTTCCTGTTCTGAGAGTTCTCCTAAAAATATCCACTGGATACTCTCTCCTCGATTCCAGTTGTTGGCGGGGGAGGGGGGTTTGCCTGGCTTACCTGGTATGTTCCCTGCCTGGAGCAGTGTCAGGATGCTCCAGGTGATCCTAGCAGGTCCGGAACCTGAGTCCCCCAACACACGCCCTCACTCTGGCACCCAAGCCAGACCCAAACCCATGACTGTTTCTGGCTGCAAGGGGGGAAGGGTCACCCCCCCCCAGGTTTAGGGCTCTGATCTAGGTCCACCTGCCACCAGTCCCTCTGCCACAAACCAGCAAATCAATTGTCCAGCACCCCTCGAGTCAATCTGTCCTAAGCTTTTACCTGCCTGGAGCAGTGTCAGGCTGCTCCAGGTGATCCTAACAGGTCCAGAACCTGAGTCCCCAGCACACGCCTTCACTCTGGCACCCGAGCCAGACCCAAACCCAGGACCGATTCTGGCTGGAAGGGGGGAAGGGCGACCCACCAGGCTTAGGGCTCCGATCTAGGCCCACCAGCCACCAGTCCTTCTGCCACAAACCAGCAAATCAATTGTCCAGCACCCTGAGAGTCAATCTGTCCTAAGCTTTTACCTGCCTGGAGTAGTGTCCGGCTGCTCCCGGTGATCCTAGCAGGTCTGGAACCTGAGCCCCCAGCCTATTACTGAAATTTTTTAGAAGGATACAAACAGAGGGAATTCTCCCAAATTCCTTCTATGAAGCCAGCATCACTCTATTACCAAAACCAGACAAAGATACAACTAAAAAGGAAAACTATAGACCCATCTCCCTAATGAACACAGATGCCAAAATTCTAAACAGGATACTGGCAAATCTCATACAGACCCACATCAAGAAGATCATCCATCATGACCAAGTTGGATTCATACCAGAGATGCAGGGATGGTTCAACATACGAAAATCAATAAACATCATCAAACACATAAATGGAATCAAAGACAAAAACCACACCATCATCTCAATTGATGCTGAAAAAGCCTTTGACAAAATCCAGCATCCCTTCATGCTTAAAGTCCTAGAAGGAATTGGATTGGAGGGATCATTCCTCAATGTAATCAAAGCCATATACAGGAAACCCACAGCCAATATCATCCTAAATGGGGAAATGACAGAAACATTCCCTTTAAAGGTAGGAACTCGGCAAGGCTGCCCCCTGTCACCACTCCTCTTCAATATAGTGCTTGAAACACTTGCTAGAGCAATAAGGCAAGAAAAGGATATTAAAGGAGTACTAATTGGAAAAGAGGAAGTCAAACTATCCCTATTTGCTGATGATATGATTGTTTACTTATGGGGTGCTAAAACTCCACCCAAAAACTCCTAAAAACGAATTAACAGCTTCAGCAAAGTGGCAGGATACAAAATAAAATAGAACCTAAAAAAAAAATCAGTGGCCCTGAGTGGAAAAGAGCAACACAGTGGGATCTCTATACCAGCTTCAAACTATACTACCGGTCTATAGTCATAAAAACAGCTGCGTATGACAAAACATACCTGTTGACCAATGGAACAAAACCGAAGATCCAAACTTGAACACATACAATTTCAGCCATCTCATATTTGACAAGGGGCCAAGAAGACACAGTGCAGAAAAAGACAGCATCTTCTTCAGCAAGTGGTATTGGCAAAACTGGATCACCACTTGATGAAGAATAAATTAAACCCCTCTACCTCTCGCCCTGATAAAAGTCAACTCCCAGATGGATCAAGGACCTCAACGTGAAACCCCAAACTCTGAAGGCGATGAAGAAAAAGTTGGCAGCAGACTACAGCATAGGAGTAGGGAAAGACTTCCTAAATCAGACAGTACTGTGTAAGAATTAAGGTTGACAATTGACAAATGGGACCTCATTAAACTCAAATTCTTCTGTACATCAAAAGAAACAATCAAGGTAGTGAAGAAAAATCCCACAGAGTGGAAAGAAACCTTCACTGCAGAAACATCTGACCAAGATTGATTTCCGAAATATAAAACTACTCAAAAACAAAGAAGAAAGAAAACACATGAATCATTCAATAGATGGAGCAAAGAGCTGAACAGAGACTTCCCAAGTGAGGAATTAGATGGCTGAAAAACATCTTAAGAAGTGTTCACATCACTAATCATAAGGAATGCAAATCAAAACCACTCTAAGATATCATCTACTCCATAAGACTGGCTAGGATCAAGAAAACAAATGATACCAAGTGCTGGAGAGGTTGTGGGAAAGGGGAAACACTCATACACAAAAAAAAACTGTGAAGTAAACTCATACAGCCACTAGGAAAGCAGTGTGAGAACCCTTGGAAGACTTGGAATGAACTTGCCACCTGACCCAGCCATACCACTCCTAGGCATGTACCCCCAAAACTCACCCCACTGCAGAGATACATACATGGCCATGTTTATTTCAGCTCTCTTCACAATAGCAAGGAGCTGGAACCAACCCACATGCCCCTCAACTGATGAGTGAATAGAGAAAATGTGGTACATCTACACAATGGAGTTCTATGCAGCAATAAAGAAAGATGACATCATGAGCTTTGCAGGAAAATGGCTGGAGCTAGAGGACATCATGCTGAGTGAAGTAACACAGTCCCAGAAAAACAAACGATGAATGGTATCCCTCATTTGTGGATGCTAGTGCCAATTACCCAGTTGTAAGTACTTCCTGTGCAAGGGCCCTTGAGCTTTTGTCCATGCAGTTGGGAGTGATGCATATTGGAAATAACAACAACAACAACAACAACAATAACAACAGAAATGACTGCATCAAAGAACTGACTGAAATAGTGAACTTCTGCTCAAAACAGTCAACTTCCTCACACAGAATATTGAGAAAGACTGAGAAAGAGATGAAAAGCATGTTTGGCAGAATACATGAGCTCTGGTGGGGTGGGGGCATAGGGTGGGGAACACTGGTCTAGATTTGATAGTCTTGTACAAAATATATATTAAAATAAATAAATAAATAAATAAATTTTTAAAAAGAAAAGTGAAAGTCTCCAATAACTAAAGCAATCCTTAGTAGAAAGAGTAATGCTGACGTTATCATAATATTTGATTTCAAATTATACTAAGAGCCACAGTAATGAGTAAGCATGGAATGAGCACAAAAACTAACATGTAGATCAATACAAAAGACTCCAGGAGTCACAGCAAACTCACACAATCACAACTACCTAGGTTTTAATGAATGTGCCCAAAAGATGCATTGGAGAAAAGAGAACTAGAAAAACCGGGTTTCCACGCATGGAAGACTGAAACTAGGTCCATATTCCTTGGCCTGAGAAAAAAATAAATTAATGACAGTAATGTATGTACTGAAGCTTTGAAAGTGCTGGGGAAAACATGGAACACAGTTCAAGGTATCAGCATAATCAAGGGTTTTCTGAGCAAGAATGCAGCAGCACAGGAAATGATCCCCACAACTGACAAATGTTATTACTGGAAATTAAAACTCTGCTCACCAAGGAAAACAATGAGAAGAGTGAAGAAGCCTACAGAATGGGACAACATCCTTACCAGATGTGGGTCGGGCAAGGACTAAGAAATGCTTAATACTAATCATTAATAGTAAGTATTAATATTAAGTATTACTAGCAAACAAAGTCAACAAAGACATGCAAAACTTAACCAAAAAATCTCACAAATTATTCAGTCAACAAATGAGCTAATAAATTGAGCAAATTGTTCTCAAAGGAAGAAATGCAAATGTCCAATAAATACTTGAACAAGTTTTCAACATCCTTGAACATCAGGGAAATTCAAATTATAATTGTCTGGAGGTTTCATCTCACTCCATTCAGAATGATTAGTATCAAGAGAACAAGTAATAAATGCTGGTGAGAATGTGGGGAGAGAGAGCTTCTTATTCATTGCTTGTGAGAATGTAAACTTTGTACAGCCACTTTGAAAATCAGTAAGGAAGTTCCCTTAAAAACTGAAGATAGAACTCCCAGATGACTGAGCTACACCACTCTGGGGTGAAAATCTAAAGGACCCATTATTCCACAGAGATACCCAGAACCAGGTTATAGCTGCAGTATTCACAATGTCCAAAAAGTGGAATCAGCCTGGATATCTATCCACAGATGAATGGTTAAAAAATCCCATGGAACATATAACACGCTAGGATTTCATATAGCTGGGAAGAAAAAATCAAATCATGACATTTTCAGGAACATGAATGAAACTGAAGATCACCATATAGAAGAAGATAAGCCACATGTTTTAGTCATATGCAGGAATCTAAATTTAAAAATTTCATTACATTTTAAAAATTTATTTTGTGTGCATGTGTGTGTGTGCCCATGTGTCACTATGCACCTGTGGAGGTCAGAGGACAACTTGCTGGGGTCAGTTCTCTCCTGCAATGTGGGTCCTGAGGATCAAAAGCAGGTTGTCAGGCCTGATGGCAGGTGTTTTGCCCACTGAGACATGTCGCCAACACATCCAGGATGTAAATGTATATATGTATACACTGCCTGTGTGCGTGTTTGTAGGCCTAGGAAAAGATCTTAAGGGAGATGGAAAATAGGATAGTAGGTGTGAACACATGTAATAGAAAAGCAAAAGGGGGGCCTTGGTAGAAGAAAGGGTCCAGGTGGAGGGGAAGAGGTGGCACAGGGGAGGAGGCGACTGATGTGTGTGACGATGCCGTGATGGAAACCATGACTCTGTAATCTAACCTGAAGAAAAAAATCCTCAGGAGAAACTCAGCTCGGTGCAATACATTCGTCACATGAAGAAATGGTAGCTGAATGAGCAGTGATCCCCACTGCACAGCACCATGCACCTCTAACCAGTATGAGGCCACTACTCCACCCGACCTCTTTGTCCTCTTTTTAGTCTGATACAAAGGGACCGAAATGGGGAGGCTAGCTAAGAATTGCCATGGAATCACAGCAATATAGTAAGTGCTTATTTCCATCCCGCTCTGCTGACAGGTTTGATTTTGAACTTGTTTATAAAACTGGATGGTTGTTTTTAGGCCTGACAGAAAAATCAAGACAGCTGTTAGGCTCAGTTGGCAAAGAGATGATTTGCTAATGGGGACCACTAATAATCTGACTTGACTTTTAAACATGAATATCCAGAAAGCGTAGCTGAGTACATATGGTATGGTCAAATAAACCATGGAAGGAGAGAAGAGAAGCTGAGCTGTGACACAAAATTCTTAGTCTTAAAAACAGCAGTTGAGGGGCTGGAGAGATGGCCTAGCGGTTAAGAGCGCCGACCGCTCTTACAGAGGACCCGGGTTCGATCCCCAGCACCCACATGGCGGCCGAGAGCCGTCTGAAACTCCAATTCCAGGAGAACTCCAGTTCCAGGGGAATCCGAGACCCTCTTCTGACCTCCGCGGCATTGCACGACACGGGTGCACAAACCTGCACGCAGACAGTACATTGATACACATACCGAAATAATAAAAAAAAAAAAATTAAAAAAAAAAAACCAAAAAACAGCAGTTGACCAAGTTAGGAAATATCTGAGAAAACATTTCATTCGGTTGTGTCCCATTACTGAAGAAGGCTGAATGGAACCTCCTGCTGATAAGCCTCCTAGAAAAGCAGGATGGGCCACCCATGTGAGGTGTCTCGTCAGGAACGTTCCCTGCCTTCAACCTGCTACAACAAACAGGTGGTCCTCTGGGAGAAGAAAAAATGAAGACTTGAAAGAAAGACCCCAAATTAAGTGCAAAGTCTGGGGGCTGGAGAGATGGCTCAGCAGTTAAGAGCACCGTGAACTCTTGCAGAGAACCCTGGTCGATTCTCAGCACTCACATGGTGGCTAATAATCCATACATATAACTCCAGTTCTAGGGGAATCCAACACTTTCTTCTGACTCCACAGACATTGCATGACATGGGTGCACTTACACACATGCAGGCAATACATTCATACACATAAAATAAAAATCATAGATAAAATATTTTTTATAAATTAAAATAAATAAATAAATAAATAAATAAATAAATGCAAAGTCATTTAAGTTATTGTCATTGACTTGCCAAAGGTCTTGTTCTAATGCTTTATTTGCTATTTGAGGTCAGGCTGTTTCCAATGTTCCAAGATAAAGAGAAACTCCCTCAAAAATACCACAGCAAGCAACTAACACCTACATTAAATATGCTTTAGCAAAAAGGTTGCTGAAATAAGTAGTCGTGTGCTTTGACTCCAGCTCTCTTTGGGATGCTGTCTTTTCACATCCTGCACTGACAAAGAGCTGATACACAGACCATCAAGAATTACCAGTATCCTTCATCTTCCACAGAGGCATACTCCTAAACAGAATGCTTCCTCTTCCTCTTAGCAACAGTAATCTAGTTCTGGAGGGGAGGGGGGGGGGAAGACAGTATTTGCTTACTGTCACCGCCCACTGTCCACTGCTCTCCTAAAGCCAAGGACAAGGACAAGCAACTGTAAGATCACTTATCTCAGGTAATAAAAGGTTTCCAGTACTCTTCACCATCCTTTCATCTCAGTTGCCAAATCTCAGGTTCTAGTGGCTACTAGATTAAGTATTTAAAAATGAATATAGTGAAAGCTCTGTAAAGATTACTGTAAGAATTCCAGGTGTGGTGATGCAAGCCTTTAATCCCAGCACTCAATAGATAGAAGGGGTTGGATGCTGAGTTTGAAGCCAGCCAGTATTGCATAGGGAGATTCTGTCTTTAAAAATGTTGAAAGAGGAGCTGAGGAGATGGCTCAGTTGACAAAGTGCCTGCTGTGCAAACATGAGGATCTGGAGTCTGATTCCCAGCACCCATGTAAAGGCACGGGGCACACGGCTGTCTCCTACTCCAGTGCTCAGGGGAGGAGAAACAGGTCCCTGGCATTCATTGGCTAGGCAGCCTAGCCAAATCAGTGGCTCCAGGTTCAGTAAGAGACGCCATCTCAAAATATAAGGCGCAGAGGCTATTGAGTGAGACGCCTGATTTCAACTTGTATTTGCTACACACATGCTGGCATCTGCATACCCAGATGTGTGCACACACACACACACACACACACATACACTTACATGCATACACACATGTACACATACATACACACACACTCACATACACATACACGCACACACATTCACACATACACACAGTCACACATATGCACACACATGCACACGCACACTCATACACACTCACACACATACATACACGCACACTCACACACATGAAAAATTGCTGTAGAGGCTCACACTGTTGCTTCCTTGTCTTTGCAGGGCCCAGTTTAGTGGAAAACTTGCTGCGCCTTTATTTCCTTGTATGAAATGGAAGCTGCTTACCAAGGCCTCCTCCTCTCAGTCTTGCTCCACAGCCTGCAGCAGAGAACATGGACCGATATTAGGCAACTCCAAGATGACTCAGTGGGCTGTGTTTCAGCTGCCTAATTGGTGGTTTTGGTGGATGAGGTCCCAAGTTTGGACCATAGTTCCTGAGCAATCTGGGAGAAGTTGGCGGAGTGGAAACCTGTCTGATCAACCATCTCCTCACACTACGTCTAGTTCTTTCAGATGGATCCAAAACCTCAGTAACCAAAATGAATTAAAATCACAGGCTATAAATCCCCAGCATGCTTCAAGTCTGATTTTGAAATGGGACTGTCAGTTTTCTGCCATAAGTTTTCTGAAAACTTACGGCAGAATGCATGATCTGGGATGGGTAGGGGTGGGGTGGGGGGAAGGGAAGGGGATATATGCCTGAACTGAATTGGAAAATGATGTATGAAATACACAAAGCATCAATAAAAAAATAAATAAATAAAAGGCAATGAATTGATTAAAAAAATAAAAAAAGAAAAAAGAAAACCACCATTCTTTTACAGTCCAATTGGCCTCACCCATGTGTGATCATGAATATGTAAATAAAGGAAACCAAATTTGTCGACAAAAAAAAAAAAATGGGACTGTCTAATGTGTGGAATCTAATCAGAACCCTGGATGGAAAGGAGCCTACCAGCTTAGCCAATATTGTGGTATTTAGGGACTTGAGGATCTGAGGATGGGACACTCATTTAGATGTTGGAAAACACATGCATTCCATTGACAACCCTTGTTTTGGGAAAATGGCTCCAACTCCTGCGTAGGAAGAACAGGAAACTAGCATACTCTTCTCAGCTGTATAAATAGCAGTAGGAAAAAGCTATGGGCTGGCAGACCAACAATCAGAACCAGCCTTGCATCTCCCTCACAGCCTCAGTGAGGCAGGCTGCCTGGATCTGGCCCCCTCTGTAGGCTCACGTGCTTCATTTTAGCCACCAGAATGACGCAGTGCAGGATCATAAAGGGGATGGAGAAGAGAACTCTGGAAGCATTGCTGCGCCTCCCGCCTCTGAAGGCACTGGGACATGCTCATGATTTTCAACCCAGGTTAAACCTAGTTTAAGCCCAAATGAATTCCTGTTTTTCAGTCCTCCTTGCTTTGATGGATTCCCATGTGGGCCATATTTGTCATCATTTCTGAATTAAAAGGAACTGTACTTTCTGAAGCTCATTTATTTCTACTCTGTATCTGGATAGACATGCTATATGAAATGAGTCTCGATGTCAGTTAGGACTTAGTGATTTTCACGATTTCCTTTATTAGGATGCTGTATTAAAAATATAGTTTTACATGTTCAATAAGTATCATTGTATTAAAATACTGTGCTGGATAGATTTAATGTCAACTTGACACACCTGGGTAGAGGGTTCCTCAGTTGGGGAATTGCCTCCATTGGACTGGCCTGTGGCTTTGTGTGTAGAGTATTTTCTTGATTTTTGGATCATATAGGAGGGCCCAGGTGACAGTGGGTCATGCCATGCCTGGGCAGGTAGTTTTCTGTTGCCTAAGAAAGCAGGTTGAGCATGGGCCAGGAGAGCAAGCCAATAAACAGTGTTCCTCCATGCCCTGTGCTTCAGCTCCTACCTCCAGGTTCCTGCCCTGAGTTTCTGCCTTGGGCTTCCTCAGTGATGAACTGTGACCTAGGAGATGTAAGATGAATACACCCTTTCCTCTTCAAGTTGGTATTGGTGTTTTGTCACAACAATTGAAAGCAAACTAGTACAATTACCTTGCAGCTGAGAGTGTGCTAGGGCATGCTGGATTCTTTGCATTGTAGTTAAGTACTGTTTTGTATGCAAGTAGAGGGTTTGACATAGTTACCTTCTGTTTGAAAAGAGCTGACTGATCTTATAGAGAAAACAAAAGTACAATAAATATATTACAGAGCAAAGCAAGATGTAACGTAATAAGAAAAGCATTCTTTTGGCCAGGATGTTTAATTTCAGAAAACAGTATCCACTACACTGACTTTGAGCAGAAAGTGATTTGCGAATGATTAGTGTGCTTATAGAATTTCTAAAAAGGTAAGAGGAACAAAGTTGGTTGGCACACAGCTAGGAAATATGTTCAAGCACACTATAAAACTATTAATGAAACTCATTTACTGTAACCTCTGATGTCTTCCAATCAGGACCCAAGACCTGGGATGCTGTACAGTGTCTTATAACAAACCACTCAGCCATGTAGAAATCCTCTGAGCGTTTCCATTACCATACAATGTTGCCGTACAACCGCTTCAGCCTCCCTCTTTTCATGGGGGTCCAGATAGGTAGAAACCACAGGCGAAGAAGTCTGGGATTAGTAGAGTTTTCATTTTTCAGCCTTTTCAATATAGAAAGGAAGTTCAGAGATACTAGACCCAGATTCAAGGGAAGATGGTGACTGCTTAAAAAAAAAAGAGTAAGAAGTCAACTTTGGTTCTTTAAAAATAAGTAAAAACCAGTCCATCATGGACATGGAATATGAACTGTAGACAAATGATGGTGTCCCAACAGGAAGAAATGTGAATCATGAGGGAAAGAGATCAGCGAAGTGCAGAGCAAGAGAGTGCAGGAGACTCAGAAAGCTCTATGACAGCGACTGAAGGTCTCTGTAACAAGTATCTGAATGTGAGTTATGGCACTGTGCTGGGAGAAGCGATGAAGCGAAGACTGCCGAAGGCACGGTAAGAGTTTCCTGAAGGCTTCTGACCAAGTAACAGCAAGATAATTACAAGAAGGTTTAGAAATAAAAACATTAAAAAAGTGCTTGGACAACCTGCATCTTCACATCTGAGGTGATTCTGTCTGATCCCTTAGCTTTGAAAGCATCTAGATGCCACGGGCCTGCTATCCATGGTATAAATGTAGACAGACGTACTGCATTCAGCATTCCAGAATGGAAGTCTTGTTTCCCCACCTAGATCTCCTCAACACAGTCTTCTCTTAACAAACTATAGGCTCAACTTTCAATTATTAGGCAAAATTATGTTTCTCCTTCCCTCCCATCTTTCTCCTATACTGACTTTCAACTTCCAGCAAATCCTGCCAAACCTTCTTGCCACCTTCTCCAACATCTCTTCTTCGTAAGCTGGTATGATCTCCTTCCTGATTGCAGGATTGACTCCTAACTTACCTTCCAGTATTGAGACAGCACCATGCAGCCAGCAGTCCATTTTCTCAACAAGTCCAGTTAGATCCCACCACTCCTTAGACCAAAACTTCTATTGATTTCTCAGAGTGAAAACCAGACTCCATGCAGACTTATTTGCCATTATAAAATAAGGAAGACTGTCCACACATTATATACCTTCTTATTTAATACATTATTTCTTCATGAAAATTTTTGCTAGGAAACCTCAGAAAACATGGATATCCTAGAACAATTTGGTCACCAGCACTAAAGAGACCAAATGGTTGGGTAATTACAATTCCATCTACTTTGATGGCCCCTGCCAGTCCGTAAGGCACTTTTAATTCATCTTCTAGGTGTAACCTCAAAACAACACTGAGAATTAGTTGAGTGGATTGTTTCTGGTAAATAGATGACTAAAAAAAATGAGCTTTAGAGAGGTAAAATCTCTTCCTTTGGTCACATAGCAAGAAGGTAGTGATTAGGACTCCAAACACAAGCAAGACTCTCTCAAGTCCTTGGCCTTTTCCCAATCACACTGGGCATGTGAATATTAATTAAAATGCTTTGAAAAGACCAGGGGTCATTTATTCATCCTTCATTCATTTCCCTTAGTTGAGCAGCTGCATCTAGGCCACCAGCAATTTGGGTTGGAGCAGCCCTGAAATGAAGAGCAACAGATGTGGAACTTGTACTGTGTGCTTGCTATGAAGGCATCCTCCAGGGGAGTGATGGAAGTATAAAGTTGTTACTCCAGGGGAGTGACGGAAGTATAAACTTACTCCAGGTTAGGATCAGCAGTGATTCAGACAAAGCTTTGTTCATATTGATTAAAAAGGCATTGGGACTGGAGAGATGGCCTAGTGGTTAGGAGCGCCGACCGCTCTTGCAGAGGACCCGGGTTCGATCCCCAGCACCCACATGGCGGCCGAAAACCGTCTGAAACTCCAATTCCAGGAGAACTCCAGTTCCAGGGGAATCTGAGATCCTCTTCTGACCTCCGCGGCATTGCACGACACGGGTGCACAGACCTGCATGCAGACAGTGCATTCATACACATACGGAAATAAATAAAATTAAATAAAAAAAATTAAAAAAAAATTAAAAATAAAAAGGCATTCTGTTTGGTGGAAGAAATCCAGTGGTGAACAATGATGCATGACGTTTGGGGGGAAGTTTCCTTATCAACAGGTACATGTGTGCTTTCATATATGGAAATGACATAGGCATTTCTTAAGAATGAGTGATGTGTGATCGAAGGAGAAAACATGGGTTTCCTTACTACAGTGAGAACGAGTCTAACTAGAAGGATCTTCCTGATTAGCATTAAGGAGGAGTTCTTAGGCAGGCTTCTTGGACAGGTTTCCTAGAGTATTTGTGTCTCAGCAGCTCCATGAAAGAGAGAAAAGAAAGGAAGTCATCTCTTCCAGTCCAGCCCTGTCTGCACAAACCTGGAAGCAGTCAACCAACAATGAGACAGCCTGCTTCAAAATACACATTTTTGAAACATGGTACAAACAGAAAGTCTCTCTAGCCTTTCCTTTGTCCTTCTGGGAAGCATCTCATAAAACTCAGGAAGGATTTCTAACTTCTGCCACTCCTTTCCTCTGAGGCATGTCATAGAGCTCTCACTTCAGAGGTGTCCTCCCCTGGAAAGACGACACAGGAAGTCTCTGAAAAGCTGGGCCTCATTAAAAGCCCCTGTTCTAACAGCACTAGCTCAAAGCCCCTTTGCCCTAGGTACAGTACCATGACTGTCTACTTCTTTGTCACACTTAACAGAAATACATGGAATTCTCATTTCTTTAGGTCTTCAACTCCTTATATGGCCCTGGGTCATAAAAAGCTTATATTAAACAAACATATTTGTTCCTTTTAATTTGACTTTTGTTATAAGGACCTCAGTCATGGACCTTGCAATGGATGACAGAAAGAAATCCTTCCTCCCTCTAGTGTGAGGAGGGAGGATTGAAGTCTAAAGATGGAAAAGTCAATGTTTATGGGAGAGTTAAAATTGCTCCTGTTTCCAGTTGCCTGACACATGAGGAAAACTGAGAGGGACAGATTGCTCTCATTTGGAAAATGGAGACTCAGAGATGACAACTGTATGGAAAGTGTAATTAGAGAGGATTTAATTGTTCCCTTCAGTAGACTGTTCAAATACAAGCATATATCTTAGAAAACAGAAAGCTTTTAGGGAAATAACATGTCACCCAGTAGTATAGAAATATTTGTGAAATTATCAGCAGAAGTTTGGGATTAAAGAGTACCTTAATTCCCAAAGACTACAGATATAGAAAATGAATGAAAGAATTCATGTCATTATTTATGTCTGCAATTTCTTACTTTGCTTTGGATAGTGAAGCTGTCAGGGAGAGGATCTGTGAACGGAGATCATTGTGACCGGAAGTCTCTGTTTGTTTTGCATGAGTAAATATAAGCAGAGTGTGTTTGGAGTCATTACCTAAAAACTTAAAAACCTTAAACTGAGCAGCCTTTTTTCAAAGTACTGTTGCCCCACCTACCCCTAGAGATTCTGATTGCATAGGTTGAGATAAGCAGTGGGACTCTAAGTTTGAGACCGACTTTTTAGTAATTCTGATTTCCATCCAACTTTGGGAAATATGAAAATCACAGTCTCCTTTCTGGGATGTGACATAAATCCTGCTGTTTAAACAAACTCTTGTTCTTATTCACTTTCTTACTATTTTCCTAGCAAGTTTGAACAGTAAATGATTATAGTTATTTGAAAGGATTTTTGTATGATAATATGCTACAAAAATTTCCACTGTTTTTTTTTGTGTGTGTGTTTTTTTTTGTTTTTGTTTTTGCACTGAGAGTGAATTTCCCAAGGAGTGGCCTTTGCAGACTCTATGCTTGAAAATTCTTCAGTTAAAAATTCTCCCTTAAAAATAAATAAATAAATATATTTTAAAAAGAAAATTCTTTAATTCAATATGTCATACCTACCATTTACACCTTCCTTACGCTCTCCAAAACATTTTACCTATATTTCCCCAATTTCCCCTTCCACTCTGATGGTCTTTTCTTTGTAAAGAAGAAAAAATTATTGAGTTTTCTGTGGAAAATACATAAATAAGAAGGGGCATTTATATGCCTCCCGAGGAAGTTGCAGGCTGAATAAGTGAGAACTTAGAGTGGGATTTCAGTCTTATTCAAAAACAACAATTCTCTTTACTCAGCAAAAAGAACAATATTCAACCTTTTCATGGAAGGATTTAGTATTCTTTTCAAAGCTACATATCAAAACCCACACACAATGGAAACGCTTCTTCTCACTGGTGCATCAAAGATGAGGGAACTTGCCGACCAAGCTTTCTCAAATGCAGGGTTTTCTTTGCAGCCTCAGATTTACTCTCTGGGGATTGTAGCCTTAAAACCATGAAGGAGATGATGAGGACCTTCATACTCTTTCCATTAAAAGCTGTCGTTGATGGCCATTTTCTCATTTTCTTTCTCTTCTTTCCTGTTTCGCAGTAATGCTTGCATTCCAATAAAATGAGGCTTCCTGCAACAAGCCCGGCAACACTATTCTTCCCCTAATGCCAGTTGTTTTTCAAGTGGGTGGTAGAGTAACTAGGAACATTTGCTACTGGGCACAGTCTCTTCAAACCCATTAAAACAGTATTGTGCCCTTTATTTATATGAGGATAGTCTTTTCTCTATATAATTGCATTTAACTTTAGAAGATGCTGATCAGTCACTCCACTGACATAAAGCACAACAGAAGTAGAGACCTTCCCATTTGACACAGGAATTCTGTCTGGTTGATTGGCCTTATCCTGGACAGTAAGAAACGCACAGGGAAGGTGGCAACCCTTAAATATTTGTATGTGCTTCGTGGTTCTCTTTTTGGACCAAGGACTCACATACCACAGGGGGGAAATTTCACAGTGCCCCTCCCATCTCTGGCACTCATGTTTTGGCATATTCCTTGGTTTTCTGTGTGAACTAGATCTGGCGAGTTCCTCCTAATGAACACAACATGATAAAATTGCAGAATGTTCTCCAATAAGGACACAGAGGACTATGACCTTCGTCTTGCTGTTCTTCCATCTTGTGAGCACTTTGTGCTGCCCTGTTGTATGGTGCTTCATGGAGAGACCTCCACAGCAGAGAAGGAGGAAGCAGCTGTGCTGGAACTGGGAACTGAGGCTGGGGCTTAACAACCTGCAAAGCCTTGATTCCTCTGACCACCATGTGAGTGAGCCAGGAAGCAGATCCTTCCTTACTGAACCTTGAGGTGGCCATAGCTTGTAAAACATCTAGAGCCCGAGGACCCAGTTAGGCAATGCACAGAAACTGTGTGATAATAAATGAGTGCTGATACAAGATGTTAAGCGTTCAGACAACTTGTTATGGAATAGTAGGTAACTAGTTTACATGTCATAAATGTATTGTTTTAATAAACAATGAACTGTAATAGACATATAGAAAAATAAACAAGTCACAAGATCAAAGCTCAGCGAATTTTATAAAGGTAATGCACGCATATAAGTATAATACTAAAATATATACAGCATTACTGATATTCTAGAAGCTTCTCTTATAGCCATTAAATTATTAACATCCATCCCAAGATAATCCTTAGTTTTGACTTACATCATTATAGGCTACTTTGCCTGTTCTCAGCTTTATCTAATTGGAATTAAGTTTTGTTTTCTGGTGTTCTCAACCTCAGCCTTTAACCACTGCGCTATGCCCACAGCCCGGAATTAAGTTTTGTAAACTCTTTTGTACTTATTTTTTCCTTTAATTGTCATGTTTTGGGGAGTCATCTTTGCCACTTCAGCAGGATGAATTTACATTAATTGCAATATAATTTTTGTAAGGATAATTGGTATGGTTTTCATTTTTATTTCTTTTATCATTAGGAACTGCTACAAACATTCTTCACTCTACCATTCAGCCCCAGCCCCAGTCCTGGGACATTTTTATATATGTTTGTGTTATATTCAGTTTGCATTTCTATTGGGTTTTGACTCATATAGGAGTGTAGGTTTTGGATCAATATGTGTGTGGTGCATGTTCTATCAACAGGTATTACCTAATCATCATTCGCATTTCATTGCAGCAATTCCTGAGGCTGCCATAATGAAATAGCAAAAAAACTAAGTTGCTTAAAATAACAGAAACTTTTCTCACAGATCTGGAGATTAGAGTACAAAATAAAGCTACTGGATGCCTTCCTTGCCTTGCCCTAGGTGGTTTGCTGCCAATGGTTGGGGCTCTTAGTTTGGGGTTGCAGCATTTTTTTTTTTTTTATTCATGTGTATGAATGTACTGTCTGCACTCAGGTCTGTGCACCCATGTCGTGCAATGCCTCGGAGGTCAGAAGAGGGTGTCTGATTCCCCTGGAACTGGAGTTCTCCTGGAATTGGAGTTATAGGCTCCAACTGCTCTTGCAGAGGACCGGGTTCGATCCCCAGCACCCATATGGCGGCTGAGAATCGTCTATAACTCCAATTCCAGGGGTTGCAGCATTTTAAGCTCTCACTCCATCATCACATGCGTTTCTCCCTCCTCGTGTCTGTATGCACTCCAATGTCCCTCTTCTCATAAGGATGGCAGTAATATTGGGATAAGGTCTCATACTACACAATTATGACCTTGTGTTAGCTATTTGTTCATGTCAACAACTCTGTTCCCCAAACAGATCATAGTCTAGTGTACTAGGAGTTAAAACTCCTACATTTTTATTTATTATTTTTTTACGTGTATGAGTGTACTGTCCACATGTAGTTTGGTGCAGCCATGTTGTGCAATGCTGAGGTCAGAAGAGGGCGTCGGATTCCCCTGAATCTGGAGTTAAAGACGGTTCTTAGCCACCATGTGGGTGATGGGAATCGAACCCGTGTCTTCTGCAAGAGCAGTCAGCACTCTTAACCTCTGAGCCATCTCTCCAGCCCCAAAACTCCTACTTTAAAAATTTTTTTAGGGAACACAGTTCAACCCAAGACTTTTTTTTCCTTGTTAGAAATCAAGTGAATAGATATGATTAAGCCCAGTTTTCTATATCTATTCTATTCTTGAGCAATCTATTACTTTATTTTGGATCATTTCTCTATTTTTACATCATAACTATATTGTCTGAATTAGCATAACTTTAAAATAAATCTTCACATCCCAATCCTATGGGATATTATTTTTATTAGTTGCTATTTACTTTAACTTGAATTTTCTATGCATGTGATAATGCTTTCTTTGTATCAGAAGAATTTCCATTACTATAATTTTGGTGAAAGTATCCTAGTTATGAATTCTATTACCATTTTTAAGAAAACAATTTTATTATCCATTCAATTTTGATGAGTATTTCTTCCAATTGTATACAGAATTCCAGGTTGGTATTTTATTTTAAAGAAAAATTCTATTCCTATTTGGCTTCTACACTTTTTTCCCTTTATATTTTCGTGTGTGTGTGTGTGTGTGTGTGTGGTGTGTATGTGTGTGTGTGTGTCCCTAGATGTGTATGTATGTCTGCATGTGTATGGGTATGTGGGGTAGCATTCATGCCCAAGGTCGATGTCTGAAATTGTGACGACTACTCTTCCACATTATTTCTTGGGACATGGTCTCTCAGACAAGCTCAGGGCTCTCCAATATGGCTATTTGCCCTAGCCAGCTTGTCCTAGGAATATTGTCTCTGCTTTCCCAGGCTGGGCTTATAGGCAGACTGCCTCACTGGGCACTTAGGTGGGATATAGGGATCTGAATTCTGGTCTTCATGCTTGCCCAGCAGGTGCTTTAACCACTGAGCAGTCTCCCCAGCTCAGCTTCCATAATTTCTACTGAAAAGTCAAAAAGAAATTTCATCATTGCTTTTTTAGAGGGAATACATCACTTTCTTCCTGGTCACTTACTGGACATTCTCTGTCTTTGTTTTCAGCAGTTTGACTCTGATGTCCAGGTTAGTACAGCATTTGTTTTTCTTGGAATTCCTGGAACTACTTAAAATGGGTTGAGGCCTTTGATCAGTGTGCTGGATAGCTTTAGTGTCAACTTGACACACCTGGGTTGAGGGAGCCTCAGTTGGGGAATTGGCTCCATTGGATTGGCCTGTGGCCACATCTGTGGAGTATTGTCTTGATGGTCGAGCAGTGCTGGAGGGCCCAGCCCACAAGAGTGGTGCCACCCTTGTCAGGTTGTTGTGTACTGTATAAGAAGGCAGGCTGGGCATAGGCCAGGGGAGCAAGCCAGTGAACAGCATTCCTCCATGGCCTGTGCTCCAGCTCCTGCCTCCAGGTTCCTGCCCTGAGTTCCTGCCTTGGGCTCCCTGAGTGATGAACTGTGACCCAGGAGATGTAAGCTGAATAAACCCTTTCCTCCCCAAGTTGGTGTTGGTCAGNTGTGTGTGTGTGTGTCCCTAGATGTGTATGTATGTCTGCATGTGTATGGGTATGTGGGGTAGCATTCATGCCCAAGGTCGATGTCTGAAATTGTGACGACTACTCTTCCACATTATTTCTTGGGACATGGTCTCTCAGACAAGCTCAGGGCTCTCCAATATGGCTATTTGCCCTAGCCAGCTTGTCCTAGGAATATTGTCTCTGCTTTCCCAG
This sequence comes from Rhizomys pruinosus, assembly GCA_009823505.1. Classification (NCBI taxonomy): domain Eukaryota; kingdom Metazoa; phylum Chordata; class Mammalia; order Rodentia; family Spalacidae; genus Rhizomys; species Rhizomys pruinosus. The sequence goes on along the minus strand of VZQC01010225.1, from coordinate 2,322,558 downwards.
GCTGGGCTTATAGGCAGACTGCCTCACTGGGCACTTAGGTGGGATATAGGGATCTGAATTCTGGTCTTCATGCTTGCCCAGCAGGTGCTTTAACCACTGAGCAGTCTCCCCAGCTCAGCTTCCATAATTTCTACTGAAAAGTCAAAAAGAAATTTCATCATTGCTTTTTTAGAGGGAATACATCACTTTCTTCCTGGTCACTTACTGGACATTCTCTGTCTTTGTTTTCAGCAGTTTGACTCTGATGTCCAGGTTAGTACAGCATTTGTTTTTCTTGGAATTCCTGGAACTACTTAAAATGGGTTGAGGCCTTTGATCAGTGTGCTGGATAGCTTTAGTGTCAACTTGACACACCTGGGTTGAGGGAGCCTTAGTTGGGGAATTGGCTCCATTGGATTGGCCTGTGGCCACATCTGTGGAGTATTGTCTTGATGGTCGAGCAGTGCTGGAGGGCCCAGCCCACAAGAGTGGTGCCACCCTGGTCAGGTTGTTGTGTACTGTATAAGAAGGCAGGCTGGGCATAGGCCAGGGGAGCAAGCCAGTGAACAGCATTCCTCCATGGCCTGTGCTCCAGCTCCTGCCTCCAGGTTCCTGCCCTGAGTTCCTGCCTTGGGCTCCCTGAGTGATGAACTGTGACCCAGGAGATGTAAGCTGAATAAACCCTTTCCTCCCCAAGTTGGTGTTGGTCAGAGTGTTTTGTCAGAGCAATGGAAGACAAACTAGAACAATCAGTTTTGCAAAATGATGAATATTTAAATATGCAATATTTAAGGAATTTTCAAATTTTACCTATGCCTGATCCTTTTTCTCCTCAATTTGGGAACTCCAAATTCATGACATCAGGCTTTTTCCTCTATGTCTTATACATCTTACTGCATTTTGAATGATTTCAGCAAAACCCATGTTGAAATCTAGAGTCAGCCATAGTACACAGGCCTACAGTTCCAACACTCAGGTAGATGAGGTGTACTGGATAGCTTTAGTGTCAACTTGACACACCTGGGTTGAGGGAGCCTCAATTGGGGAATTGGCTCCATTGGATTGGCCTGTGGCCACATCTGTGGAGTATTGTCTTGATTGTTGGGCAGTGTGGGAGGTCCCAGCCCACTATGGGTGGTGCCACCCTGGGCAGGTTGTCGTGTACAGTATAAGAGAGCAGGCTGGGCATGGGGCAGGGGTGCAAGCCAATGAACAGCATTCCTCCATGGCCTGTGCTTCAGCTCCTACCTCCAGGTTCCTGCCCTGAGTTCCTGCCTTGGGCTCCCTGAGTGATGAACTGTGGCTCAGGAGATGTAAACTGAATAAACCCTTTCCTCCCCAAGTTGGTGTCGGTCAGAGTGTTTTGTCACAGAAATGGAAGACAAACTACAACATGAGGCAAGAGGATTTTGAGTTCCAGGTCAGCCTGAGCTACACAGTGGGACCCTGTCAAAGACGTATTTTTAAAGGAAGGAAGGGACTGAGGGAGGTAAGGAAGGAGGAGGGAAGGAGGGAAAGAAAGAAAGAAAGAAAGAAAGAAAGAAAAAGAAAGGAAGGAAGGAAGGAAGGAAGGAAGGAAGGAAGGAAGGAAGGAAAATTAAATTCCTACTGTAACATAAGAGGTGAAACCAGAGGAGATCTTAAAGGGGTGATTATGTCATAAGCCCTCCCAAGAATGGGCTGTTATAAAGGTCATTTTAACTCTGTTATTTATATGTACCCCTTTTACTGTAAGATGCCCTGAACACAGCCTCAGGATACCACACAGCAGCCCTCCCAGTAAGCAGGTCCTGGAACATCTCAACATTTCACATCCATAAGTTAGATGTTCTGTGTTAATTAGCTCTAGCTACTGTAAACTGATAGGTACAACTTTAATCCTCTTTCCTGCATATTTTATCTATACAGAAAATAGTATGTTTCTTATTTTGTTATAATCTGGATATATTCTAGTCACTTGTATTGGGGTTCAAAATGTCATTTTCCTGTTTCTGCTCTAGTCCTCTGTGAAGCCTTCGCTATGGAGTTTTGGTAATGTCCTTGTTCAGTTGTAGAAGTTCTATATGTCAGGCCACATATGATATGTTTTGAATTCATTAGTTCATTTAAATCCTCATGAATAACCTGTAAGAGGGTATGGTTAATATCTATTTTGGGGGGGGTATTGTTGAAGGAGGAAAAATGCCAGGCATGGTGGTACATGCCTTTAATCCCATATTTCCATGGAAGAAGAGGCAGGCAGATCTCTGTGAGTTCAAGGCCAGCCTGGTCTACATAGTGAATTCAGGCCAGCTAGGAGTAAAGGGAGACTCTGTCTCAAAAAGACCAAAAACAAAAAAAACAAAAAAAAAGGAGAAAAATAGAGGCTTGGAGAGATAAAATTGCTTAGATTATATAGCACAAGGAGTTGATGAAGCTAGGGTTCATCTCTGGGAATTCTGGCTCAGAACTGAATTTCACAGCCTTATGTCACATTGTTCCTGAGAAGTAAAGTGCACAGTTGTGATAAAGAGTAGCTAAAATCCACATTGGACTTGCTATATACCAGACATTGTTTTGAGCAGGTTATTACCTTATTGAATTTTGTAATGACCTAGAGATAGGTAGTATTACTGCAATTCCATGGGTGAGAAACTGAGGCACAATGAAGGTAAAGCTCACTTAAAAGCCATAGTTTATGCAGGTAAGTCACGATTCCAGCTAAAGGAATCTTTCCCCAAGGCTATGCCCTGATCCCTTATGTCAAACTGCCTCCCAGCTAAACCAAGTGAACTATGTTTCTAGCTTAGAAAGAACATGGAGGAGAGGGAGAGGGAGAGGGGGAACAGTGGGGGAGAAGAAAGGGAGAGGGAGGGAGAGAGAGAGGGAGAGGGGAAGATGCTGGTGTTTGATATAAATTAGGAAAGAATAAGAAAAGGAAACATGGGGAAAAGGTTCATGACATAAATTATAAATACATACATGCTACAGGCAACTGGGAAAGAAAATTCTTTGGATTGCAGCTTGCACAATCCTAATATGGTGGACACAGTCATCAGCAGCTCCTCATGAAGAACCAAATTTATTTAGTGCTGATTCCCAGCAAGTCTCTAAGTTCTAGAGGTTCTGAACACCATGGTGGTAGTGCAGATTTAACTGATAATTACTAGGTTTGAAAGATAACTATCAAGAAGGCAAAGATGTGGTCAATTTTGTCCCCCAGGGGTACCACTGCAAGCAGTGGGAAGCTGGAAATGAGAACTGAATACGTGGAGAGAAACTGTTCACTCTGGGCTATAATAATCCAACCACTTCCCAGGCTTTCTCAAAACACACACACACACACACACAGAGAGAGAGAGAGAGAGAGAGAGAGAGAGAGAGAGAGAGAGAGAGAGAGACAAACAGACAGAGATATTTATGCAAACACATATATGTATAGATATATACACAGCGTTTATAAAAGCCATTTTGTTTGCTGTGGTATCAGGCCAAGTTTTCCTGTCAGCAGATAGGACTGCCATTTCTTTTCCTATAACCCTGATGCAAACAACCCTCTCCTTTCATGTTACTCAGTTGAGATTCCTGCAAATGCTGGGGATAAATAGCTTGTTTTTTTCAGTTTTCTTGAGAAAAACCACATGAAGAATCCAGGCCCCAGAGTGGCATCTGGGCCCCTCCCCTGTCCTGGAAATGCAGAACTGAAAATGATTTGTAGTAAAAGGATTAATAAACTCAGCTCTTCCAATTAGCCCTCCTCAAAAAGCCAGAGTAAAATATTCTTCCCTTTGGAAAAGCACTCCAACATTTAACATCCTTTATAGTCAGAAATGCCCAATGTAAATCTTCCTTTTAAAAGCGAAGCCTTTTGTCCTGTTCTCTGAGGGAACAAAGAACACAAAACCAGATTACAAGTCCAAATTGGGTTCCCCTTTAATTTCTCTCATATTTTCTTCCTTCATATTCTCTGTTATGGTTTGCAAACATATACTTATGGATGTGCATTTATTTTCTTATTGTCTCTACCTCCCTTGCCATTTATGGTCTAGTGCTTCCAGGACCAGGAGCATGTCTGTTTGTTCACCACTGCATTCCCGAAGCAGAGTCCTATGCCCAGTACAAAGTAGTCTGTTAACTATCTGACAGCCTACAGTGAGGAAGTGGGGGGGGTGGTCAAGATAAGGGATATAATTTTGTATCTATCTTCATCTATCTATCTTGGTTTACTACCAGTGTATCCAGTAGGTATTTATTTAACATCTGCTGTGTCATGTTAGATGTAATCAGTAAGTTATTGGGCTTATGGTTAGGCTCTTTACTTTCCATCTCTAGGACTTGCTTAAAATTGTACCCCCAAATCATTGGCACAGGTTAGGAAGATTTTCAGTTTTGCTTTTGTCATTCTCTCTTAGTTTTAATGAATATAGCATTAAAATATCACTTTCAAGGGTAGAATGATTCACGTGGGACCACATTAGGGGTGACAGTATGACTGTGAACTCGTGTTAATATGTCTAGTGATGGATGGATACAGAAATAACTATAGACTGGCATGTACAAACAAGTTAGTAAGCATAAATGTATTTCCCAGGTGTGTATGGTAAGAGGGTGTAGAAGCCATTAATCACCTCAGAGTCAATCAGAAAATCCCCACCCATATCTTGGCCTGGTAATACTATTCTTTATTATTATTATTATTATTATTATTTTATATATACTCATGTATTGCCTGCTTATAGTTGTAGGTAGGTGCGCCCATGTTATGCAATCCCTGCAGAGGTCAAAAGAGGCTGTCAGAATTCCTGGAACTGGAGTTACAGAGAGCTTTAGCTGCCATGTGGGTGCTGGGATTTGATCCTGGGTCTTCTGCTAGAACAGCCAGAACTCTTAAATGTTGAGCCATATCTCTATCCCCTAAAATATGAATAAAATGAGTCAGGTGTCTTTGGAGAAATGACTGGTCCTACGTTTTGGTAGGAAATATACAAGATGGTCTTGAGGGTCTGACTCGGGTGCCATAGTGAGGTCCTGTGTCCGGGCTCAGGAGCAGCCCACCACTGCTCCAGGCGGGTAAAAACTTAAGACATTCACTCATGGGGTGCTGGACAATTGATTTGCTGGTTTGTGGCAGAGGGTCTGGTGGCTCGCAGGTCTAGATTGGTGCCCTAAGCCCCGGCAGAGTGTGGCTGCCTGGCCGGGTGGCCCCTCCCCCTGGTAGCCGGAAGGGGTCCTGGGTTTGGGTCTGACCCGGGTGCCATAGTGAGGTCCTGTGTCTGGGCTCAGGAGCAGCCCATCACTGCTCCAGGCAGGTAAAAGGGCACGGGCTAAGTCAGGAATCCTGCTCCCCCAACAACTGGAATTGAGGAGAGAGTATCCAATGGATTAGGAGAACATTCAGAACAGAAAAGGAAGAGTGACTTAGACTTCCAATATCCAATATATAAACAAAAGTGAAAGCCTGAAACCTAGACAAGTCAACACTCCATAAACAAGGAGGGGGAAAAAAGAAGCATCAGAAGGAGTCAAGCAAAATAAAACAAGCTTTCAGCCTTCAACAAACTGAAAAGGCATTTGAGATTTGAATCACAAAAGGGAAACCCAAATGCCAGGGACACTACGAAGGGACAACATGGGAAAGGTGCAGGATAATTCTGCACCAAGCTCTACCAACCCAGTAGGAGATAGCTACAATGGGATCCCCCTGGAGGTGACCCCAGAAACAGACCTTAGAGGAATAATTGCAGACCTATGCAGAGAAATTAAAGAAAATAAAGAATTCAGAGAACTAAAGAGAGAGAATGAAAAACTCAAAAAGGACCTAGAGGGATACAATGAAAAACTTCGAAAACAACTAAAGGAAGGGATTGACAAACTCCAGAAAGAACTAGAGAGAGAAAAAAAACAAACACCTTAAGGAGGTAGAAACACTGAAAAAGGAAGCCAACCAACGAAGTAAGGAGCACCAAGAAGAGATTGAAAAACTCAAAAAGGAAATGGATATATTAAAGAAATCACAGGATGAAATGAAAAAGGAAATAGAGCACTCATCCAATCAAGAAGAAAGGAAAGGAAAAAGCCTCAGAAACAGAATGGAGGAAGCAGAATAAAGAATATCAGATATGGAAGATAACACAGAGCAACTAAAAAACTCAAATAAAGATCATGAAAAATTTTAAAATATGCAAAAGTGGAACAACCAGGAAATATGGGACACTATGAAAAGATCAAACCTCTGCATCATAGGACTAGAGGAAGGAGAAGAATCTCAAGAGAATAGTATTGATTAGATCTTCAACAGAATAATAGATGAAAACTTCCCCAAACTAAAAATAGACAAACCCATTCACATACAAGAAGCACATAGGACTCCAAATAGACAAGATCAGAAAAGAAACTCCCCATCTATCCACCTATCTGCCTCCAGAACATTAGTCAAAATGGAATATAAACAGTGTGCTTTGGAGATAGGCCATTTTGGTCACATCAGAGTCATTTATGTTTCTTTCCATTTTTATCTTTTAAGAAATGAAGCAAGAAAAAAAAAAAGAGATGAAGCAGGT
>VZQC01010225.1:2264863-2309383 GCA_009823505.1 Rhizomys pruinosus | reverse complement strand
GGAGCATTGTACTTCATCAGTAATCCCAGCACTTAGAAAGCTAGGGCAGGAAGATTGCATGCTCAGTCTGATCCACACTTTGGTGAAACTACTACTCTCCTCCTTATCCCAGCTCCAAGGCCTAACTTTGGCATGAATATCTAGCCAGAAGTCAGCATCCCACCTGTGGGCTATATAGAGAGACTCTGTTTTAAAAAAAAATTGACTGTGGCAAGACCTGATGGCACACACCTTTAATCCCAGCACTCGGAAGCAGAGGCAGGCTGATCTCTGTGAGTTCAAAGACAGCCTGGCCTACACAGTAAGCTCCATGCCAACTGGGACTAAAAGGGAGACCCTATCTCAAAAGACCAAAAGAAAAAAAAATTGTGATTACATTTTCTATTAATTTTTTAATTCAGTCATAAGAATTAGAAATGATTTCATATTCATACACTAGTAAATTAGGATTAAGTCTGCCTTTCATCATGAAACAAAAGGCAGAATAATGCCACAGTATTGTCCTGGATGGCATATTGTACCCAGGTTTCTAGGCAGTGGGAAGTCTTACTGCCCAGAAAAAGGGCCACAGCTGCAAAAAGTTCATATTATTATTGAAGGTAGATGGTAGATGTTTAGGTGTTTAGATGGTCACTAATACTATTTCAGTGTCTGTATGTGTCTGAAATACTTCATAGTAATATGACAAAGAAATTTACCTTTAATAAAATTGCTGGTTATTTTTTTTTCTTTTTTTCCTTAAAAAAAACCAAAAAAACAGAAAAAACAAGATGGTCTTGAAGATTATGTCCTGCTAAGATCAGAAAAGAACATAGAGGAAAAGAAAAGGAGAGAGGGACAGAGGCAGCATTTAAGTTGATAATAACGGACAACCCACTCGCACCTCTAATAAATGTCAGAAAGATTCAGAATTTTTAGAGAGCTCCAAACAGGATAAATGCAAAATGAAAACAAAGACCTACATTAAGCCACAGAAAGTCAATAATAAAGAAAAAATACTGCAAGATGCTATAGAAACAAAATACCTTTTGAAGTAAGGAGCAAAGATAAGAATTATGTACAGCTTCTCACAAGAAATCACGTAAGAGGAAAATGACGAGGGTGGAGTTAAATATCTAATGTTGAGGGGAACAGCAACAGCAGCAATGGTGCTGAACCCTGTCTCAAAGACAGAGAGTTAGAGGAAGTCAGCTGAAGCTGATCTCTAACATGTGCATGCCTGCATACACACATACCCTCACACACATACATACATACACACACACATACACACACACACACACACACACAAAGTCAAACTTATTGTAGATCCTGTTAAATCATTCTTCAAAACTGAAGGAGAGATGGGTATGTATTCAGGCATTCAATCAGTCAGAGGCAGGAGTATTTTGAGTTTAAGGCCAGTCTGGGCTTCATAGACAGATCCAAGTGTTAGGAGGCAGAGACAGGGGATCCCTATAGATCGCTAGACACTCAGTCTAGCCTAATTCATGAAATCCAGGCCTCCTTGTCTCAAAGGAGATGGAGGACATTCCTTTTCATCTGGCTTCCATATACTTGTGCACACAGGTGCACATGTGTGCCCACACAGGAGCAAGCATACACACACATTTTTTTTAAAAGCAACAATATAGTGTTATATATTTTTATAAATGCATTTATGTATAATTAAAGTGAATACCTGAAGTGATATGGGGACAGAGGAAAGAGTCAGGAATGGTTTCCTGGTATAAGGCACTATTCTACCCATGAACTGGCATAGTATCATTTGAAGTGGACTTGGAATATTTATATAGATACAGTGTAAATGTTAGGCTATCTAATGAAATGGAAATACATAGATATATATGTGCATGTGTGTGTGTGTGTATGTGTGTGTTTGTGAAGTCAAAATCCCCAGAAATGCCACGGAAGAAAAGCAAAGACTGAAGGCTGGTATTTCCCAACTTTAAGTTTTAGTATAAAATTATAGTAATCAGCCCAGTGTGGCATTGGCAAAAGAATAATGGGAAAAGACTAGAAAAACAGATCAATGAATAGAGAACCCCAAAATAAACCCACATAAATATCAACTTGTCTTTGACAGGACAAAATTACCACAAAGCAAAGATGGCCTTTGTCTTAGAAGAACTGAACATCCATGCAAAATAATAAATATAACAGAATTTGCACCCTGAGCAAAACCTCACTCATAATAAGCCTCACAAAAGTGCAAAACACTAAAACTCCTAGAAGAAAAGCTAAATGATCTCAGACATCCTTATGGCTATTTGTATGTTTGCTTTAGGGTTTTCGTTTATTTGTTTGTTTGCTTGCTTGCTTGCTTCTTTGTCTGTTTTTCAAGTTTTTAAAAAATTTTTGAAACTGGTTCTGACTTAGCTCAGGTTGATCTTGAACTCCTCATCTTCTCGCCTGCACTTGCTAAGATTCAGGTTTACCGACATGCACAAGCACACCTGATGATCTTTTAAATACACTGCTTAAGATACAATCTCAGAAAGAATAATTGAGAACTAATGTTATTGAATGCCAACCATTCTCTTCTTTCAAAGATACTGTGAAAAAAATTTGAAGAGACAGACTAAAGATTTGGAGAAGAAACTTTTGGAAAACCCCACAAAACACACTTGATATAGGACTAGCTGAAATATATAAAGATTGCTTAGAATTCAAAACCACAAATATCTCATATTTTGTCACATATACATGAAAGTAGAAAAGGGACTATTTAGGAAAGAAAAGTGTCTAGAAGAAAAGCACCAAGCTTGATAAATACAAGAATACGTGAAAAAACTACATCAACCCATCACAAAGAGGAAGGAGCAAGAGGAGCTGAGGGGATAAATATGATCAAAATATGAGTAGGAGATACATGTGTGAAAATGTCACAAGGAAATGCATTAATTTGTATGAAGAATATTTGCTTGTTGAAGAGAAAAAAGCAAAAGCTGATTAAGAAAATGGGCAAAAGATCTGAAGTGATGACTTATCAAAGAAGATGGCAAAGAAACATGCAAAAATGCCCCACATTGTGTGTCGCCAAAATAAAAAAAATACCGCCACTATGAGAGACACTGGCAGTTTCTTAAAAATTAAATACACTTTCTCTGTAATCAGGAAGCTAAGGCAGAAGGATCAAGAGTTTGAGGCCCATATGGAGGAGAAAACATCATAAAGAAAGCTTATCTGCTCCTTATAAACCTGGGCTAATAACAGATACAAATAATTTCTCTTGCCATTTTGTCAAAAGTAGTGGCCACATGCCACCATAAGGTATAGAAGAGACTATGAAGCATGGGTTTTAGTCAGACAAACACTCTTCTTTGGAACAACTCTGTCCTTTGGAAGTGGGGACGGTCTGTCTTGATTTGGATGGTCATCACATTCATATGAACAGGAGGCTGTCTCTGACACAATATCAAAACAGAAATCACAATTGTGACCCAACGACCTCCCCTTCCTTCACTGTTTCCCACCCCAGCAAGGATCACTCCCATTTCACCCAGTTTCCCTGGCAAATCCCACTGCAGACATCTTGGCTGTGCTCTGGTTTCACCCTGGCAATCAAATCCTAGTCACAGCATCATGAGCACTTCTGCTCTGTCTGCTGACTAGCTCTCGCCCTGATCCTCTACCTGCCTCCTCCCTAACCATTTCTCACACAGTTGTTTTCCAAATTTTTCAACAGACAGCAGCCAGGGGAAAACATAAAATAAAAGCTCCATTCTCTCACTGCTGCAAACTTCCAGTGGCTTCACATGTCACTCAGGAGAGGCAGACCCTTGTGCCTGGCCCAGAAGGCCGCTCATTTCTCCTACCATCTTCCCATATCCTCCCACATTCCCCCACATCCCCCCACATCCCCCGCACCCCCCTGCATCCCCCAGCATCCCCCCGCATCCCCCCGCATCCCCCCCGCATCCCCCTGCATCCCGCCGCATCCCCCCACATCTCCCTACATCTCCTTGCGCCCTGGCTATTCCTTCACACCACAAGCATACTGCCATTTCAGGGCTTTGATCTGGCTTTTCTCTCAGCCCAGAATATCTACAGCTCATTCCCTCAGGTACTCTGGGTTTCCATCAAAAGACACCTCGTCACAAAAGCCTTCCCTAACCCCCCCCCATTTAAGTAGTAACACTTGCCATTTTGTATGCCCATATCCTAATTTATGTATTTCCCCTTTTCAATAGCCTTTCCTTTTTACAGCAGTTTTCCGTTCAGAGCAGAATTAAGCAGAAACTGGAAAGTTCTCATGCACAACTGCACCTGCATAAGCACCGCCTCCCCTTCTACCCACAGACAGCAGCAGCACGCTACATGTGTCCCAGTCAGTGACCCCACACTGGCACAGCATTTTTTAGCCCAAGCTCACATGTACATTTACCCTTAGTGTGTGCTACACTCTGTAGATTTGGACAAAAAAAAAAAGTAATGGCTTGTACGTGTCATTACAGCCTTACATGAAGAGTAGGTTTACTCTCCTAGAGCACTTCCCATTCACCCTTCCTGACCCCAGAACCCATGGCAACCACTGATCTTTTTAGTCCGTAGTTTGGTCTTTTCTAGACTACATTATCATCAGAATCACGCTATATGTTGCCTTTTCAGACTGGCTTTTTTCTTTTCTTTTCTTTTCTTTCTTTCTTTCTTTCTTTCTTTCTTTCTTTCTTTCTTTCTTTCTTTCTTTCTTTCTTTCTTTCTTTCTTTTTTTTTTCTTTAATCTTTTTTTGAGACAGTTTCTCCCTGCTGGCCTGGAACTCTCTATGTAGATCAGGCTGGCCTTGAATTCACAGAGATCTGCCTGTGTCTGCCTCCCAAGTGCTAGGATTAAAGGCATGCACCACCATACCCTGCAGACTGGCTTTTTTTCAGTAAATAATATGCACTTAAATTTCCTTCATGTCTTTTCATGGCTAGATACTCCATTCCATTTTGGCATTAAATACATTATGTTTTTCTGAGCAAGTCACAGGTTGTCCTTTCACTTACTAAAAAGCATCTTGGTTACTTTCAAGTTTTGGCAATCATAAATAAAATTGCTATAAATACCCATGTGTGGGTTTTTGTGGACAGAGATTTTTTCAGTTCTTTTAAGTAAAAGGTACAAAAGGTACTGGATCACTTGGTAATAATATATTCAAGGTTTTCTTCCTTTTGTTACTTGTGAGATGGCACCCACTAGTTAGTCTGCAGGCCCCAGGATATCCCAGGATATAGAGAGCTGCAAGAAGTAATGATCTTAGCTCCCCAAGTCATCACATGGAAGAAAGCATTCTACAACTTAGGGGCATATGCATGGAACTCTTTAACCACACAATTCTATTGTGTTAAACTACTGATGGGTGCTCGGGTTTTTCTTTTTCTTCTCTCCCCCTTTCTCCCCATACTATTGTTAGTGATAACTAGAACTGAGCTACCTACTAAAGGGACATACATATAGGCTGGCTATTAAGCAAGAAGTGAGGGGTCTAGTGGATACACATATCCATGAGTGACTAGTCACTGAACTTTGGTACTGGATTGCACTTTGCCAAGTTTCACAGCTGGGAGTTGGTAGAATTATAGTAGATAGTCTCTGACTATCCCATGGCTGCCTCTTTTTGTTGTTGATGATAAGGTTGTTACAGGTTGTTATTTCAGGATATGTGGAGGATGTCGTAAAATTGAGTTCTTACAAGGTCTTCATTGAAGCTTATAACATGAATGAGGTCAAAATAAGAGGGGAAGGAAGTAGGGAAGAAACAGGGAGGGAGAAGAGAAGTTGAAATAATAAAATAGATGGTTTGGTCATCAAGCCATTTAGATGCCAGTGACTGATTACAGGAATGAAGTTCTGAATGACCATCTGGGGTCTGGATGGTTGTTTCTGCTGCCATGTTGTGGGGCTCGGGCCACAGCCTGTTTCTGTTAATATGCTTCCCTTTCTCATGGATGATGCTATCACTTCTGCAAATGACAAAATCAAACAACAAATGGACACCAAAGCTTTATAAACTGAAATGATAACAGGGTTAACATGTAATATTATTTAGTAGATTTAAACAGCAATCTAAATCTAAGGTAAAATTGAATAGAAATCAATACAAAGATATGGACTTGAAGCCCAAAACTAAATACTCAAATATAGGAAAGCAGATACTCAAGCTTTAAAGAAATATGTATTTAAAAAGAGGGATTTTTAGATGTCATTTTAAATCTCTATTTTTATTATTTCTAATTGTGTGTGTGTGTGTGTGTGTGTGTGTGTGTGTGTGTATGAGTGCAGTGCTCATGGAGGCCAGAGGTGTCAGACCTCCTTGGAGCTGGAGCCACAAGTGGTTGTGAGCTGCCAGATGTGGGTGTTAGGAGCTAAATTTGGGTCCTCTGCAAGAGCAGTAGGTGCTCTTACCCGCTGAGCCATTTCTCCCACCTCTTAGACATCCTTTTTAGTTCAATTATGACTGAATACGAATAGCAGCCACCATAGATGTGAAGCTACCTTACTTTGACAAAAAACATAATGCACTTGTCCAAGAAGAGGATGCCTCTCTGCCCATCTTCAGCTCAGTGTACACTAGAAGCTGGAGATCTGCTATTAGATATTTCACCTATACAATCTTCTATTCAATGCAAATATACTTTGTCCTGAATGTCACATCTTACAGGTGGGTTGCAGACAAAGTAAAGAGCTAAAACCTTAAAAATGATATCTAATAACTTTTGAACACTTGGAGAGCATCACGTTTCATACCTATATTCTCTCATTTAACCTACCCAGTCACTTATGAGACAAGCATATACTTCTCCTCCACTTTATATATGAGGAGACTGAGAGCGGAGGAAGTCGAGTAATTTACAGAAACTCATGCAAGTAACAAAAGAAGATGGCCAGATTGAAACCCAGGTAGACTGAGCAGCTCCTAATGGAACACTCATGCTCATCTCTAAAGTCTGATGAAGGAACAGGGAGTGATTAGTTCAAGAACAAGCTGATATGAAAGCGATGAGAGCTATTTCCAAGTAAGAAGAATTCTGGACAGTCACAAGGAAGTAAACTTTACCTAAATAAAAAAGAATGACTTTGTAATGTATAGAAGTTATCAAGCTAATTAGGATTGGCTTTGCAGATGAGAACATGCCCATTAAGGTGCTCAAAAGAGAAAGAACAAGGAGGAAGTGGTCTAGAACTACTTTGCAAACCACTAGCATTCCTCCATTGTTAGGTTATGATTGCTAATGTCATTATTTTTAAATAAAAAAAGAAAAAAGCACATGAAGAACAATATTTGTGAAATTTTGTTTTATGTATACATATGTATTTACTTAGACTATGAAACTGTATTTTTGCAAAGCATTAAATACATATAGAAACTGTGAGGTAAAAGAATTGGTCTCCCTGCATTGACTAGTTTTAGAACAAGTACTTCTTGATGAAGTTATTTTGATATTCAGTGAATAACAAGAAATTATAGACAACATAAGTGAAATTTTCAGTAAGCCAAATGTGTATAATTCAAATGATCATTCTTTTTTTCTTCTATTACTTCTTTATTTTTTTTTTCATTTTTTAACAATAAGTAATAATTTATGAGTAAAAGCATCCTTCATGTAAAACCAATTTGCAAGCAGTTGTGCCCAGACCCACTCAGCCCATGGGTACCACCATCCAGCTGGGGGGACTTGTATGTACAATCAAGTTGATCAAATAAGTGTCCAGTGTATATTGCTGTAGTTTCACCATTCACCCCAATTGCAGCCTCTATCATTCTTTGGCACCAGATTATGTCCTTCTAAATAGACTAGAGTTAAAATGTTTCCTTCTTTGAAAATAAGGGGCAGGCCATGCAGGGCAGGGAGTGTGTGGGCTCAGTGTGTGGCAGTGGATGCATCCTGCATTTTCCTAGTACCTTACACCTGGGGAGTGCACAAGTGCGTGTGCACATTCCTAGACACTAAGTGGAACTGTTTGAAAGGTCATGGTAGGGGAGGAGTGGGTAGGTGCCATTGTTTGCAAGTTGGATATGCACAAAAAGATGTTCCGCAGAAGCTATATAGCCATGTTAGCCGTGGATTCCAAGTACAGGAGAAATAGCATTGCTACTTACTTGGTAAAGAAAGCTATATATGCCATGGTTGAAGGAGACTGCCAGGAGGTTGTTTTGGAAACAGAAATAACAAATAAGTCTGCTTTGAAACTTTGTGAAAATCTTGGTTTTGTTCAAGATAGGAGGCTGTTCAGATACTATTTAAATGGAGTTGATGCACTGCGACTTAAACTGTGGCTCTGTTGAGAAATTGACATCAAGGACCAACTCCCAACCATATGGAATTGACTTTGCATGCAATGCAATTTGTACAAAATTGCTTTGAAGGTGGGTGTAGTAATTCCCATGCAGCTCTTATCTGTCAGTGTCTCATTGAGTGTCACACAATATTCATTGCACTTTGTCATGGTGCATTTGTTCTGAATTAAATGAGATTGTTTTAAACTTCAAGAGGTCTTTTGGTACCAACAAGATGTACCAGTCGATAGCCAAGATTTGTTCATTTGCAAAGTCTGCTGACAATGTTATTTACATAGTGATAATTTTATCACAGAACCAGTAAGTTGGACATGATTTTTGTTCCTTAAAAAAGCCAATGTAGGTTGTAAAGGTCTCTTTAAGTATACTAACTTTTCACACAAACTTGCCATAGTTTTCTGAGGGGGGAGTGAGGGAAAAGCTTCAATTTAGTTTTTATTTTTTTCAATATTAAAATTTCCACTCTTGAATATTGGTACCTCAGTGATTAGTGAATGAAAAAAAAATGTAGGGTGAGATATGTCTTACAATGAGTAAAGATGACAATTAAATTGCATCTGCCAGTGCCTGTGTAGATAAGTATTCTTGTCTTCATCTCTAGTTTTTGAATGCCTGCTGTCTTTTCCTTTTCTTTAATGCCTTTGCAAGCAAACTGTTTTTATTTAAATTCTAAATTTGATAATAAATTATTTCAGATTTTTTATAATTGGGATACTTTTTCCAGGTGAGTGACAGAGTGATTTACTTTAGAAGACCCTTCTTTCCACACAGTAAGAAGTTTATCTACTTGGGAAATCTTTGAGAAGTGGCTCAAAGAGAAGAGAAACGTTGATGGAGCTGGAATTGCTGGGTTTTGGATGCACTTTTTTTGAGAGTGGGGGAAATTTTGGAAAAGAGTAGAAAATTAATGTAAATTGGTATGATTTTATTTAATCAAAATGATTGCTAAGCTGTGAAGAGCAACTTCTATAAAGTAGCTGGAATTTTTTTCCCACTTGATTTGAATTCACATTGCTTCTGTTTCTGAAAATGCTTTACTTTTGGTTCTTGGTCTTGGAAATAAATTTCAAGGAGCATTGTATCAATTTTAGGCTGTGTTAACAAAAAGGAAAATAAAGGATGGTAGGCAATGTTTTCAAAACACAAATGTTGCTATTTTGTAATACCTTTGATTTTGCTTGGTCACTCTCCACTGAGGGCTAAATCTGTCTTCCATCTCCATGAATCTGAAGTGGCTTATGACTGGTATGCAGACATAACAAAAGTGCAACCAGGTGACTTCTAAGGCTGAGATTTCAGGGATGAACAGCTTCCCCTCTAAACTCTTAGATAAATTCCTTTTGGAAGCCAGTAAATAGATATCAAAGATCATCATCTAGATGATCGTTTTAGCATTTACTTTGACAAAATAAAACTACTCATAATCTGACATAGGTTCTTTTTAAATTTAAAAATAATAGCAACCCAAAAATTAAAAAACAAACAAAAACATAGACAATCTTCAACAAACACATGTCAGCTTTGGGAACACATGAAGTTAGGTACATAGACACTTGATCTAGCCAAGGGCTGAGAAAGAGTACAGCCTGGATATGTATGCACCCAGGAAGCCTTTTCATCCCAAGATTCTAGTTCTTCACATATTAGTAAAATTTATATTTACCCTTATAAGACAAATTTTAAAATAAATAGGATGGTATAGATAATACATCTCATTGTCTTACCATCAAACTGGGAGCCTATAACTACTTTTGTGTTTCTTACAGTATTGTGTAAGAATCTGCCTTTTTCTTGACACACGGATTGAGATAAGAACTCCTGCTTTATCTGTCTTTGCTTCCTCAGCATCTAACTACATGCCATGTGAGCTTGTCCTGAACAGTCCAGCAGAAATGACTTTTACTGAGTATCGCTGCTCTTTCATATCATTTCTTTCCATTGGTCTCAATAGCATGCAAGGAGAGAACATCTGCCACATGCATAGATCTTGTGACATAATGAGAAGAGGTAGCCTTTGGGAGAATGCACACAGCAAGTGAAGACACCATGACCATGTAGATTTGATGATGCAGTGTATAGTCACAGCTGTTAAATATTTCCCCACTATATAAACTCACTGTAGTCCTAGAAGCAAATGTCATAATTCTCTATCAGCACCACAGCACTTCAGCAAGGAAGAAGCAAAGCTAGTCATTGATGATCTAGTCTTTCAACCCAAAGCTTCCTATTGGTGTGTAAGACTCAAAAGATGGAGCTTGATATGCTGATACTGACACATTCTTGAGGGTTGGATGTGTTAGTTCCTTTGCTCACAGCTCATTGTTCACATGGAGTCTCAAAGCAATTGTAACTGATATTTTAGACCTTAAATATTACTGATGAATAGCAGTTGAATCAACCATTTATTATGCTAGCTACCCATTAGTTATATGGTTTAGTTATTTAATTAAAGAATCTGTTTTCTAGTTACTGACTCTCAGGTTAAAGAAAACATTTACTGTGCTCACAGTTTCTTCCTGTTGATACGGTGTTTTTTTTTTTTTTTTTTTTTTTTTTTTTTTTGAGACAGGGTCTCCCTATAGCCCCAGTCTGTAGACCAGGCTGGCCTTGAACTCACAAAGATCCGCCTGCCTCTGCCTCCCGAGTGCTAGGATTAAAGGCGTGAGCCACCACACCTGGCTGATAGTTGTCTTCTAAGACTCCTAGAAATTGGCTACCAAGGTAGAAGAGAGCTGCTAAGCATTATAGAATTTATTTTACATTACAGATACCTTCCTGCAGAAATTACGTCTATGACAATGATAACCTTGATGTTGCCACTCAGTATCCCAGAGACAGTTAATCTTCAGCTGTATGAGTTTGCATGGTGTTTGGATCTAAATCACCAAATATGTACAAAGCTGTGTTGAATCTACTTTTCTCTTTAATTGCAAATGACTAAACTTTCCCATAGTGAAAACATGACTTTTTGTAAAAATTAAATTCTGTTAAGAAGTTGCAATCGGTTAAACTCTTTCATCCATCATTAAGTAAATGCAGAATATCCACTGGCTTGATGTAATGTTTCAAGATACCAAAAGGAAATGGTCACAGACTGAAAAACATCTTAATGCTTTGACATGCTTCTATATCGTCATGAGATCAGAGCATCATTGCACTGCTCTCCCCAAAGGATTTCATTATAAAGAAACCAAAACAGAGGCGGTGGGGAGACCATTGGGTAATGCTTACTTTTGTAATAAACCCTAGGTTAGCTTGGATGTTCCTGACTGGGAATTCCACATCACAGGAAGAAACATCTTTTAAGAATTAGCAGCGCTGTAGTGGTTGAGTATAGGCATTCCCTGTCCATTTGAACAAATTAAAGCATTTTCTTAAGAGGGAAAAATACAGGTTTTCATTTTAGATACTTAATTTCTTAGCTTTCAGACGGATTTTATTCAATCTTAGGACCGTTAATGTGCTGAAACTAGGAATAATATCAACATTCTAACCCATGACTTTGGAGGTGGATATTGGGAATCCATTATTTTGTTTGTTTTCTTTTGTTTTGAGATGTGATGTTACTATGTAGTCTTGCTTAGTTTTGAACTCATGACCTTCCTGTCTTAATCTCCCAGGTTCTTGGACCACAGGCATTTGCTATCTCATCCATTTCGACCTTCACCTATTTTTGGGTGTTCTATGGATGACAATGTGATTCAAGGATAGGAAAGCGTGAAGGGTAGGAGAGGGTGGTGGCTGAGATGCAGGACGGAACATTTTGAGCCATCCTGTACTAAGGTGACACTTGATATTCTATTTAAAAATATGGACTTGAACCATTGGAAATGTGGTTCAGTGCCAGGATTGGGCATGCACAACGCCCTGGCCCTGAGTTTGAACAGAAAGAGAGAGAGAGAGAGAGAGAGAGAGAGAGAGAGAGAGAGAGAGAGAGCTTGTTTTATTACTGAACCCTGATCCCTTCTCTGAAAAGAAACTACTGTTCATTTTCTACATAACTTTCTCTAAAGAACACTATCCAGATTTTGACACATTTATAATGCATTAAAACTTACCTTTATCCTGTTTATATCTATTGTTTATTGGTATGTGTTCCTTTCACATCCCTATACACAGCTGTACTGGGTTTGCTTCTGTAGCTAAATGTCTGGGTGAGAGAAGGAACTAATTCAATCAGATGCATATACATGGACATTTAGGTTGTTTTTAAATTCCTATTTCAACTGTGCTAGAGTGGACATCTTTAACAAGGGCCAGTAGTTTGCAGTGCCACTTCCATAGGGGATGCCTGAGCTAGGCATTGGGTCCTCTTTTTTTTTTAATTTTAATTTTTATTTATTTCTGTATGTGTATGAATGTACTGTCTGCATGCAAGTTTGTGCACCCATGTCATGCAATGCTGCGGAGGTCAGAAGAGGGTGTCAGATTCCCCTGGAACTGGAGTTCTCCTGGAATTGGAGTTTCAGACGGTTCTCGGCCACCATGTGGGTGCTGGGGATCGAACCCGGGTCCTCTGTAAGAGCGGTCGGCGCTCTTAACCGCTAGGCCATCTCTCCAGCCCCGCATTGGGTCCTCTTTAACTGCTTCCAGTGGCCTTGGTAGGGGACATGAGTATGGGACACCTGTCTGGCACCATGTTCCCTCCTAAGCCTCATGCCATCGCTTCTTGTGGTCCTCAGCTCAGGTGTTCTTCAGGAAAGTGCTAGAGAAGGAAGTGAAGGAGTAAAGCTATACATCATAGTCCCTCGGTTCAAGTAGAGAAAGCTGAGTCTGATATGGCCTACATGTGCTGTTTCTTAGCAAGAACAAGGCCACTGGGCAGCCAGAGGTGTAGGCATCTCCCAGGAAGGAAAAGTTAGAGTAGAAAAAAAAGCATGATTTGGAAGCAGGAGAGGGCAGAGATTCCCTGGAGACCCAGGGCATTAGTATTATGGGATTCAGCAGTTGGGCTCTGCAGTGACAGCATTGTGCCTGTGTGGTTACATTTTCAAAGTCATTTTATTTGTATATAAATTCCGATTTGGTATATGATAAGCATTCCCCCATTATCACATAAACACTGTCGCTTTTATTACTATTCTCTTATTGGCACACAAAAATATTTTGTGTATTACAATGGTTTTTTATTAAATCAAGGGAAGCAAAAAAAAAATTCCAGAAGAGATAAAAATGAAACAAAATAACATTTGCTTTGAAGTGGTCACTGGGGAGTTTGCATAAAGAGAAAATTGATTAAAAAAATACAGAAAAGGCAGGGATCCTGTGCTTTTTATACAAAAGGCTCACACAAGGCTTTCTTGCATCTTAAAACAGAAGACAAAACCATTGTCTATTGATAGTGAAAAATCTCAATTAGGAATTCATAGTTTGGTAATGGGCCAGTTTAATGAACTGTCCTCTTCATGAACACTAAGCCCAGCCTGGAGCAACTGAGGAACCACAGGACCACAGGGGTCTAGAAACTTGGGGCTTCCCTCTTCATCATGCAGGCCTCTCAGTAAGATGTCCAGGTCCTTCCATTGGGTGTCCTCCCTTGTTTCCTTTAGACCCTGACCCTCGCACCATCTCTCTCCCTCTCTCTCTCTCTCAACTGGTCTCATGTTTACAGGGAACTGGAACTTGAGTTTTCTTTTCTTTTCTTTTCTTTTTTTTTTTTTTTTTTTTTTTGGTCTTTTCGAGACAGAGTCTCCCTGTAGCCCCAGCTGTCCTGGAACTCATTCTGTAGACCAGGCTGGCCTTGAACTCACAAAGATCCACCTGCCTCTGCCTCCCAAGTGCTAGGACTAAAGGCGTATACCACAACGCCCGGCTAGAATTTGAGTTTTTTAAAAGTGCCATGGTCTCTCAACTGCTAGCTTCTATTATTTACCCCTTCTGCTGTTTACAGCACCTTTTCACAATGCCTGTTCTCTGCTCCTCAGCACTTCTTGTTCTGTTGTTTCATAGATGCCTCCTCAAGGTCCAAAAGACACACAGTTCAGGCTGGGATCCATTCCCTAGGAATGCCAAACAAAAGAAAACCTTTCAAGCCTCTGATCAGCCCCTGTATATCCCTAAGAAATTACTCCAGGCTCTGGATCCCTACCCTGGAGACATCCTGGAGGGGATCCAGCCTCAATGCACTAATTGAATGAGCTAAGAACTCTCCTAGAAAGCAATGGAAATTTCTAGGATCCCTGGAGTCTTGTAATTTGCTTTCCATCTTTTCCCACCTAATTCCCAACATCCAATGCTTTTTAAACATCTGCTTAGTAGTCCCCAGCCTGCAGCCACAGTAAATATGGCATAGGAAATACGCTGCTCAGGTGAAGAAAAGGTAAAGATTTACAGACAGAGTACACTCTGACAAGGGTGGAGCAGGAGTACAAGAAGGGCAGTGAAGACTGGTGGTGAATAAAGGCAGAAATAAGTAGGGTTGAAATGATTACAAGAATGTACCAGGATAGAACAGTTGGATAAAGAGAGTAGGTGATGCAGTAAAAAAGTACTTGGGCTCCAGACAAGGGAACTGTAGGAAACAGATAGGATATAATTATGATGCAACTTTAAAATTGCAGTAAATGTAGGGTCCACCTAGAATGATTTTCCACAATATCCCTAAGCCACAGGAGACAACTCAGCATACAAGACAGATACAGTGAGAAAATATTCATGATCAAGGTTAACTCTGTTTTACTCTTGAAGCTCAGAAAATAGATTCTAAACAATAGATGAATAGGTCTTAGGATAATGTTATGGCTTCAATAGCTGGGCCTGGAGCTATGATGTCTTCATCTGGCCCCCAAGAGCACCTGCACTTCTTGTGAACAACACCCTCCCCCAACAAACATATGCACGTGATTAAAATAGAAATAAAAGTCTTTAAAAATAGATTTATCTGGGCTCCATCTCTGGGGATTCCCATTCAGGAGGTCTAGAGTGGGAACCAGGAACTTATATTTTCCAGGGGTTTTTGACTGGTCTCAGTTTATAGCCAGAATTATAACTCACTGAACCAGGACAGTACTCAGCTCAGTCACTAATGTCTCCTGCTTGATTGCTGGCATTGTCTCAAGAAGTCCCCACGCCTGGGTGTCAATTTTTGTTCCTTGCCAGTCATCAGTTTAGAGATGGTCAAATTTAAACCATATGAGACTTGCCTGAACATTCTGGGAATGAGAACCAAAGTTGTCTCCTTCCTATTGAGTGTGTAGGGGCTGAATTGACACCAGTCGGTGCTGCTAGTACAGCCACGACAGAGTAATCCAGCACCATGGTGCTGCCGGTGCTCAGGGCATCAACACAGAAAACTGAAGGAACCCGGGTCTTATGCCATATTTCTGAGTCAGCTTTCTCTATATTTTATGCTACATGTGATCAGATGTTGGTAATTATACATACAGATGCCATAGGAAGAATATGAATTTTCAAGGCACATAAGGTTTAGAAACTATATTTCTCCATTAGGGAGAAAAGCAGATTCAACACAGCTTTACACGTATTCGAAAATTAGGGTGACTTAACTGTTCAAACACCTTGTAGATCATGTCCACCTAACAAATGAAAACAGTTCAAAAATCCCCTGTGGGACACAGTTAACATTGCTATTATCACAGACACAGTTTCTGAAGAGACTTATCTGTGGACATAAAATGAACCTTGTGACGTTCATCAGCCTCTCCACCCTGTCATACAAGTAGCTATTGGTAATTCTGTATCAAGAGCAATGAATTGTCATAAGGAAAGATTACGATAAAAGTTTTAGAAATACTGGAAGTTAATATGTTATTCTCTTCCTAAAATATCCTCATTCTGTTCAGATCCTGACAGCCTCCAAGTTCTTGCTGAAACCCAAATCTCTTAGAACAGGCCACTTAAATTCTGAGTGACCCATTTCTCTTTGTGACCACTTCCGTTATAATTTCTGTTGCTCATTCAGTCTCTGTAGGCCTTGTTCCATCACGTCATCACTGTCTATGATGTGACTTTTAATGATGGTCCAATCAAATGCAGATGGAATGTGGGCTGTATCCTCCTCTGAACCTCTTGGGCCCCACATGCCAACTGAGAGTCAATAACACAGCATGTTGCTTTTATTCCCGTCACTTACCCTCATAAAGACTCTGTGAGCAGTACTAGAGTACTTTCATATCCTCATGTCTATTAACTCTAACAGGCACCCCAGTCTCTGGATCTGAGAAGCGGGTAGGAAGGAAGGCCTCAAATCATATCACAGGGGAGGAGGTAGCATGTATATACTCCATGGAAGATTTCACCAGGCTTGACTCAGTTTGGCAGCTATAAAGGGGAGATGAGTTCAGGAGGCTTTTAAATATTTTGGCCAAAGACCTGATGAAGGTCTTTGTTAAAACTGACTATATGCCTGGGCATACATAAGAGTATAAAAATTGTAAAGCATTCTATTCTGTTAGGGTTTGACCTGCAAAAAGGGTGTAGTCATAACATTATGAAGGCATGGTGCAAATCCCACCTCCTTTCTGGGCTACCAGTGGCTGGTTATTCCACATCATAATGCTCACTTTCAGAAGACTCCAAGATCCTGCTTTACAATAGGACAAGGCTTCCTGGTGCATCCTTATATCTCCTCTACTGGGACAGAAATTCCTCCAGACTACTCATTCCTATTGTATGCTGGGTGATGACTTAAATATAGACTCTATAGTCAGAACATTTATGAGTGCCTGCATTTGATGGTGACATTAGGAAAAGTGAGAAGTATGTATAGAATACTTAGCACAGTGATCATTTCTAACTCAGTAAATCTTAGCTGTGATTATTAGCCTCTGTGGCTCCAACAGTATACAGAACAGTGTGGTAAAATACAGAGTAATAAAGAAAATTTCTTGGGTAAATTGAATTCATAAAGAAATAATCTTCACCAATGTGTCTCAGAAATGGATTGTTCCACAGACAAGATGCAGGGTCTTCAGGACAAAGGGTGGAATCCGGCATGGCCAGAGGTCACAGTTTTCAAATTCCTAGTAATGAATTTTCCTTGTACCATGTAATGATCTTGTAGATTTTATTTGGTTTCCTTTCTTCTGGGGTTTACTGTGTTCCAGAGTTTCTTAAACCTCTGGAGAATTGTACTGAGGATGACCACCCCAGAGTTTCATAACACAGGCTTTGTTGTGAAGCATACTGCATATTTCCCCTTCAAGTATTTGAGAGGAACCCTGTATCCATTTATCAATCTATAAGACCTGCATGCTACAGGTCTTATAGATTGCCGGTGAGACATTCATTATAAGTCTCAAGTATGTATTTTGTGTTTTATTGTCAAAAACAACTCAAATATTTCAAAGGCGGTTTCTCATTAGTGTACTACACTGGCATCCTTGTAGTCATCAAAGCTTTCTTCAGGCTTTTTCTTCATTTGTTTCATCTTGCTTTGCTTTGCTTTGCTTTGCTTTGTATTGAGATAGGGTCTTGCTGTGTCACTCAAACTAGCCTCAAATGCATGTCCTCTTGTCTCTGACTCTAGAGTGCTGGTATTATAGATGCACAACAACATGGGCTAGGTATATTTATTTATACATTTTCAAGAATGATTTTCCTGAAGCACAGCAAGGGACCTTGTTTGTGTTTTGATGAAATGCCTTTGGAAGCTTCCTAATGTCTCTTTGGCCTGATCTCAAATTTAGAACTAAGGTACTTAAGGGGAGGAGGAAGAAGAGGAGGAGGAGGAGGAAGAGGAGGAGGAGGAGGAGGAGGAGGAGGAGGAGGAGGGTAAACTGATAGCAAATTTTGGAGAATCCAATAGTTTATAAAATAGCATTTAAAAAAATCCTTGGCATTGACATGGTGTTGTAAAATGTTTGGGTTCTTTACAGACACCAAAACCCAGGTGTACTCTTCCTCTCGCTTCCCCATTTCTCCATCAGAAAACAGCAAGCAGCAGCAAGGCCATGTACGCAAAGCCGGACAAGGCACAGAAAGCAGCCATTTCCTGGCGGTGCTGCATATCTGCACATGACCAACTGAATGATTGTGGCAGGACAGAGGGGCCCCATTATCCATCCCTTTAACAACCGCCCTGGGGCACAGTTGGCAAGTCCTACATAGAGTCCCTTTGTGCTCGACAGGCTTGCTGAGAAGAAACTGGATGTTAAGTGCAAAGGAGCAGATGAACAACTCAGAGAAGCTCCAGTGGCCCATCAGAAGTAGGAGGAGTCATGGGAGAGGGTGGATGGCTCAGTGGGTAAAGTGCTTGCTGTCCAAGCATCAAGTCTGGAGTTATGAACTCAAGCACCCACTGTAAATGCTGGGTATGGCAACCAGCTCTATAACCCCAGCACTGGGGGACAGTAAAAGCTTGGCATGGCCCCAGCATCTGGAATCCCAGCACTGTGGGGCAGAGTGGGGCAGGTCCTAATGGCTCACTGGCCAGCTAGTCAATCCAAACAGCAAGCTCCGAGTTCAGTAAGAAACCATGCATTTAAAAATGATGTTGATGGGTCTAGAGAGATAGCTCAGTGGTTAAGAGCACTGGCTCCTCTTGCAGAGAACCCAGCACTCCTGTGGCTGCTAATAGCCATCTGTAACTCCAGTTCCAGGGGATCAAACTCCCTCTCTGGCTTCCTCAGGCATTGCATGACATGGCGGCCCTTACATACATCCAGACAATACACTCAGATGCATAAAATAAATGTTTTTAAAGATGGTGGGGATCAGTAGTGAAAAACACCTTTGACTTCTGTGCATGCACAAATACAGAGAGAGGGAGAGATAAAGAGACAGAGAGACAGAGAGACAGAGACAGAGAGAAGTAAGAGAGGTTAGCTAATGAAAATGCAAGAGAAACTAGTACTGAAAGGAAACATTAACAGCTTGGGATGGTAGCTGTAGCCATATGGAAATATACGGCCCCATACATACATTTGAATTTGGGGGAAAGAAATTCAAGAGGAAACTAAACACATCTTTTAATGCTCTTAGCTGAAAAGCAGGAAAAGAAAATGCTGTGATATTTCTGTTAATTGCTGGACAAAGGAGGATGCTGTTCCATTATGTCTGTCATGTCCCAGAGTTTAGCACTGTGGTAATTTACTGGGAGCTTTGTCTCCATGTAAGGGACGCCACCCTGGTTCCCACCAGAGTCAGTGGTCTGTTTCCTCTTTGTCTTCCTTCTGAACTGCCACCACATGCCTGCCACCTCCCCAGATGTGCTGTCTTGCATTATTCAACTAAAAGGATGCTTTACCAGCGCCAGTGTGCTCAGATGTGGTTCACTCAAATAGCATCCTACCAGCAACTAAACAGTAACTGGCATCCATCAGCCTCTGATGAGCAAGTGAGCTGAGGGAGACAAGACCGCTTGAGGCTTAAATAAACAACAATAAGAGCATGTGCAGATTCCAAAAGAACACACACCGAATTTAATAAAAACTTCGGTGCCGCAAAACGCAGTGTTAGCAGATGAGGCTGGAGTTTGTTTTCCCTCCTGGATTATCTTGTAAACGTTTGTCTTCAAAGACCAGTTCTTAAACTATACTCTCAAATGACCGAGTCAACTCACCTTTGATTGTGCTGCCTCTTGGTAGCTAAGAACTGGAGGGCAGGCGACTAAGGTATCCAATAGAGCCAGGGAATATTTAGGCTCATACCACCCCACCAAGGCCTGCTCAGCTACAAGCACATCTGGTTAGGAACACGATGAAGCTCCTGTGCTGTAGGACTTAGAGCCGACTGACAATTCAGGCAGTTAAAGACCTTCATTAAATTCAGTACTTGACCCTGGGTGTTAGAAAGGAGGGACTCTGGTGGCATTTGGTGGCTCCCCTGAGATAGGAATATCTGACCTGGAGGAAGGCCAAGTTCGCCTGTGAGACACAGAAGCTGAGACTAAGCCCTCATCCAGCAGCACATTGGACTGTCACAGCTGGCAAAACCAGGGGCAGCAGCCAAGACAGGGGCAAGTCATAGGCTGACTAGCTGTCAGGTGTGCCGTCTGGACAGAGTCCTCTGTGTAAGGAGGGCCAAAAGTCTTTGATTCTCAGAGAGAGGCACAAAAGAACAGGCTGACTCTTTTCTCTCTTGGCCAGAAAGGAGTGTGCAAATCTTTGCAGGGTTTCTTCCCACAGCCTGCGCTGAACCCCGGGCTGCCCACAACTGCCCCTTGCCCCTGATTTTCCATGCAGGGCAAGGCCAGCATACTGGCTGCTTATTTAAATGTGCCTACCGCCTCTAGAGGGAAGGAGCCAGGGGACAGGAAAAAAAATGTGCACAGGAAGTGTACATGGGCCTCCTGCTCACACGGCGAGGGGAGCTTCATTGAACAGTTGATGAAGGGCCTGGAGAATTTCTTCACTGTTGCATGCAAGGAAGGAGGAACAGAGTGAAGGCTCTGTGTGGATGTCGGGGCGTGCCAGTTTTACATCTTGCTTGTCTCTGTAGATCTGGCTTCCTGTCCTTGACCCCTCCTGACGTGCCCCTGTCAGGAGGCAGCTGCTTGGGTAGAGCCTAGGCTGTCGCGTAGACAGCCAGGGGTTGGAGTGGGAAATGGGGCCAGGAGGTGGCTACCCTGACTCCAATTTAGTCTGTCTCTGGGTTAGCAGTGGCAGCTAGAGGTCCTGTGAAAAACGTCTGGCTGCCTCTGTTGGCCGTCCTCCAGCAAGAACTGTTCGCAGGCCTGTTCTCAGGCGGCCTCGTGCCAGAGGCTCTAACTGGGAACACAAAACGCATTGCTTTTCTTTTTCACCAACCTCAAAGAGATCCTTTTATGGACAGACCCATGCTGGCCTCCTTTGTTTCTTTTTTAAATTCCCGTTGAGAAGCTGACCTCCGTTGGCCTGGGCAAGACAACAGGTGACCCCTCTGAGAGTGGGCGGATGTCAAAGCAGCTCTGTCTCTGGTGCCTCCGCGGAACTGAGGACAAACGCAGCTTTCAGCCTGAAAGGACACTGGTGCTGCCTTGGGACTCCGTGGAGGTGGCCCTGTTGCAAGGTCCTGGGTCTCTGGGTTTCCCAAAGAAGCCCTGGCAAGGTCCTGATCTTCAGTTGCTCTCAGAGATTTGCAGATCATGTTAGCAAATAAGACTATCTTTAGGAAAATATCCCAAAAATTTTACCCAAATACCTGGATACATTCAGCCGAACTTAACATTGTGGCCCTCTCCTCTGCAGATGGCTGTGGAGAGAATAAACCAGTGACTGCAGAACCTCCTGGATCCCAAGTGCTGAGAAATAGTGCCCTAAGGAAAAGGATTTTTGTGAAATCCTGTAGTGTCTGAGATTTTAAGTCTCCAAAAATGTTAACTTGATATTGTTAATTTATTAAACCATCACTGAGAATTTTAATGTAAAACTGTAATGGAGCCTCTGTTTAATTGCCAGCAGGTTGATTTATAGAGTCTGATTTAAGGAAGAACAAACTAGCTTTGAGTCTATCTAACTGAGAGCCGGGAACCTTTATTATCTGGGATATTAATGAATTTAAGCTCATTACAATGGCCTTCTTTACACATGTACTTAGATTTATATATTTATTTTATGTTTGGGGTAATGGGAACAAAGAAAGCCATAAAATTCTGTGGAGTCTCTCTGCTGTTGGGAGACTTGAAATGGATAAATCACTTGTGGGTCTTGGTGAGTTTTTGTTCTGTTTTATTTTAGCATCATTCATTTATATTTTTTACTAATTAAATATGTATTTAGAACTCACATGGTGCCTAGCATTAACCCAGCCAACAGGAAAAAGAGGGAAATGCTGTTGCATGCTGACTTCTCACAGATGCAGAACTCAGGCATGTGTTGCTTCACTGGATCCAAGAAACTGACAGTTTCCTGACTTTAGGGCTTGGAGCTAACCCAGAGCTGGGAAGAGGAGGAGTCAATGTCAAACTCAGGTTGTTTGACTCCACGTTGTCTCTTGATAATGGATGGGGAGTCTTGGGAAACCCACATGAATAAATGGAGTTCATTAACTTCTTACAGTATTTGTTTGCATCAGAACCAAGATCTGGCCTTTGCAGGCTGGTTGGTCCTCACCCAATCTTGAATGTTGTCTCTCTCAGTGTCTGCAACTATAAAGTGGTCATACCTAAAAGACAAATTATTCACCGCTGAAGACCAGGGATAACATAATGGTAGTCATTTGCATGAGAGTCATTGTTTACTGTTTATAATTTTTTATAATCTATTTTTTATTCTTTTTTATCAATACTTTTTTATTTTATATTATTCCAAAATATGCATATATACACCCCATACATAAGTCAAAATTAAAAAATTTTTGAAAATAAACTGTGGGTTGATTCCTAAGCACATTTAGAGATTTACATTTTAACAGTAAATTTGCACACAGGTGTAAAGTCGTGTAACTTTACATTCTTTTTTTAGAATATGACTACATCTCCTCCATCTATATATGGTAATTACAATGTGTGACTATAAGTGGTAAGACAATTCTAGAGCCCATTTATAGATTCACATTGTAATAGCACAATTGCTTTCAGATACAATGAAATATAATAATAAAGTTGCTCAGTTTGCCTACCAACTGGGCATTTGGTGTTAGCATCCACAAATGAAGGAAACTATTCACCTTTTTTTTTTTCTGGGACTGTGTACTTCACTTAGTATAATTGCTTCAAGTTCCATCCATTTACCAGAAAAGCTCATGATGTCATCTTTCTTTACTGCTACATAGAACTCCATTGTGTAGATGTACCACATTTTTGTTATCCAGTCATCTGTTGAGGGGCATTTGGGTTGGTTCCAGATCTTTGCTATTGTGAAGAGAGCTGCAATAAACATAGCTGTGCATGTATCTTTACAGTAGGATGCGACTTCTGGGTATACACCCAGGAGTGGTATGGCTGGGTCAGGTGGTAGGCTCATTTTGAGTTTTTTTTTTTTTAATTTATTTCTGTATGTGTATGAATGTACTGTCTGCATGTAGGTCTGTGCACCCGTGTCGTGCAATGCCGTGGAGGTCAGAAGAGGGTGTCGGATTCCCCTGGAACTGGAGTTCTCCTGGAATTGGAGTTTCAGAGGGTTCTCAGTGCCATGTGGGTGCTGGGGATCGAACCCCGGTCCTCTGTAAGAGCGGTTGGCGCTCTTAACCGCTAGGCCATCTCTCCAGCCCCATCATTTTGAGTTTTTTAAGGGTTCTCCACACTGCTTTCCACAATGGTTGTACCAGTTTATGTTCCCACCAACAGTGGATGAGTGTTCCCCTTTCTCCACAACCTCTCCAGCATTTGGTGTCTTTTGTTTTCTTGATCTTGGCTAGTCTTATTGGTGTGAGATGATACCTTAGTGTGGTTTTAATTGGCATTTCCTTAATTATTAATGATGTTGAACACTTTTTAAGATGTTTCTCAGCCGTCTTTACTTCCTTACTGGTGAAGTCTCTGTTCAGCTCTTTACTCCATTTTTTGAGTAGGTCATTTGTTTTCTTACTTCTTTGATTTTTAAGTAGCTTATATATTCTGGATGTTAATGCTTTGTCTGATGTATCTGTGGTGGAGGTTTCCTCCCACTCTGTGGGTTTTCTCTTCACTTCCTTGATTGTTTCTTTTGCTGTACAAAAGATTTTGAGTTTTTTTTTTTACACATAAAAAGAGCTTTGAAAAGAAAGAGTGTGTGTGCTGGTGATTGACTATTTTGCTTCTCAGAGCAGTGTTCTCCAACAGCAGAAGAAATGGTGCAGGGTAGCGTGGTGGTGGTGTTGTGTCAGGCTTGAAATCCCAGCTGTCTGAGAGGTGGAGGCAGGAGGATCATAACTCCAAGTCCTGCCTGGGCTACAGAATGAGTTCGAGGCCAGCCTTGGTAAATGAGTGAGACCCTGTCTCAAAAATAAGATGACAAAAAGGACTGAGAATATAACTTAGTGGTAAAGCACCTGTAAAAACAATTAATTAACTAATGAAATAAAAATTAAAAGCTAGCTCATACTCATATCTAGCTCAGATATTTAACAAGAGTTTGGAAAGTTCTCCAGTGTTACTTAGAGAATCTTCTAGTCTGTTTTCTGCTATACATTATATTCAGTGCTCAGAAGGTGAGCAAAACTAGATCCTATCTCTTGGATAGCTTATAATTTCTAGATATAGGAATAAACCTTAAAAATAATATAATGGACCAGATATGTGACACATGCCTATGATCCAAGGACATGGGATGCAGAAGCAGGTTGATTGTGAATTCAAGGCCAGGCTGGGATACACAGCAGGATGGTGTCTCAGAAATGCAGCTATCAATACATAATAATAGTACATGATGTGTTGTATAGTGCTAGAAAAAAGGGTTAAGGCAGAGCTAAAGTTCAGAGCAGCTAGAGCAATGCATTCTGGGGAGTGAAGACAAAGAAGGGCATAGAGATGAGACACAAGAAAGCATTTCTTAAGCAGAGGAACTCTGACTGGAAATCACTATATAGACCAGGCTTTCTTGAACTCATAGAGATCCACCTTCATCTGCCTTCTGAGTGCTGGGATTAAAGGCAAATTCTCTCTCTGTATCTGTGTCTGAGTCTGTGTCTGTGTCTGTCTGTCTCTCTCTCTCTCTCTCACACACACACATACACACACAAATGTAAAGCTGAAAAAAAGCTAGAATCATAGATTTGGCTCTGAGAGTTTGAGTAGCAACACATCAGTGATAGAGGACATGGTGGTAAATGTTCCTGTGAAGAAGCCTGGTGACCTACTGTTATTAGCAGGAGCAGCAGCCTGGACTCAATGCTGTACTTTTATACTAATAGAACTTAATTTCACAATATATCTTGAAAGCTGGAACTACATGGAACTTATCTCCAGCATGAAGCACACAGGGGACACAAAAGATGCTCAGGAACAATGTAAAGCCTTAACTTCTCAGTGAGACACAGTCTTACAATATATAAGTCAAACCTAAGAATGTTTATTTTTCTTATTAAGCTTTAAACTCTGGGAATCCATGTTAACTCTTGGGGGCTATATGAGAACCATGTAAGAGACATCCACATCCACATCCACATCCATAGCCACATCCACATCCACATCCATAGCCACATCCACATCCATATCCACATCCACAGCCTCATCCACATCCATATCCACATCCACAGCCACAACCACATCCACATCCACAGCCACAGCCACAGCCACATCCACACCCACACCTACACCCACACCCACAGCCATATCCACAACCACATCCACAGCCACACCTAGATCCACATCCACATCCACATCCATAGCCACATCCACATCCATAGCCACAGCCACATCCACATCCACAGCCACAACCACATCTACATCCACATCCACAGCCACAACCACATCCACATCCACAGCCACATCCACAGCCACATCCACATCCACAAAGCATCTAGAAACTGAAGAGATTTAAGTATAACCCACACAGATACAAAGAGCTCAAAGGAGTCAACACTAGGTTTTCTTCAACACTAAGTCTGTCCTAGAATGGCTCCAAAGACATTATTCTAGACTGAGATTAGAAGCTTGAAAAATTGAGGAGGGAACTCGGTCTTTTCTCTTACTCTTTTTTGTTTGTTTTGTTGTAGTCTTGGTGCCCAAACAAGTGCTTTGTGTATTTGTGAAGGTCAAGCAAGTGTTCTAGCACTGAGCTATACCTCTGAACCAGAGAACTCAATTACAACACAAGACATGGAGAATTTACTCAAAGATGGTGTTATATTGGAGAAAGCACATTTTCTCTGAGGATAGCCTTTGGGTAACAAATACAGCAAGGATATGAGTATCAACAAGGAGCATCATAAAAGATCTAACTTTTAGGGATCTTTGTCTTCAGACCATAAGTGCATTTAGCCTTAAATTTTGACCCTTAGAGGCTTGAGCTCCCTTTAGACGGCCCATATTTTTAGGTCCCTTTTATTTCTTCTAGGATACTTTTAACTAGTTGTTGATAATTTGCTTGGATAAAAAAAACTATTTCTCCAACTAAACTATACACTCAAAACAAGATTGTCCTTCTCTGCACTATATCCTTAGAATCTAAATATACAGATCAAGTACCCACTTCATAAATATCTGTACATAGTGGAGACTAATTTCTGATCTTCTTTCTTGTGTTTTCAGTGACTGATATCCTTCTTGGCCTTAAGTTCCTGTTGCTGTGGACCCCTTAATATGATAGACCATACCTTGAACTGTGAGCCAAAATAAACTCTTTCTCCTAGAAATTGCCTTTGTTAGAGCATTTTATCACAACAACAAGAAAAGTAACTAAGGTAAAACCTTATAAATAGGACAAAATGAATGTGGAAACTTGGTATGAGTAAAGAAAGAGAGATGGACAGGTGCCAGCAAATAAATTGTCCTGCTATAATAAATACCTTGGAGTCAAATGACTATGAATGAAGTATTTTGAATGTTAACTATGTAAATTGACCCAAAGAGATTTTCCAAAAGAAAGTCAATGCCATGGCCTAGATAAGAGACATTCTCCAGTCTGGATTCTGTTGCTGTGATAAAAGACTCTGACCCATACCAACTTGGCGAAGTAAGGGTTTATGTGAGGAATAGCTTTAGTGTCAACTTGACACACCTTGGTTGAGGGAGCCTCAATTGGAGAATTGCCTCCATTGGACTGGCCTGTGGCCACATCTTTGGAGTATTGTCTTGATTGCTAAGGGATGTGGGAGGGTCCAGCCCATTATGAGTGGTGCCACCCCTGGGCAGGTTGTTGGATATTGTATAAGCAGACTGAGCATGGACCAGGGGAACAAGCCAATAAGGTGCCTTCCTCCATGGCCTGTGCTTCAGCTCCTGCCTCCAGGTTCCTACCCTGAGTTCCTATGTTGGGCTCCCTCATTAATGAACTGTGACTGGGAGATGTGAGCCAAATAAACCCTTTCCCCTCCAAGTTGGTCAGAGCATTTTGTCACAGCAATTGAAAAGAAACTGGAACAGTTTATTTGACTTGCTTGTCCCAACCATCGTTGATCATTGAGGGAGCCAGATCAGAAATCAAAGACAGGAATCTGCAAGCAGAAGCTTAAGCAGAGATTGTGGAGGAACTCTGCTTACTGGCTTGTTCCTGTAAGAAAGCCTGCTTTCTTATAAAACCCAGGACCACATGCCCAGGTGTGACACCACCCACAGTGCACAGGGCCCACATCACTAAACAACAAGAAAATTTCTCACAGATATGTTTACAGGTTAGCCCAGTAGAGGAAATTCCCAATTAGGGTTCCTTCTTCCCTGGTATGTCACATTGACAATGAAGCCAAACAAGACAAACACTTAAGAGCCTGTATTAGTCACTTTTCTGTTGGCGTGATAAAACCACCATGACCAAGGGAACTTATTAAAGGAAGAGTTTATTTGAGCTTACGATTGATGGTTCTAGGGAATTAGAGTCCATTGTGGTGGGAGGCATGGTGGCCGGGGCTGGAGCAGAAAGCTGAAGTTCACATTTTGCAATGAGTACAGGAAGTCAAGAGAGAGAGACTGGAGACCGCAAGGCTTGTTAAACTCACTAAGCCCGCCCCCAATGACGAACTTCCTCCAGCATGGCCACACCTAAGTCCTTCCAGAACAGTGCCACCAACTGGGGACAAAATATCTGAATACTTAAAGCCTATGGGAGACACTCTCATTCAAACCACCACAGAGCCTAAAGTCATGAGTCAATACAGTCAAAAAACATGGAAATTTGTGGCATACTTTGAGGAATAAACATTCACAGAAAATTTTAATATCTTATTATTTTTATTTTTTACTGTATATTTCCTGCATGTAAGTGCACGCATGTCGTGCAATGCCCATGGAGGTCAGAAGAAGGTATTGAATCTTTTGGAACTGGAGTTACTGATTGGTTGTTAGCTGCCATGTTAGTGCTGGGATTCAAACCTAGGTCTTCTATAAGAGCAGTCAGTGCTCTTGACTGCTGGGTCATCTCTCCCGCCTCAGAATTCACAGAATTTTGAGGCTAGTATACTCAGGTTCAGTTGTGGATAACAAAATTGGCAAGACCAGCACTTGGGGCTATTGCTTAGTGTTAGGGCACATGCTTAGCACGCACAAAGCATAGGGTTTGATCCCCCGTACCATGAAATAAAGAGAGGAGAAGAGGAAGAGGAAGAGGAGAGGAGAGGGGATGGAGCAGAAAGATTGTGAGGACAGGATTGAACATCCTCAATGGTACCTCACATCTGTAATCTCATCACTTGGGAGATTGAGGCAGTAGTATTGCCATGAGTTTGAGTCCCACCTGGGTTACATGGTGAGTTCTAGGCCAGACTGGGCTATAGTATGAGACTCTGTTTCAAAAAAATGTAACTAACTAGTGAACTTGATAAATAATAGGAAATTTGCTAGACCAATTAAACAAGAAAGATTAATTTTTCCAATAAAGCATATACATAAATGGATTGGAAAGATAAAGACAATGTCAGACTGAACTTTGAGGGATGATTCTCAGTGTCACATAAAAGACCTGGACTATCAAGAGTGGTTTTTTTTTTCTTATTGTGAGTGTAAAAATAAAATGAGGCCAGGTGTGGTGGCTCACACCTGTAATCCTAGCACTCTGGAGGCAGAGACAGGCAGATCTCTGTGAGTTCAAGGCCAGCCTAGTCTACATAGTGATTTCTAGGACAGCTGGGGCTACAGGGAGACCCTGTCTCAATAAATAAACAAACAAACAAATAAATAAATATAAAAATAAAGTGATAAATTTGGAAGCTCTGTGTCAATATACACAGCATACTATATTCCTGTGTCTTGCTTCTTGCCTTTCTGAAATAATCTTTTCAATATTTTATCTTATGTTTTAATATTTTCTTTACTTTTTTCATTTTATGTGTGAGTATATTGCTTCCATGAATGTAGATGCACCCATGTTGTGGGTGCAATGCCCACAGAGGTCAGAAGAGGGCATCAGATCCCCTGGAACTGGAGTTATGGTTGGTTCTTAGCTGCCATGTGGGTGCTAGGAAATGAACCTGAATCCTCTGCAAGAACAGCCACCCAATGCTCTTAACTGACTGAGCCATCTCCCTAGCTCCTAAATTCAGTTCCTAACTAAGTCTCTCTCAAATATATCAGGTTGACGTACCTTAGTCACAATCAGATCTAACTTCAATGTTATCTGTATGTTTTGATTTGAATGTGAAATGTCCCCTACAGGCTTATAGTTTGAAGCCTAGCTAGTGGTGCTATTTTGGGAGACTGTGAACCTCTGAGCCTCACTGACAAAAGCAGGTCACTTGGTGTAGGAAGCTTTCTTTTGTACCAAACAGATACCAATCAGCCCTGCTAAGGGAAGGGGAACATAGCACCTGCCTGCAGCCACTGTAGGGAACTGGCATCTCGGTGCAGAGACCAGCTGGCTACCTCCGTAGCCCAGCCTAAGAGGTACTTCCTACTCAGGCCCTTAGCCTGGAACAACGAGACACATGTTCCACTCTTGGCCATGACTTCCCACCTGCCCAGAGACTGCCGAACCATGGACAGGAATTTCAGGCTGATGGCTGTTGGCATATCTTCAGCCAACATCCACTCACAACACCAGCTATCTAGATTGGTGGTTTGAACTGGGAGCTCTTTCCAACCCACTGGCCACCCAAATGAAATGCAGGCCTGCTTTGGCCTGTATGTGCGCAAAAAAAGGATGGCCGGGAACTCTGTAATGATGTTAATGGGAATTCAATTTATTGCTTGCTATAGCCTCCTTTTATAAACCAAATGAAGTCAGTTCCCAGAGCCAATCACAGGCCCCCAACTCTGGGTCACTGCACCCCCTTGCCCTACCCAGCATCATGCACCTAGGCCACATTGTTTGCTCCTCTTTGGGGCAGGGTCAGAGAAATCCCCTGACTCTCAGCCACTTGGTGCCCTGAGGGGTGCTAGCTGAGAACTAGCCCCCAATTCAAACTGGATCTCCCTTCAACTCAGGGTTTCAAGTTTTAGCATTGCTCCTGGTTCCTATCTGTCTCTCTACTTTCTGATCTAGTTAGTATGAACAGCCTCTGCCACAAGTTTCCAGTACCAAGAACTGAACTGCCTCACAATGCTTTCACCAATCTAATAGGCTGAAACCCTGTGTCCAAATCTTTTCTTCTTTTAAATTGCTTCTCTCTTCTTATGATAGTCATTGATTGTCAGCCTGACAGTATTCAGGAGTCACCTAGGAGATAAATCTCTGGATGAAGTTCTGAGGGTATTCCATAAAGGTTTGACTGAGGTGGGAAAGTCCACCCTGAATGTTGGCAAGGCCATCCCTTAGGCTGGATCCTAGACTGCATAGAGAGGACGAAGCAAGCCAAGCACTAGCATTCATCTCTCTCTGGTTCCTCACTGTGGACTCAGTCCCCACCATGATGGACTATGATCTAAACTCTAAACCAAAATACACCCTTCCTTCCTTAAGTTACTTCTATCATATATTTTGTCACAATGAGAACTTAACTAACATCATGCATTTTAGTCACAGTGGCACAAAGTTAACTAATACAGTGAGAACTGACACTGTTTAGTTTTTCTACCTTTTTCATACAGGACACAGTAGAAAGAGACTTGAATAAATACTAAGCAAACAAATCCTTACCATTATATTCATCACAGTGGGCAACTGCATGTGGTGGGTGAGAGCAAGGACTAGGAATGACTTCCTGCCTCCGTTTTGGTAACTGAAATGCCAACGGCTAAACCAGGAAACAGAAGAAAAACATTTGGTTGTGTATATGGTTTGGGAAATAATGACTTTAAAATGAGCCAAAGAGGCAGGATTCCAATCAGTTGGATAAACATTAAACAGATCAACGGAATAAATAAATGAATTGTAGGATCTCTTTTCACAGGTAAGTTGTATGAGGAAGTGAATAAGATCATCTAAATAGATCTTTGTCGTTAAAAGAAGAGAGTTACCAATGTTTGAGCAGATTTTTAAGGAAGACTCCACAATGCAGATTCAGTATTGGAGCAATGTATAAGACTTTTTGTTGCTGTAGCAAATAAAAATAACAGTTTAAAGGAGGGAAGATTTTTTGAGTCCTACTTTAGAGCTTTTAGCCCATGGTCAGCTGTCTCCATTACCATGGCCTTGAGGTGATAAAGCACAGCATCAGTGTGTCAGGCTGTGACGAAGGATAGCTCTCACCTCATGGCAGCCAGGAAAGGGGGAGATGAATGGATAAGATAACTTCCCAGTCACTCCACCAGTGACCTGCTTCCTCCCCGAAGCCCCACCTGTCTTCATTTCCACCTACTTCCAATAATCAAATGATGAATGCATCAAATTATGAATTCATCAACGGATTAATCCATTGCTTACCACAGAATCTTCATGATCTAATGATTTCACCAAAGTCCTACCTCTGAGCCCTGCATTGGGAGGCAAGCCTTCACCACATGAGCCAGTTGAGAGTACACTTCATATTTAAACTACACTAGTCAGCAAATGAAGGGGGACAGAACCAATAGTACTATCATGGTAAGAATGAGAGAACTCATAAAGACTAAAATAGTAGTCCTTGAATAGGACAGTTACAAAGATATTGTTGCCAATTTTAGGAAGGGCTATATGTGAGTAAAATGATGGATAGAGAAATCATATTCAAATTGAGGGGTGATTTGAAATTAAAGAAGTGGATACAGTAGATATAGAGATCACTTTCAAGGACCTGACTTGACATGAAAGGCATGGGAGCAATAATGCAAAAAAGTGGGAAGCAGGAGAATACAAAATACTTTCTGAAATGGGAGGATGTAAGCAAGCTTACAGGCTGAGAAAACTGGTCCAGCAGAAAGGAAAATGTTTAGAGTATGGAATGCAGAAGATTCTATGAGCAAAAGACCTAGATCAGGGAGACAGCGCTGAAGACGGAATAGAAAGACACGGGTGCCCAAAGCCCCGGAGCCTGCACAGGCTGAGAAAACTGGTCCAGCAGAAAGGAAAATGTTTAGAGTATGGAATGCAGAAGATTCTATGAGCAAAAGACCTAGATCAGGGAGACAGCGCTGAAGACGGAATAGAAAGACACGGGTGCCCAAAGCCCCGGAGCCTGCACAGGCTGAGAAAACTGGTCCAGCAGAAAGGAAAATGTTTAGAGTATGGAATGCAGAAGATTCTATGAGCAAAAGACCTAGATCAGGGAGACAGCGCTGAAGACGGAATAGAAAGACACGGGTGCCCAAAGCCCCGGAGCCTGCAAACATTGACCTTGTATGGTAAAAGAGAATTTTAAGACACGGATAAGGATCCAGCCATAGAGAGATTCTCCTGAGTTATATGATGGGCTCAGTGTAATCACAGTGGTCTTTATAAAACCAAAGTGAAAAGTATCAACATCATAGGCATGAACATGGACATTAGAGGTTGCACGGACATGAAGAATGAAACATGAACCAAGGATTGTGGGTAATCTCTACAAAACACAGTCCAGAGAGATTCAGCCTTATTAACACCCTGACTTTCTGCAAATGAAATGGATTTTAGATCTCTACTAGAACACAAAGGAAAAAAATGTATGTTTTCTTAGCAGCTTATGTTTCTGGAAAGTTTTTTTTACAGATTCATTAGTAAATTTAAAAAAGAAGGAAGAATTCATCTAAAATAAATGTAGGCATTGAATCTAAAAGGCAGCCAAAGAGATGTCTTTCAAAGAGAAAATAAGAAAGAAAATAAAGATTTGGAGGGAAGATATGTTTGTAGGAGTGTGAGTATGTGTGTGTGTGTGTGTGTGTGTGTGTGTGTGTGTGTGTTTCCCATGGAACCAGTAAAGGAAAAGGCACTAAGATTTCCTGTCAGTGTTTGACTGATAGATGAGTTTGGAACAAGTAAAAATATTTGCAGTCCTTTGCAATTGAGTGATTTTCTTCCATGGTCTCAGCAACTACAGAAAAGACAAGTTGTAAAATTGAGGTGACATTGAAGGTGTGTGCAGAAAGATGATTAATAGTCCCGGAGAGACTAAATGTACTAGGGAAAGGAGGATCACCAAGTTAGAGAGTAATTGACTAGGGTAGAATCAATAGACAAAAAAAATGAGCATTGGCAATGAAATTTGAATAAAATAAGGGAGCAGAGTGTGCCAGTAACATAAGAGGATGAGAAGGAAGCAGGGATGTCTGAGACAAACACAGTTGGTATCACTGAAGACAATACTGGGAACTATTCGAAGGCCCTAGAGTTCTCCTCTGACCTTTTTTCTTTTTTCTTCTCTAACAAAGGCCTAGTTGCTTTTTGTTTCTGTTCAGATAATCAAATTGAATCCTTCTGTCAGAAGGGTTAAGTCATAACTGGCTAAGTCAGTGATATCAAATGTAAGTGTCCTTCAGAAACAGAGTGGTTGTTGTATCTTTGATGTATGTGTTTTGCTTTTGATTTCTTTCTCCAAGCGTTGAGCAAGGTTTGAGAAGTTGCATATCTAACTATATTTCAGGTGATGCTAACTAATGCTGTCCATTTGGAAGTGGCACATTGAGATGACTGGTTTAATAAATGGTGGTGGTCCAGTCTGCTTTATGACTTTAGACATGGGTCTATTATGCAAGCCTGGCCAATGACAACTGAAGGGATACTATAAGAGTTTGCTAGAATGTTTTTGTAACACACAAAGCCATGCAGAAGGAAAGAAAAACCTATTATTATTATTATTATTATTATTATTATTATTATTTTATGTTTTTTTTGTATTTTAATTCATATTTTTTTAACAGAGGATAAATGACTTTTACTACATATACAAACAATTGCCAAAACCCTGAGGATAGCAGGCACACACTTGGTGCTCAAGCCATTGATAACATCAGTGTGCTACTGAACTGACCAACCTGAGACCACACTTCCTCTGGGCTTATGTTGGAGATGACGAAAACAAGAGGACATATGTGTCTTTGTCTGGACTGTCTGTTGTATAGAGCTGAACATATCTCACTGATTCATCGTATCTATCGGATGAGACAACAATTAAATTACTATAATGCCCATGAATTGATAGAAATGTGAAGAAAAATTTGTTGCCAATGGAAACAGTAATATTTTAAATGTGTAATTTGAAGATATTTTTTAAAATATATCAATGTCAAAATCATACTCTCTAAATTTCATCTTATGGAAAAGTACCTATATGAAAAAGTCCTACAAGTCAGAATACTTATTTTAACTTTTCTCAAATCTAAAATAAAAAGAAGAAATAACTTGGATGTGGTTTAGTAAGGAAACATTGAATAAATTTCATTATATTCACTCTATGGTATTTTATACATTAAAAATGAGTTTAATTCTTATCTAGTGACTTAAGGATTTATCTATAATGTAGAGTGAATTTACAGAGAGATGTATCTGTTATAATCATGATTTTACAAAAACAGTAAATGGCCTGGTGAAATAGCTCAGTAGTTAAAAGCACATCCCGTTCTTGCAGAAGCTCAGAGTTTGGTTCCCAGCACCCACACTAGATGGAACACAACAGCCTGTATCTTCAGTTCCAGGTTTTTCCACACCTTCATCTGGCCTCTGAGAGAACACAGACACACAGCACACACTTACCCAGATGCATACACATGTGCAGAAAATTTTAAAATCTTTTAAATAATAGTCTGCAAAGTTTGGGTGTTGGAGTTTTTTTTTTTTATTAATTATATGAGAATTTCATGCATTGTACTCTGTTCATATTCACCTCTTCCCTGGCTCCTCCCAGATCCATACCCCTTCCCCACCCACCCAAGCTTGTGTCCTCACTATTTTTCTCAGCCCATTGAGGGACTTCTTACCCACTACCCCCACCCATGTTGGGTTTTGTCTTGTTTGAATTTGCACAGGCCTTGAGCATGCTACCACAACTGCTGCAAACCCATGTGTACAACTACCCTGTTGTAGCCATCTACCACCTCTGACTCTTACAATCTTTCTGTGCCTTTTCTGTGATGATCTTTGAGTCTTTGGAGAAGGGAGTGTGATAGGGATGACCCATTAGAAGAACAAGACACCAAAGCTATTATCCTAGTTAGCTTTCTATTGCTTCAATAAAGAAAATTGTTACTTCAAAGGTAACTTGGGGAGGAAAGGATTTACTTGCCCTAGTTGTCTAGATCACAGTTCATCTTTGAGGGTAGCCGGGGCATGAACTTAGGGCAAGAGCTTAAAGACAAGAACTGAAGCACTGACCAGTGTGAGTTCAAAAAATGCTGTTTACTGGCTTGCTCTCCCAGCCTGTACTCAGCCTGCTTTCTTTACAGGTTAGGACTACTTGCCCAAGGGCAACATGTCCATAAAGGGCTTGATCCTTTCAGATCAATTAACAGTTAAGAAATGTCTCACAGACATGGCAGCAGGTCAGTGCAGTGGAGAAAATGCCTTAGTTGAAGTTCCTTCTTCCCAGGTATGTAAAGTTGATATTATAATTCTAAACACAAACACACACACACACACACACACACACACACACCCACCAAACACAGCACACTCAACTTCATAAAAGACATACCACTAGATTGATAAAACCACAGC
Source organism: Rhizomys pruinosus (assembly GCA_009823505.1). Lineage (NCBI taxonomy): Eukaryota > Metazoa > Chordata > Mammalia > Rodentia > Spalacidae > Rhizomys > Rhizomys pruinosus. The sequence continues at coordinate 2,273,670 of VZQC01010225.1, read as the reverse complement.
TTAACCCCAACACAGTGATTGTGGGTGGCTTCAATAGCAAACTCTCATCAAGAGACAGGTCATCCAGACAAAACTAAACAGAGAAATATTAAAGTTATTAAAGTTAAATGACATAATAAGCCAAATAAACATACAGAAAATTCCCCCCAAACTCTAAATATTACACATTATTCTTATCAAAAATCCTTTGAGGAAGCCAATATTTCCTTGATAAAAAAAAAACCAGATAGAGACCCAACAAAAAAAATAGATAACCGTAGGCCAGTCTCCATGTTGAACATAGACACAATTATAAATAAAATACATGCAAACTAAATTCAAGAGCACATCAAAAAGATCATCCATCATCCACCATGATCTGGCTAATTTCAACCTAGAGCTGCACGAATGGTTTAACATATGCCAACCAACACTTGTCATCTACTACATAAATAGACTCAAGAACAAAAATTGCAGGATCATCTCCTTAGATGTAGAAAAGGCCTGTGACAAATCCCAGCATCCCCCATGGTAAAGTCCAAGAGAATCTAGGGACACATGGGACTTATCTGAACATAATTGCCTTTAGATGATTTACAAGCCCATAACCAACATGATGCTAAGTGGAGAAAAACTCAAAGCACTTATATTAAAATAAGGAACAAGACAATAATGTCCTCTCTCTTCACTCCTGTTCAATATGCAGCTCAGAGTTTTATAAGAGCAATAAGACACCAGGAGATAAAAGGGATACAAATAGGAAAGATTTGTGCTGATTTAAATCTGTGCTTTCACCACTGATAAGAGTCTTGAGCCATTCAGCTATCCTTCTCTTTCTAGTCCAGAAAAGGAGACATACTTTCAAGGAGAGGGTGTCTTTAAAGATATATATATCCCTTGTTTCAAAGAGACAACTTCTATCCTAGTCTTCAGAGAGCGTCTCTGAATCTGTAATTTCTAAAGATAACTATTATGCCCCAAAGGTATATTCTTTCATAAGTAAGTCCTGAAGGGGTAATAGTAGAGATAATTGTAAGATGTCAAGGTTGGTGTGTTGAGGTGGTAGAGGCAGATCTGTTTGTGAGTGTGTGTGTGTGTGTGTATGTGTGTGTGTGTGTGTGTGTGTGCATGTGTGTGTGTGTGTGCGTGTGTAAGTCTTTGGAAGGATTTTTCTTCCTGTTTTTGTTCTATTTTCTTTTCATAGCAGAAGGTCTCACTGTGTGGCCTAGAACTCACCCTATACCTGCCTCGGCCTCCAAAGTCCTTGGATCACATGTGTACATCACTATGCCCCACTTTTTCTAGAAGGCTTTAGCTGCTTTATTAACACCCGAAGAGCCCACTGAATGAGCACTCACTGGTGTGTGTCCTCATCAAAGGACTTCCTAAAAGTATCCCTACTCCCTAGAACTCCTGAGGTATTATAACTGTTTTCAGGCAGGATAGAAAGACAGGAAGAAGTAAGGACACATGAGAAGGGAAAAGAAAGGTGTCCTTCACCCATGCTGGCTGAGAATCATGGGCATTTTACATGGAAGAGCGACATGTGTACACTCAAAATATATGCCTTGGTTTTCTAGTGACCTATGTACAGTATGAATTCCTTTGACTTTTAAGATCTCTGTTTTTTTGCTGGGCATGGAGGTGTAGGCAGGTGGATCTCTAAGTTCAAGGCCAGCCTGGTCTACATAGTGAGTTCCAGGCCAGCTGGGGCTACAGGGAGAACTTGTCTCAAAAGACTGAAAAACCCCTATGTTTTTATCTTATCAGCATGTAAACTTAGATAAAATACTTCATAATCTACTGTACAGTCTCCTCTACTAAGGAAGAATTCTTTAGATAAAAATAAGTTACCAAAACATGAGCTTAATGTTTTAAATCCTTTGAACCAAGTAACTTCAAATGCCCTAAAAATTATACATATAACTATTGACAGATACTAAAGTAACCCTCTCTCTCTTGAGAATCTGAATCAAACTCTGGGTATGTCCTTTTCACGAGTCTCTTCCCCCTTATATCTTTCCCTCCCTCCCTCCCTTTTCCCTATTTCTGTCTTCCGTTTAAGGGCTGTGCTTACACCTAGAGATTAAATAGCATCTATTTTAAATCTTTCCTTAATAAGCTCTAACTTTAAGCCAAGTGTGGATGTACACCTGCAATCTTGGCACTTGGGAAACAGGGAGATGAGGAGTTCAAGGTCATCAAAGTTTGAGGTTAGCCTGGGCTATTTGAGACCCAATATTTATATATCAATCAATCAATCAATCAATCAATCACCAACTTTGCTTCATATTCATTCATCCTTAAATTATTTTCTGCCTTGGGCTGAGAAGATGATTTGGTGGGTAAGAGCACTTTCAGTGCAAGAATGAGGATTTATGTTGGAATCCAAAGAAGCAACACAAAAGGTTGAGCATGGCTGGGTGTGCCTATAACTCCAGCTGGGGGATAGAGACAGGTGGATCCCACATGCTCACTGGCCAACCAGTATAGCTAAAACATCACACTTCTGGGCTGGAGAGATGGCTCAGTGGTTAAGAGCACTGACTGTTCTTGCAGAGGACCCTGGTTCGATTCCCAGCACTTACATGGCAGCTAAGAACCATCAACTCCAGTTCCAGGGGGAGTCCGACACCCTCTTCTGACCTCCACGTGCATTGCATGACACGTGTGCACCTACCTACATGCAGACAGTACGCTCATACACATAAAAAACAAAACAAAACAAAACATAAAAACATCGCACTTCTGGTTAAGTTCAGAGGGATCCTGTCTCAAGGCAATAAGGTGGAGATCAATAGAAGAAGATGCCCAACAACAGTCCTTCTCTGTGCACTAAAGGTTCGTACACAGGTGAGCACATTTTTATATTCATGTTCATGTAAAACACAGAGAGACAGAGAGAGAGAGAGAGAGAGAGAGAGAGAGAGAGAGAGAGAGAATATCTGTTTCTCCCATTCTGTAGGCTTTCTGTTTTGCGTCTAGAATCAGAAAGAAATGTCAACAATTAAATATCAGAAAAACTCATCAAATTCATCAAATGGTCTAAGGAACTGAGTAGACAGTTCTAAAAAAAAGTTGCAAATGGCAAATAATTATTTGGAAAAGTGTTCAATATCTTTAGCCATCAGGGAAATGCAATTTAAAACTGATTTGAGAGACTACCTCACTCAGGTCAGAATGACTATCATTAAGGAAACAAATGATGGCAAATGCTGGCAAGATATAAGAAAAGAGGAAAGGTTATTTACTGCTTGGGGAAGTGTAAACTGGTGCAGCCACTAGGAAAATACATAAAGAGGTTCATCAGAAACTGAAATCAGAACTACCATGTCTATGCCATTTCTGGGCAGATACCCGAAGGATCTGTCAGCATTGCACAAAGATACTTGTACACCAGTATTTATTGCTGCACTATTCACAAGAGCCAAGACACGGAGCCATCCTAGATGTGCATCAACAGATGAATGGAACAAAGAATGGTGCATGTTCACAATTGACGTCCATTCAGCTGTAAAGAATGAAATTATGGCATTCACAGGGAAATAGATGAAATGGAAATCATTGTGTTAAACAAGATAAGGCAGTCTCAGAAAAACAAATATTGCATGTTTCTCTCATGTGGAATATATATTTAAATTATGTATATGTATATGTGTATACATATGTATATGTATAAAGGCATTGTCTTGGTTAGCTATCTATTGTCGTGATCAAACACTATGACCAAACTTGGGGAGGAAGGCTTTATTTAGCTTACTGCTCACAGTCCAACACTGAGGGAAGCTAGAGCAGGAACTCAAGGCAAGAAGATAGAGGCGGAAGGTGGAGCACAGCCCATGCAGGAATGCTGCTTACTGACTTGCTCCCCCTAGTTTGCTCAGCTATTTCATTTATACAGCCCAGGCCATCTGCCTAGGGAAGATATGATCCACAGTGGGATGGACCCTGCTACACAAGCCACCCATTAAGAAAACACAAACAGGCCCACAGGCCAATCTGATGCAGAACATTCCTCAGTCAAGGTTCCCATTTCCCAGGTGTGTCAAGTTGACAACTGGAGCTAAACAGCACAGGGACAAAAGTGGAGAGGAGACTATGAGAAAGGAAGAAGTCTAAAGGGAGAAGAGAGTAAGGAACAAGAGAGGATAATGGAATACATATGTCATGGAAGCAGAAGGGGGAGTCATTTTAAACCCTGTAAGATTAACTGGCCAAGATAATAAAAATCTCTGATCTGGATAAAGACTCAACTTTACAGTTTTGCTCGTCAATCACCTGTCATATAGTACCACTCCTAGGAGAGTGGATTTACCTTAAGTCATGTTAAAAACATGGGCAGAATACCTAGTGCATTAATAAGATGGTGAACCTTTCCTGCCCAGAATCCCCACTTCCCGGTACAGTTCTTGTGGATGTGGATTGCAGACATGGCCCTCCGTAAGTTCTGCTCACTTTTCTGAATTCCTCAGAAATGTGCCATTTGTCTCCTTCTCTTCTTCAAATCCCCTTTTGAAGCATGCTTTCCCTAATGCTCTGGGCTACTCCCAAATTTAGGTTTCTTTACTTTTTCTCTAAAGCTCTCTTCTTCCTGCATGTGACTGCTAGTCTGCCATCTGTCAAACACAGGCTGTAAACTAGTGTGGCTTCATGGCTCTTTTCCTTCTCCCCTCCATTCCTCTCCTCAAGACAACTGGTGAAATTTAATAGCTTTCCTGCCCTGAGAATTTTCCCTTAAATTCTAATACAATTTTCCTAAAGCCTTCATTTGAGACCATTCTTAAATCTTTTTTTTTTCACATAAATTTATTTTTATTTTTTTAACAAATCTAGACCCGTGTTCCCACCCATTCCCCCACCCCACCAGAGCTCATGCATTCTGCCAAACATGCTTTTCATCTCTTTCTTTCTCAGTCTTTCTCAATATTCTCCATGAGGAAGTTGACTGTTTTGAGCAGAAGTTCACTGTTTCAGTCAGTTCTTTGATGCAGTCTTTTCTGTTGTTGTTTCTAATATGCATTACGCCCAACTGCTTTGGACAAAAGCTCAGTGGCCCTACACAAGAAATACTTACAACTAGGTAATTGGCACTAGCATCCACAGATGAGGGATACCATTCATTGTTTGTTTCTCTAGGACTGTGTTACTTCACTCAGCATGATGTCCTCTAGCTCCAGCCATTTTCCTGCAAAGCTCGTGATGTCATCTTTCTTTACTGCTGCATAGAATTCCATTTTGTAGGTGTACCACATTTTCTCTATCCACTCGTCAGTTGAGGGGCATTTGGGTTGGTTCCAGCTCCTTGCTATTGTGAAGAGAGCTGCAATAAACATGGCCGTGCATGTATCTCTGTGGTGGGGTGAATCTTGAGGGTACATGCCCAGGAGTGGTATGGCTGGGTCGGGTGGCAAATTCATTCCAAGTCTTCCAAGGGTTCTCCACACTGCTTTCCATAGTGGCTGTACGAGTTTACATTCCCACCAGNATATATATATATATATATATACACATTTTCACAATGCAACCTACTTCTTTGTATACTTACCAAAAGGTTAATTTCTTTTTAAAGGTGGGGATGGGGTGGGAGTGCAACTTAGTTGGTAGAACATGCAGAAAGTCCTGGGTTCAGTCTCCAACACAATCCCACTCTGGAGGTAGAGGGAGCCAGATCAGAAGATCGAGGTCATCCTTGTTCATGTAGTAAATGCAAGGCCAGCTTGAGTGGAGGACTATGGAGCGAGCTGATATAGCCTGTGGAGAGTGGGAATGCAACTTCTTGTGGAATTACCGTTTTCCAAAAAGGTTTTTCTAGAAACAAATATACATAAACAAAGAGAGTTCAGCTTGACAGACTCTATTGTTTTCTCATATAGGAATAGATAGATAGATGATAGATAGATAGATAGATAGATAGATAGATAGATAGATAGATAGATAGATATTCATAGGATACTTTCTTTGAGCCCTTCCCCTTGTCAGCTTTGGAATATTTCTCTGTCGTACATTTGAAGGACTGAAACAAGCCCAGTGGCATACTGGAACTTCTGTTTCAGGCAGAGATTGCTGAACAGAAAAGCCAGCTTTTCATTTCTTCTTAGGGTCACCTGATTTAATAACTATCAATGCAGAACAATCAAATTTGAATATCCAATAAACAACAAAAAAACCTTTAATGTGGTCATTGGACTTGTCCCTCATGGGATATATACTTACACTAACACTGAGATTTTACTTTCTGTTTATGTGATTTTCAAATTTAATTGAATATCCTCTACTTATTTGGCAACAGTGTCTCCTGTGAATTATTTTGTTCGAATGGACCCGTCTTCCTATGCTGCTGACATGGGTTTGGGGTTTTCCCTCTGTGATGGTTAATCTTTGGTGTCAACTTGACTGGACTAAGGAACAAATAAGAGAAAAAGGGTCTTCTGATTGGACCACGTCAACCCGGATGGCCCACCCCAAATGTGGGCGTTACCTTCTGCCGGCAGGCAGTATTTAAGGCCATGGCAGCAGAATTTCTCCATCTGTGAAATGTGAGGCTGAGTGCCCATCTGCCTACCAAGTTCTGTGTCCAGACTGCCTTACAGAGCATCCACTATGGAGCATTACCATTAAATAATGTTGTCATGTCCTTCCTTTCCTTTCTCGATCATAATCCCATCCTAACTTCTTCAGATGCCTCTTGTCTTTATAGTTTGCAAGTATTTTTAATCCTGCTCTTACATAGAGTTAGTAATTTTAATTTTAAATTTTAATCCTGCACAAAAAGAGTTAGTGACTTCTAGAGGGGGATAAGAAGCAGCTGTGTAGGGGAAGTGGGGAAGAAAAAAGGAAGAAAAACTGAAGCTCAGCTTTACCTAGCTGGCAGAAATCACCAACATGTGGACCTTTTATTAAAATACTTTTCAGGCTGGAGAGATGGCCTAGCGGTTAAGAGCACCGACTATTCTTGCAGAGGACCTGGGTTTGATCCCCAGCACCCACATAGTGGCTGAAAACCATCTTTGACTCCAGTTCCAGGGGAAACTGATGCCCTCTTCTGACCTCCATGGCATTGCATGACACAGGTGCACAGACCTGCATGCAGACAGTACATTCATACACATACAAAAATGAATAAAAAATTTAAAAATACCAAAAATATGTATACTAAGTAAAAAATTTTAAAAAACGAAAATACTTTTCTTCTAGACAGCAGAAAAACTTTATCTCTATAATCCAATCTTTTATAGGCACAAAGAATAAAATCGACAGATTCTGAACTTTGAAAAGGAGATGGAGAACATCTATTTCAATCCCTTCACTCTGCTGGTGAAGGACCAAGCATAATGCATGGTGTGGTTTCACCAATTTGTGTCGCTTGTAGGAATTTACAAGTTCAGAGCTCAGGACTTCTGCATTTCAATGTTTTTATTCAGATGCTTTTAGGTTAACCAAAAAGCTAGTAAGAGGTGTGATACCTTTGCCCACCCATCATCAGGGTCATGGTCACACTCTAAGGAAACACAGGTTAACAAGAAAAAGTACAGCACATTATTTGATACAAGTTTTGAGTGTCATCAGAATGAAGATTCAAAGACCCAGGGAAATCAATCCGTGTGTATGCTTGGATTCAGGAACGAATGGACAACTGAGTAAAATGTGATTGGGCAATAGACAGAAGGAAGCACAGCACACCCATCTGCTCAGTCTCCCTAACATCTCTCTATCCACTCCTTCAAGGTGTAGAGCAAGACTTCTTCTAGAATGAAAGTGGTATGGTCTACTGTTATATAGGTAAAACAGGAGAAAAACTGGTCCTTGAGTGTGATAGAGGCCTTCAAATCTCAGGTGGAGCTAACTCAGGATTTAGAGTGCTAGAAGTTCACAGTCATATAAAACTTTCACTGAGTCAGTGGCTCTGGGTTCATGTCTTATGAATTTTTAAATTGATTTTTGTATGTTGAAGCATCCCTGCATCTCTGGTATGAATCCATCTTGGTCATGATGGATGATCTTTTGGATGTGGGTCTGTATGCGGTTTGCAAGGATTTTGTTGAGAATTTTTGCATCTGTGTTCATTAATGAGATGGGTCTATAGTTTTCTTTTTTGGTTGTATCTTTGCCAGGTTTTGGTATTAGAGTAATGCTGGCTTCATAGAAGGAATTTGGAAGATTTCCCTCTGCTTGTATCCTCCTGAACAGTTTGAGTAATAATGGTTGTAAGTCTTCTTTAAATGTTTTATAGAATTTTGCCTTGAAACCATCTAGGCCTGGACTTTTCTAGTTGGGAAGTTTCTTATTACATTTTTCAATTTCTTCATATATTATGGATCTGTTAAAGCTGTCAATCTCTTCTTGGTTAAGCTTTGTTGATTCCTAGGATTTCAGATATTCATCCATTTCTCTTAGGTTTTCAAACAGTAGAGTATAGGCTTTTGAAGTATTCCCTTATGATTGACTGGATCTTTTCTTTGTTGTGATATTTCTCCCTTCATCATGAATTCTATTTATTTAGAGTTGCTCTTTCTTTTGGTTAACTTTTCTAGAGGTCTGTCTATCTTGTTTATTCTTTCAAAGAACCAATTTTTGGATTCATTGATTTTTTGCATTGTTTTCTTTGTTTCTATTTCATTGATTTCTGCTCTGATTTTTGTTATTTCTTCCTGTCTGTTGCATTTAGGGTTCATTTGTTGTCGTCTCTCAAGTGTTTTTTTTTAATTTTTTTTTATTTTACACATTTCTTTTTTTTTTTTTAACCTTTTCTTTTTTTTTATTGATGCTTTGTGTATTTCATACATCATTTTCCAATTCATTTCAGGCATATATCCCCTTCCCTTCCCCCC
>VZQC01010225.1:2168350-2258790 GCA_009823505.1 Rhizomys pruinosus | reverse complement strand
TACATGTACCACATTTTCTCTATCCACTCGTCAGTTGAGGGGCACCTGGGCTGGTTCCAGCTTTTTGCTATTGTGAACAGAGCTGCAATAAACCTAGCTGTGCATGTATCTCTGCAGTAAGATGAGTCTTGTGGGTATATACCCAGGAGTGGTATGACTGGGTCAAATGGCAGGCTCATTTTGAGTCTTCTAAGGGTTCTCCACACTGCTTTCCATAGTGGCTGTACAAGTTTACATTCCCACCAGCAATGGATGAGTGTTCCCCTTTCCCCACAACCTCTCCAGCACTTGGTATCATTCGTATTCCTGATCCTAGCCAGTGTTATTGGAGTAAAATGATATCTCAAAGTGGTTTTAATTTGCATTTCCTTAATTATCAGCGATGTTGAACACTTCTTAAGATGTTTCTCAGCCATCTCTAATTCCTCCTGTGTGAAGTCTCTATTCAGATTTTTGCTCCATCTTTTGAGTGATTCAATTGTTTTCTTTCTTCTTTGTTTTTTGAGTAGCTCGTATACTGTAGAAAGTAATGCTTTGCCAGACGTATCTGCTGTGAAGGTTTCCTCTCACTCTCTGGGTTTTCTCTTCACTTCCTTTATTGTTTCTTTGATGTATAGAAACTTTTGAGTTTAATGAGGTCCCATTTGTCAATTGTCGATCTTCTTGTGCAGCTGCTGTCTGATTTAAGAAGTCTTTTCCTATGCCTATGTCTTGTAGTCTGCTGCCGAATTTCTCTTCTATCACCTCCAGAGTTTTGGGTTTCACGTTGAGGTCTTTGATCCATCTGGAGTTGACTTTTGTACAGGGTGAGAGGTATAGGTTTAATTTCATTCTTCTACAAGTGGTGATCCAGTTTTGCCAACACCACTTACTGAAGATGCTGTCTTTCCTCCATTGTGTCTTCTTAGCTCCTTGTCAAATATGAGGTGGCTGAAATTGTATGAGCTCAGGTTTGGATCTTCAGTTTTATTCCATTGGTCAACTGCTCTGTTTTTGTGCCAGTACCAGGCTGTTTTTATGACTACAGTCCTGTAGTATAGTTTGATGTCTGGTATAGCAATCCCCCCTGTATTGCTCTTTTTGCTCAGGGTTGCTTTGGCTATTCGGGGTCTTTTGTTTTTCCAAATGAAATTGAGGATTTTTTTTTCCAAGCCTGTGAAGAAACTCTTGGGGATTTTGGTTGTGATTGCATTAAATCTGTACACTAGTTTGGGTAGGATGGACATTTTTACTATATTTTCCCAATCCATGAGCATGGGAGGTTTGTCCATCTTCTGATGTCTTCCTCAATTTCATTTTTCAGGGGTTTAAAATTTTTGATGTAGAGATCCTTGGTGTCTTTGGTTAGGTTTGTTCCTAGGTATTTTATTGTTTTCGAGGCTATTGTGAGTGGGAAGGTCTCCTTGTAGTCCTTCTTCAGTTGCTTGTTATTGGTGTAAAGAAAGACTAATGATTTTTCTAGATTTATTTTGTATCCTACCACTTTACCAAAGCTCTTAATCGTTTCTAGGAGTTTTCTGGTGGAATTCTTAGAATCTCTTAGGTAAACAATCATATCATCAGCAAAAAGAGATAGCTTGACTTCCTCTTTTCCAATTAGAACTCCTTTAATTTCCTTTTCTTGCCTTATTGCCCTAGCGATTGTTTCCAGCACTATACTAAAAAGGAGTGGTGACAGGGAGCAGCCTTGCCGAGTTCCTACCTGTAAGGGGAATGCTTATGTCATTTCCCCATTTAGGATGATATTGGCTGTGGGTTTTCTGTATATGGCTTTGATTACATTGAGGAATGATCCCTCCAGACCAATTCCCTCCAGGACTTTAAACATGAAAGGATGCTGGATTTTGTCAATGGCTTTCTCCGCATCAACTGAGATGATGGTGTGGTTTTTGTCCTTCAGTCCATTGACATGTTTGATGATGTTTATTGATTTTCATATGTTGAACCATCCCTGCATCTCTGGTATGAATCCAACTTGGTCATGGTGGATAATTTTCTTGATGTGGGTCTGTATGCGATTTGCCAGTATCCTGTTGTTTGGCATCTGTGTTCATTAGGGAGATGGGTCTATAATTATCCTTTTTGGTTGTATCTTTCCCTGGTTTTGGTATTAGAGTGATGCTGGCTTCATAGAAGGAATCTGGAAGAACTCCCTCTGTTTGTATCCTTCTAAACAATTTCAGTAATAATGGTTGTAAGTCTTTTTGAAATATTTTATAGAATTCTGCTGTGAAACCATCTGGGCCTGGGCATTTTTTGGTTGGGAATATTCTTTGGTTTCTTTGAATATGTCTACAATTGTTCTTCTAAGATCTGTGTCCTGAGTTACGGCTAGTGAGATCTCATTGTAGGAATCTTCTATAGAGTTGGTAGAGTTTGGTGTGGCATTATTCTGCACTTTCCCCACGTTCTTTTGTTGTGTTTTTGGCATATGGGTTTGTTTTTGTTTGTATTCTGATCAGAATCTCAAATGTTTCTTCACTGTATTGAAGGCTTGCTTTGCTTGCTTCCTTCAGATGCCTTTGTTGTGTTCTCCCTGTTTATGGAATGTTGACTTGTCTAGGCTTCAGACTTTAATTTTGTTTATATATTGGAAGTCTAACTCACTCTGCCCTTTCTGTTCTGAAGGTTCTCCAAAAGCTGGGTGGGTAACAACCAGGTCAGTACCATGCTAAGCACCGTGCTCACTCTGCTTCCTGCCAGCCAGTTCTTCTAGGTTGTTTGTGGGGCTTGGTGTTGTGGGACTGGAGCTGTGTCAGGTTTACTGTTTCATTTATTGCCTGTGCCCCAGAATCACTACTGTTGTTCCACTTGGACACTCCTTCTGCAATTCCAGTTGGTGGTGTGGGGAGAAAGCAAGTTGCTCTGTGCTCCAGGTAGTCCAGGGAAATCCCCTGATCTGATCTCTATGCACTCCTGTCTTATGAATGTGAAGAATGAGTTCAATAGACTACAGAGAAGATTAGTTTTTATTTTATTTATTTATTTATTTATTTATTTTTATTTTAGTATGTGTATGAATGTACTGTCTGCATGTAGGTTGGTGCACCCTACATGCAGACAGTACATTGCCGTGGTGTCGTGCAATGCCGTGGTCAGAAGAGGGCATCGAATTCCCCTGGAACTGGAGTTAAAGATGGTTTTCAGTTGCCATGTGGGTGCTGGGGCTCGAACCCGGGTCCTCTGCAAGAGCAGTTGGCGCTCTTAACTGCTAGGCTATCTCTCCAGCCCCAAGATTAGTTTTTAGAAAGGGATTTATGATAGATTCATAGGAGGGAGCTTAAGAAAAGACAAAAAAAAAAGAAAGAAAGAAAAGTAAACAAATAGAACTCCTATATAGCAAGAGTCCCAAAGATGGGGATACCATCAGGCTAGCTCTAGGGCCTTTTATAGGACTTAACAGCAGAGATTGGATAGAGGCATGGGGAGATGAGCTGGTCAGTCCATCTGGCCCACCCACAAAATGTTCATGTGTCTTTCCAACCCAGGGGTTCTGGTGCACAGCAGTGCCTCTGTCTTGCAAGAATATTTCTGGTGCATTGGCCTCCAGCCAGAGCAGAACCAAAACCAGGGCATGAATCAGTGTTGCTGGCCAGAACATTTCTGGCGTTCTTGTAAAAGACAAGAACCAGAACTGCACATTTTCAAGGCCCCTGTATCTGTCATCCTGATTGGTTTCTGTATCCTCTTCTCACCACAAGGAGGGTCAGAATTCCTTATGGTTAGCTCTTACACAGAATGGGTGGGAGAAAGCTAGAATAGTACTTATAGATTTTACGGATTAGGGAAAGAAGTTCTGGTTTCTACAACCCACCTTGTGAGTAAATAATTCACTCTAGCCTCAAAGAGAACGGCTTTGCCAGCTGAATTGTTTTTGTCCAGTTCACAGAATTGGATTTATCGAAATGTGAAAACAGTATATTTTGCTGTCATTGATGATGATATTGTTGTGATTGCTGCTCTATTAGAGAGTGAACCAGGGGTCCCATGCATGCTTAGCAAATACTTACCACTTACCCAGAGTATCATTTTCTGACCCTAAAATAAGGAGAGGAGCATTAATGTGCTAAGGAACAAGGACCTCTTAAAATATTCCCCTCTTCAATGACTTTAGGGAGCTGTATAGAAGAATGAACTCTGGCCCTCTATTTAAATGATGATTTTCATAGAAATATGACACACACAAATAAACAAACATGCATCACAATCTTTATTTAATTCATTATTTGATGCAGGGACCAAAAATTAATTAATTAAAAATGTTTAATTACTCTAAATGGTGATTCAATATACAGATAGTGCTAGGAGCTAAGCTGTTTCTTTCCTTCACTTCCCTGTGAAATACTTATACTTCCTTAAAGTGGAATTGCAGACAGGATGGTGTATTAGTCATGGTTGGAGCAATACAAGGGGGAGAGAACAGCAACAACATGAAGACTGGGTCAAAGAACTGAGTGATACAGTTAAATTCATCCCAAAACAACAAGCCTCTGCAGTGAAAAACTTTGGAAAGACTGTGAGAAAGATGCAAGACATGTATGGCAGAAGGCATGAACTGATGGGGGGCAGCAAGGAGAGGGGAATGTGTCTAAATTGGACTGAAAGATAATGTATGAAATACACAAATCATCAATAAAAGTATTAAAAAAAGAGTAGCTGGTTGTGGTGGTGCAATAATTTAATCCCAGAACTTGGGAGGCAGAGGCAGGCAGATCTCTGTGAGTTCAAGGCCAGCCTGGTCTATAGAGTGAGTTCCAGGCCAGCGGGGCTACAGGGAGACCCTGTCTCAAAAAGACCCCCCCCCAAAAAAAAAGTGGTGCTGATCTGACAAAATTGGTTTAATATTCAGTTTAATATTCAGAGTCACTAGAGACACATGTATCTCCATGCAAAGACACTGCAAAACCATAACTATCCACAAATCAGAAGAACCATGGCACGCTGGCACCCTTATCTCAGAACTGCAAGAAAATGAATCCCAGGTGTTAAAAGCACCCACTGTATGGTGTTTTGTTTGGTAGCCGAAGCTAATTAATTTATTAAGGGGAAAAAAGACATTTACATTGCCTTAAACAGGAATCATTAGCATAGCCATGGACAGACCACATTTGGAGTTTTGCACAAATTAACCTCTGTCTATAGAATTATAAAAGCCTAGTCAAAAGCAGAGAAAGACAGTGTAGCATTAGATAGCTCCCTTAGCCTCCACCCTTAGCCTCTGCAAAAAGCATATCTTATCCATTTAAATTCCTCTACCCTCCACTTTTTGTGAGACACGTTCTCACTATGTAGCCCTGGATGACCTTCCCTATATTTTTATGAAGACACAGCTGTAGGTAAATAATTCAGCCTTCCCTGGAGGCTGCTCCATCCTTACCACACACCTGTGGTAGTCTTCCGTGGACACAGTTCCTCCTGCTCTTCCTCTCCATTTCAGTTCTTAACTTCCCTTGTCTCAGGCCTTTCCTTGGATCAAAAGTGTTCAATTCATTTTTCTTTAGTTTCTTTGCATAAAGTAACTTACAAATATGAGACCTTTTCCCACTGAAAGATGAGAACACTTCTAAAGTAGGAGTCAAGGGAGGAATACTTCTTTCAAATGGGCCATGCTTCTCAAAACTAAGACTCTCAGGAAATCATTTATCACTCAATTTTTAGTACCTAAAAGATTCATTTTAAAGAATGAAGAAGTGAATATTTTGAGACCGGGTCTTGCTATGTAGACAAAGATGGCTACAACTCAAGATCCTTATGCCTGAGCTCCCTAATGTTGAAAATGTAGGTGTATAATATTATACCTCGCTCACCAAAAATGGACTTTAAAACTCTATCTTCTTCCCATAATAAAGTTCTCACAACCATTGTTAGAAACATGAATGTTCTTTTTTTTTTAACTTTTTTTTTTGAGACAGGGTCTCCTTATAGCCCCAGCTGGCCTGGAACTCACTTTGTAGACCAGGCTGGCCTTGAACTCACAGAGATCTGCCTGTTTCTGGCTCCTGAGGGCTAGGATTAAAGGTGTGCACCACCACGCCCAGCATGAATGTTCTTATTATCATCACTGGATCATAGTCCTAAATTTGAGAAGGACTTCAGAGATTATAGAACAATTTTCCCACCAGATTTTTATTCCTTTTCTATTAATTCTAGGAGAATTTGACCTTTCTTAAATATTTCCTGCAATTTCAGCATTTTATAAAATACTCTTTTTTAGGGCTGGAGAGATAGCCTAGCGGTTAAGAGCACTGAACGCTCTTGTAGAGGACCTGGGTTTGATCCCCAGCACCCACATGGCGGCTCAGAACCGTCTGTAACTCCAGTTCCAGGAGAACTCCAGTTCCAGGGGAATCTGAGACCCTCTTCTGACCTCCGCGGCATTGCACGACATGGGTGCACAAACCTACATGCAGACAGTACATTCATACACATACAAAAATAAAAAAAAATTTTTTTAAATACTCTTTTAGACTATTATACACTTGCAATGATAAACACAATTCTCCTGCCTAAAAAGCATTTTAAATGTATTGTTAATACAATTTTTCTTTTCTTATATTTCCATTTTTTATTTTATTTTATTTTAATTTATTTATATATATATATTTTTTATCAAATCTAGACCCGTGTCCCCCCTCATCCCTCCACCCCACCAGAGCTCATGCATTCTGCCAAACATGCTTTTCATCTCTTTCTCGGTCTTTCTCAAAATTCTCCATGTGGAAGTTGACTGTTTTGAGCAGAAGTTCTGTTTCAGTCAGTTCTTTGATGCAGTCCTTTCTGTTGTTGTTGCTGTTGTTGTTGTTGTTGTTGTTTCCAATATGCATCATTCCCAACTGCTTTGGACAAAAGCTCAAGGGGCCCGTGCACAAGAAATACTTACAACTAGATAACTGGCACTAGCATCCACAGATGAGGGATTCCATTCATTGTTTGTTTTTCTGGGACTGTGTTACTTCACTCAGCATGATGTCGTCTAGCTCCAGCCATTTTCCTGCAAAGCTCAAATACAAACATTTTAACAATGACCTGATAATGATAGGAATCAGTTGCATTGTTAATCCATTTTGTGGACTGGATCTCTTCAAAGGTTATTACCTTCTGAATTCCTATTATAAAACAAGAAGCATAGATTAGTTGTTGGAAGATTATTTATCTAAGCATCTGTCTATAAGAAAAGCTTAGCTAGGCATTAAAAATTATATCTGTGCACATATACATACAAGTGCTCCTGGATTTATGATGAAATTATGTCCTTATACTATATTGCTGCTTGAACATATAATAATTCAAAGATACGTTTAATCACCTAAGTGCCCCAAAGTCATCATGACACATTATCCTGTAGAGCATCAGTTATCATGTGCTGACTGGACACTTCCACTTACTGCTGCAAGCTAGCATCTGGAGACATAATCAGGTTGCATATTGTTATCTTGGGAAAAGATAAAAATTCAAAACATGAAATATAATATTTATTGAATGTGCCTGCTTTGCACCATTTTAAAATAAAAATTCATGAATTAAATAATTGTAAGCTGTGTGTGTTATGCATACAGATATGTGTGTATTTGTGGGTGCCCGTGGAAGCTAGAGTCTGACATCATGTATCTTCCTCTATCATTCTCAACCTTCACATATTTTCAGTGGTCTTAGCAAGTGTTTGTGTTTTGGAGTACAACATGTCACAAACTTATCTATATATCCTGCTCAAGATCTGGAATCAGCTATTTCTGAAAGCCTTAGTTGTTTAATGGGAAATTGGTATTTAGATCATACAAGGGAATAGACATTCAAAGCATCACCAATATTAGGAAATTGACAAGTCACTCTAGCAACTGGAAAAGAATGGAAAAGCATTAGTAAATTTCGCCTTGGGCTAACCGAATAAGAGGACATTCTTCTTCATACATGTCCAAATAATAAATGCAGAAACACTGGCAGAACTAGAATACTACCATTTTGCAACCTTTTAATGAAATAACTTCTCTAGACAATTATTATCTGAGGCTGTTAAAAATATTAGGTAGAAAGCCAATAAAAATTATAATGGATGGATCGAAGTGGCAATGTCAATTATTGATCAATTTCACAATTATAATAATATAACAAAAGTCTTTGTATCTTGATATCATGCAGTAATGAGCAAGGAACACCATTAACAGAACAGAATAGCCTTACAAGCCACGTATAGTTTGTGTACTTACCTGTAATACCAGCACTTGAATGAGTCAGAGGACTTGCAAGTTAAAAGCCATCCTAAGATAAAGCCATGCCCTGACTCAAAACAAACAGAACTCGAAACATAAATGAAGTTGGAAAGTAATGAAGCCTCTATACCTACTTCCAATTTGAAGAATATGCTGGTGACATTGGAGCATGTTAAATGGCACAATGAGGACATAATTTTACAGTTTGATTTCTTTTCTTAATATTTTATTTATTTTATGTGTATGAGTGTATTGCCTGCATGTATGTAAGTGCACCCAGGTGATGCCCAGAGAGGTCAGAAGAGGGTATCAGATTCCCTGGAACTGGAGTTACAGATCGTCGTTAGCTGCCATGTGGCTGCTGGGAATCGAACCCTGGTCCTCTGAAAGAACAACCAATGATCTTAACTGCTGAGCCATCTCTCCCACAGCTTTATTTCTTTAACAAAACATTTCAAGAATTATAAGGAGGAATGATAACTAATGCACTAGGAAAAGGTTTTAATACATATCAACCAAATGAATATGTGGACTTTTAGATCTTTGATTTGAACAAGGAAACTGCAGAAATTATCACTAGGCAAAGACAATAAAATTTGAACATGGATTTGATCCTGGTATTTTAGTTATATATTTTTAAAGTGCGGTATCTTAACAAAGAAGGTTGCACATATGTTCAAATGGGGGATGATTTCAAATCACAGTAGTGCAATTTTGCTATTTTCATATATTTGAACTATTGAGAGCATATATATATTCTTGCCATGCATGGATCACAGAATTTAGAAGTTAAAATTTGTTCCAGATATATACATGTATTTATACAAGTACATATGTGAAAATTCATTCTTTCAATGTTGTAATATCAAAAGATTAGAGTTTAACTATTTATTGAGTCTGTTTAAGTAAATTAAGGTATATCCACACATTAAAGTAATATGAACTCATTAGGAAAAGAGTGAGGCATTAGTCAAAGATTTTGCTGTGAGGTATTAAGAAAGAGAATGAGGAAACATGAACTATAATGTTGGGAATGATCTTTAACACATGTTAGGTGGTGAATAAAAGGGCAAAACAATTTATATATCTAAAAAGAAAATGCGTATTGTATACAATTGCATTTTAGTATAGTTTATATCTGACAAGCTGCACAACACATGTGCATAGATATAAACTATATTAAACAATGTCTGTGCTGGAGATGGGAAATAAGTAACTGGCAAAGAAGTGGAAGAAAAGTGTATGCCCATGGAAACCAGAATATGCTTCATCAATATATTTAAGATTTGGGGGCTAAAGTTGATTAAGACAAAACAGAAAAGTTCTCTACTCTCCCTTTATTTGACAAACAATATACATAGAGTCATAAAAACCAAAAGCGTCCTGTTTCATTGCCTTCACCAGAAGAACAAAGCTTAACCAATGAAGAAAATGTTGGATGCTTATTAGCCTGGATGACGCCAAAGTAACCACCTTTGTCTGCCAGTTATTTGCCTTCCCCATGGTGTCTCCTACAGAGAAGCAAGTCCTTTTTGTTGGACAATTTTAGAAAAAGTTCTATTTTAAGTTGAAGATCCTAGAGACATTGAAATTCAAAGACACTTCTTAGAAAACTACTCATTCACAGAGTGTCTCTAATGTCCATATGAAATACAGATGTCATCCCTTCTTCTTTTTCTTTACTGGTATGCCCTTTGAAATAAGGTTCCATTCTAAATAACCTGTAGGGGTTATTCTTCCATGGATTAGTTACTTTTCCTGTTACTGTGATGCAATACCAGACAATGGGCTGTGGACATGGCTAAGTCAGTAGAATTCTTTGCCTAGCATGCATGAATCCCTGGATTCAATTCCCAGTACCACATAATCTGGGAATGGTGGAGTACATTTGTATTCTTAGCACTCAGGAGTTACAGACAAAAGGATTGCCATGAGTTCAAGACCAGTCTGGGTTACAGAGAGTTCTTCAAGCAGCCTCAGCTATTGAGTAAGACTGTTATAAAGACAAAATAAAATATCTGACAAAAACAGCTTAGGAGAGGAAAGATTTATTTGGACTCACAGTTTCAGAGGGTTCAACCCATGATGACTTGCTCCATATTTCTGATCCATTATAAGACAACATATTATGAAAGTAGAAGCATGTGTCAGAACCTATTACTACATAGCCAACCAAGAAGCAGAGACTGCAGTACAACAGGAAGAAGACAGGAAGAGTATGTTCACAACAGCCTGCCTCTATTGACCTAGTCTTCCAGTCAGGTCTTACCTGACAGAGGTTTTAGAAACTTTGCAAACAGTACCACCAGCTAAGGATCAATACTTTAGTTATGAACCTTTGGAAAGGACATTTCATAACCCAACAACAACTTTCCCCTACAGCCCTTTCATACCATATAAATTTTATACTTGGGATAGACATTTATAAGTAACATAACACAACAGAAAAGCTACAGTGTATATTTAGACCACTAACAGATTATGAGTTAGCTATGAATATTATAATACATTTATAATAGTTTATTTACATTTGGACTTTATCATAAGCTTTATAGAATTTTTCAATTGTATTTTATTTTGTGGATTTACATTTGGACTTTATCATGAGCTTTATAGAATTTTTCAATTATATTTTATTTTGTGGGTATTTGTAGATGAATGCACATACATGTGGAAGTCAGAGGACAATTTGTGGGAGTTGGTTCTCTCATTCCAATATATGGTTCCTAGAGATCAAACTCATCTCATCAGTCTCGGAAGCAAGTATCTTTACCTGCTAAGCCACTGGGCCAGCCTGAAAAATATGCCTTTTAAACTTTGCTGAAATGCATAGACATTATAATGTCTCATTGAATAATTGCATTAAATAACATATTATGGTTTGGGATTTTATATGTAGCTTTTCAAAGTTGAGGTATGCAGAATGGACCAATCACTGACATTTTTTGTTGCTAATATGGTAATAGCAGCAACAATACTGAGAGTAGAGACTGGTCTTGAGTTTAGAAAATTAAACTGATGAGCTAAATACCATTCTTTAACACAAAACAGTTGAAAGAGGGTGTAAATTACCTCCTGAACCAGGAATTAGTGACATGGCAAGAGATGCAGCTTTGTACATCCAGTTGAGTCTGAGATGACAGTAGACATAGAAGAAGCATGTTTGTGAGGGAAACATGGCACTCTGAGCACAGGATAATGAAATAAGAAGCATTTTTTTCTCACAGAGTAAATTTATTGAGGCTTTACTAAGAGCCAAGCACCACACAAAACACCCTGTAAAGAAGCTATATTCACCTTCTCCACAAGGACAGAGAGACCCTAAATTTAAAGTACTCTGACAACTGTCCCTTGTAATCAGAAAAAGAAGTGGACATCTTATCAAGGACTAGGCCCTTTCGTAATCGCTCTTCTTGCCTCCCCCTGATCTTCACCATTGCATTCTTAACTTAGCTAGTACCATTCTTCCTAATTAAGTCTTTTCCTATCTTTTGGCCTGAATAACTGTATTTCAGGGCTTGCCATTCCACTGACTTCCTATCTTTGCCTAGTTCCCCCTTGTACAACATTTGGGTTTCTGCTCATCTGTGTCCTCTTATGAGGATTCGCACATCCATCTGATTAAGTAGTCAGTCCCTCTTTACCTTCTGGATCATTTTCAATCTCATTTTGTTTAATTATTTTTTAAACGTTTGAAATTTATTTCTCTGGTTACTTCTTCCATCTCAAAGTGTACAATGGTTTGTCAAGGTTTCATGAGTAGGGCCTCCATACATATTTGTTAAATGAATAAACAAATGGTTGGCTGTAACACAGTTTCTGCAAGACTATGAAGATAGTGTACCGATGTGTCAGGCCCTAAACCTGAATGCCTCTATCTTTAGAGAAATAAACTCAGACTGGGGTGGGGTGGGGGGAAGGGTAAGGGAAATATGCCTGAACTGAATTGGAAAATGATGTATGAAATACACAAAGCATCAATTAAAAAAATGAAAAAAAAAGAGAAATAAACTCATGGAAATGGAAGATAAGTGTGGTAAAATTCGAGAGACAACAATGCCAGGTGACATGGATTTTCCTATTTCATAATTTTCATGGGCTAAAACTGTCCAAGGTCTAAAACAGTGTTTCCCAAGGACATACTATAGTGAGGTCAGCCAGAAGGTCAAACCCCTTTCTTTCCAGATTCTTGGTTTCTTCAATAAAACAAAATTATAGATGGATGCAACAGGCCAGAAAGCAAGAATTTTATTTAGAAGAAGAAGCAAAATATACTCATTGGGGACCAATATGTATGACTCATGAGCGAAGACTACACTAGGTATGGTTTAGGTGGTGTTATCTCATGGGTTAGAGAATGTTAACAAGTGTGGCTCTAGGCTGGAGTTACTTGGTTGTCTCTTTTACTACAAGTTGGATCTTAAGGTCGTATTGAACTAAATTACATACAGCCAATGGCTCAAGACAGGATTCATGTGCAATGGGACGAACTATTTGCACTTACTGCTCAACAGGAGTGAAGGGTCATATAATGGTCCTTTGGTAGAATTCTAGGACTTTTTCATGCTATGGGGTATTTCAGGATGGGCTCTGGCTTTGGAAGATTTAGGAGAGCGTATAGGAGGAGAGTCCTTTCTCCTTTTGACTGGACACAAAGAATTAGTGGTTTGCCTCCTTAATTGACAAATGAAGAGGAGATAAATCCCACTAAGCATTTCCCAGAGAAACTCAGAATCACTTGAGACACTATTACAAGTGTGAGTTATTGAGGCACACACACCCTAAACCTAGTGAATCAGACCCTGGAGGAGTTATCAGGAGACTTATTTTTACAAGTTCCTGGGAAGCTTCTCGTGGGTTTGAAAGGACTTGTCTCCCAGCTGCATAGCTTCCTTTCTTTGGTATCCAATCTGTGATTAGACACACACGTATTGATTTTTTGCCCTGGGGAGGTAACTTTCCAGGATCATTGTTTTGAAAGAGGAAAAGTGACAACTCTCTCCTAGACAGGGAATTAAAAGAACTTTATCTTAGCTTTTGCCATCAGAAATGAATCTTTATTTCTCCGATCTGCAGATTTGCAAGGAACCTGGTCTTTTTAGAACTATGAATCTGGATAATGAAAGAGTAATTTAGTTCAGAGACTTTGAAAACATTGAATGTACTTATGGAAACAAATTTATTCTATATTTTTATTATACTTGATAGCATATATTATTTGAGAGCCAACTAGAGTAGGGCCATTTTTATTCTTCATAAACCAAAAAGTCTGTAAATTACATGAATGATAATTGTGTTGAAACCATTAAATTGAATAACAGCTTGAAGGCTTATTTTGATAATCCAATCTTCAGGTATTTTCGCCTAAACTTTCTTTTTTATATCTTTTTATTGAGCTTTTGTACATTTAATACAACAGTTCTTAATCAAATTTAGACCCCTCCCCCATCCATGTCTCCATCTTCCCCATGGGACTTCATGTATTCCACCATGCATATTCAGTCCTATCCAGTCAAGCATTTGTATCCCAATGTACAAGTTCATAGTCTAGTCGGCCTATCTAGAGATCTTGAGGAAAGTCTACTGCCCCTCATCCAGCAGTTATCAGTCTCCAGGAGTCCTAGGCTAAGGCTACTGTGCCACCCATTTCCCTCACTGTACTCTGGGGCCTTGTCTGATTGGATGAGCATGGGTTTTGTGATCAATGCACCATCATTGCCCCAAGATCACATGATTCAGCTTCCTGAAAGTCTGTTTCCCTTTGTTCATGAGCCAACCCCAATTCTTACTATCTTTCCTCCCTGCTCTTCTGCAATGCTCCCTGAGCAAGTGGGTGGGTGAGGTTTCATACAGTTGCCCTATCCAAAGATACAGACTCTGTAACCTCTTATTCTCTAAAACTTAGCCAATTGTGGCCTTCTGTGGGCCTCAGACTCTGCAGTATAAAGAAGCTTTGCTGGTAGGAGTCGAGGAATGCCGTAGTATTCTCTCCTCCCCGTCCCTCTGTGTTCCATGAACCTCTCTATAGAGGTTCCACTGTAGGTATGTCACCTAGGGTCATAAACTCTGAATGTTGTACCTACTCTAATTTATTATTTTAAAATTTAGTTTACCAATGGAAACTAAGCAGAATCTATGTGTCTACAGGAGTCTTAGCTAACAAATATAGTGATCTGAATTCTTTCCATGATTCTAGATGCTGAGATCACAGGGTAAAATAGTTTAACATATGAATTCCCTTCATTTTAAACCAATAACTTTCATTCTTAATGAACTTTAAATGCTGACTTTTGCCTGACTTGACACAAGGGAGAAAAAAAATGGAAGTTTCACCTGAAACTTGGCCATGATTACTCCTTTGTGGTTTGTAAATCATGAATACATGACCAGATTGGTTTAGTGTTATGAACAAAAATCAGACAAGGAAATTTTGTGTTTAGTTGGGTTTGCATACAGGTCTGACCAATACTCTATGTACATAGATATCAGAATCTGATCCTAGGCATTTCAATGAATAGAAACATTTTAAGCCCCAAATCAAAGGTAAATCATATTTTCTGCATACAGCTTGAATATGCATAGATTTGTTTTAGTGGTTATCTTGATGAGCTTCTAACGGTTTTTATTGATTATTGTTATTAGTATGAGTGTTCTATGTAAGTGCACAGGAGTGTGCAATACCCACAGAGGCCTGTAAGGGTATGTGAGAAAGCACTTGACATCTAAAGTCCAGAAAAAGGATGGAATGCTTTCTCACATGTCCAGTGCTTTTTCGTGCCTAAGAGCTCCTTCCTCTCTAAGTTTATGAACTTGACTGGTTCTTCTGAAGGAAAGGGAGGGGCTAGAAGGCCAACCACCTTGCCCAACCAGCTAGCCAATCTTGACTGCATAAGGGGAGGGGCCAGGGGCTTATAAAAGGACTTTGTGGCTCTCTCAATCTCTCTCTTAATCTCTCTCTCAATCTCTCTCTCCCTCTCCCCCTCTCCATTTTGCCATCTTGTCACCAAGTCCATGCTGGGACTTTGGATGCACATGAGGAGAGGGGGAATCCCTGCTAAGCAGTACGTGATGTTTTCCCCATTTGCTCTGTAAGCAAGCCTGAGCAAGCTCATTAGACTCTCCTGGACTGTGGTGGGACTGGGACCCCACATGTGTGGGTGCCTCCCAGGTACCCTGCAGCCAGGCTGGAAAAGGGTATGAGATCCCCTGAAACTGGAGTAAAGGTGGTTGTTAGCTGCCACGTGGGTGGTGGAAAGCAAACTCAGATTCTCTGGAAAAGCAGCCAATGCTTTAAGCACTGATCTGTGTCTCCAGCCCTGTTTTTATTTTTTAATTTTAAAAAATAATTCAGCATTCTGATACGCACTCCATTATTAACCACATAGTTTTATTATTTCTCCTTGTAAACATTTTGTTTGTTTATTCTGAGACCAGGGTCTCATGCAACTTAGTCTGATCTCACATTTTCTACGTAACCGAGGGTGGCTTTGGACTCCTGGTCCTCTTGCTGGGAACACAAGCATGCACCACCACATCTCCCTTTGTCAATTTTTTTTAAAGAGGAAACTTCGTTTCTTTGCCATGTTCCAGGTCTGATTTGTTCCTGTACTTCCATGCTGGTTGTGTCGTAAAGGCCCAGGTAAGAACTTAAAGGACATGAGCAGGCAGAGCTCCCATATAAGAGCCAACCCCAGGAAGTGCGGTGCCATGGAGGGTCCCTATCTATGGGCTAACAAAGCTTTTCTAGATTAAAGCTTGGGGGAAAGGTTAGTCAGTCAGGCTTCCCACCCATGAGGTGTTCATGCACGGACATCAGTTTCAGTCAAGTTCTCATGTGTAGCTTCCAAGAAAGGTAACAAGAAAAGCAGACCAAAAACTTGAGCCTTGAACCACTTCTGCCATTTCTAGCCTCTAGCCAGAGCAGAATCAAGGACATTCATTCCCAGTTTCTGGCCAAGGACAAGAATGCGAGCCCCTGTCCCTGAACTTCCTGAGCAGTTTCTATCTCCTGCTCTCATCAGTGTCGTTCTCAGCCTAGATCAAGGGAGATTCTTTTTGCAGCAGGTGGCAGTTCATGCAGAGATTGATGGCTGGTCCTGGTGCTAAGAAGAGGTGACTTTTGAGTGCTTAACCTTAAAGGACACCCAATTCATTCCCTGTATGGTTCAGGAAACCCTGTGGAAGAGGGGGTGGGAAAAATGCCAGAGGAGGGCTTGGAACCCTGTCCTAGGGCATGACTTACCTGTGGCACTCATGAACTCACAGCAGCTACAGTTGCCTGCATAGGGCTTGCATAAGACTGAGCATGTAAACATTCCATCAGGAATGGGGAGGGACTCATGAAGCCCTACTGCACCCAATGGAGCTAACGGCAGTCTATGGCTGTTGGAGGACAGAAAGCCATTGTCCTCATTGATGTAGATTCGAGCTCCAGTGGATAGCTTTACACACATGCCATGGGAGTAGACCTGATTAAACGCAGTGGGGTTACCAAGCAAAATCAAAAACAAAGAAAAGACATGAAAGTGGGATAGGGACTCAGTGGAAGGAAGGAGGGGGAGAGTCGGTGAGGGCTAGGGGAGGATAAGAGAGGGTGAGGGATGAATGTGGCCAGAATATATTATATACATGTAAGAAATTATAAAAAAGTACAAATCAATGTTAATAATAATTATTATAATAATGAACAACCATAACAACAAATGAGTAGTCTTTAAAGTCAGTGGGGATAGACATCTTTCTGAAAATCAGCAGCTTAAAGCCAGGAACTGAAACCGAGTTTTATTTTTCACTGTGGGTGGAGACATGACATTCTAAACTGATTGTATTACAAGAGCTTTGTACAGAGAGGGGACACGAGGCTTTTCTTCCAGGAAGCAGCTTTATTTGAGCTGGCAAAACACTGAGGCATGACGGTAGTAAGGTTTTATCTGTTTTATCATTTGAACCTCTTTTTTAACATTCTTTTTATTTTATTTTATTTATTTCTGTATGTGTATGAATGTACTGTCTGCATGCAGGTTTGTGCACCCGTGTCCTGCAATGCTGCGGAGGAGGGTCTCAGATTCCCCTGGAACTGGAGTTCTCCTGGAATTGGAGTTACAGAAGGTTCTCACCCGCCGTGTGGGTGCTGGGGATTGAACCCGGGTCCTCTGCAAGAGGAGTCGGTGCTCTTAACCAACCTCTTTGTCTCCCTTTCATAGTAACAAATATTCTGATTCGGTTGTGTAAAGCAGCAGGGCTGGAGCATTAAGACTACAGGAATATTACATGTCTGCACTTGAGTACATTGACACTGATTAGGTTACAGTGTCTTCTCTTTGTTCTCTTTCCTGATCCCCAAGGAACACTTAACACATCCCCCCTTTGATGCTCAGACCTCCCTTAAGATCAAAGAACATCCTCTTGGTTCAGGGGTTACAGAAGAAAAGAGAAGCTATAATGCTGCAAGTTATAATTGATAAGAAACAAGTAACATCAAGGTAGATACCAGTTTTATAACGAGAGTTCTAACGAGAAAGACAAGCATACAATTTTATAGTTTTTTTCCAATGTATATTTTAATTGAATTTTTGTACATTTCATACAACAGATCTTAATCACATTTAGAACCCTTCCCCTGTCAATACCCCATCACCCTCACTGGATTTCAGGCATTCTGTCATATATGTTAAGGTTTATAGAGTCAGGTTTGTTTACCCATGTCCCTCAGTGTGACTTCATCCACTGGCTTGTTCAGCCTGTCTAGTGTCATTCTTTAAAGAAGATCAGCTCTCCCTCACCCAGCAATGATCAGCTACTAATAACCCCTTGGCTAAAGTTGGGCCTTCTACCCATTTCTCCAGTTCTATGCTGGTTTATGTCTGATTGAGTTTGCATGTGTCTTGTGCATGCCGTCACCATTGCTATAAGTTCTCAACTCTCACCAGCAATGCTTCCTCATGCAACAGGGGGCAATGAACATGGAAGGCCACAACAGGCCAAAGTGTAGAGAATAAGAGACTGTACTGTCCCTGAATAAGATGCCTATATTAGACCTCACCCACTCAGAGCTAAGGGACTATTGCAGAAGCGGGGGCAGAGGATTTTAAGAGCCAAGGGTGGCACATGACCATAAGGAAACAGAGTTTCCCAGGCTTCTGGGAACTTGCTCATATAATGTTGTTTACAGAAGAGATTTCATTTTTACATTTATATTATTGCACAGTTAGCTAAGCAAATAGCAGCTATTGAGAGCAGAATGCAACCTTAACCACAGACTTAAATCTTAGAAAATGCTGACTGGGAAGGGAGTTTTTCTTGGGGGTGTTTTTACATATATATATATATATATATATATATATATATATTTAATAAAACATATTTATTGATGTTTTGTGTATTTCATACTTCCTTTCTCAGTCCAATTTAGACACATTCCCTTTCCCATGTTCCCCCATCCCAAAGACGAAATTTCTTTGTCTTACTTGACCCTTGTATGCACAGGATTATATGACATCTGATTGTAATCATGACTTGTAAGACTATAATAAGCGGGCTCCCATTTTATTTTTCAAACCCTGGTTTCATAAGATTAGAAAAAGGGTCATTTATTCCAGAATTTTCTGCTAACTTAGAGAGGTACTCAGTCCCTGAAGAGCCTTTGTAATTGTTCCATGAGGAACTGTATTGGGAATAAAGTGCAATCTTTCCACCAAGCCTAATATAGACACCTCTCTCTTCTCTTATCATTAATTGTTATCCTAGTCTCCCAAGTCATTCAACTGCTGGCTTCCACCTGGCTAGATGCTCCTTTAAAGATATCCATGGTATGCCGGGCATGGTGGCGCACGCCTTTAATCCCAGCACTTGGGAGGCAGAGGCAGGTGGATCTTTGTGAGTTCAAAGCCAGCCTGGTCTACAGAGTGAGTTCCAGGACAGCTGGGGCTACAGAGAGACCCTGTCTCAAAAAGACCAAAAAAAAAAAAAAGATATCCATGGTACAACTGAAAAGTCTTTGTTTTCTACATTCTTTTCTACTGTTGACCATCAGAATATAGTTTATTTGTTGACCATCAGAATATAGTTTATTTGAAACCTGTAGCTATTCTTTTGGTTTCTTGCCTTAAATCTGTTTGAAACTCCCTTGGGTCTCCTATAGAGGTCAATTCTATAGAAGTGTTAGAGGACTCAGGAAATGACTGAGTCCTGAGATTAGCTTCATTCAGTAAGAAGAGGAAGTCAGAGGCAGGTGGATCTTTGTGAGTTCAAGGCCAGCCTGATCTACAGAGTGAGTTCCAGGCCAGCTGGGGCTACAGGGAGACCCTGTCTCGAAAAGACAAAAAAAAAAAAAAAAAAAAAGAGGAGACTTGAAGGTCAGGGCAAAGGTTATTGCCAACTGGATCAGTGTGCATGTCTTATACCAGTTGGGTGGTAGGCTTCCACAAACGTTCCCTGGCTGCTGTACCACCATATGTCAGCTCAGCAGACATCGACTACACAGTGATTGCTAATTGCACCTTTGTTGCTTGGGACTTGCGGGATACGAGTCTTGGCCTCAAGATCCTTCTTAGGGCAAAAGAACCCATCCCTCTATCATGTGAAATATGAAGAATAATTTATTCTCCCTGCTGTGGGGGCATCAGTCCCACAATCCAAAAGGGTGAAGCAGGCATGCACACAGGACTATTCCAATAATATCCCAGGGACCACATCAGAGGGTTCAAATCTGTTTATTCTATGCAAGAAGCAGCTTATATGAGTCTGGGTTAGGCAACCCATATATCATGCCCTGTACAAAAATCAACTCCAAATGTATCAAAGACCTCAACATGAAATCAGAAACTCTGAAGGTGATAGAAGAAAAAGTTGGCAGCAACCTACAAGACATAGGCATAGGAGAAGACTTTCTAAATCAGACAGCAGCTGTGCAGGAAATAAAGTTTACAATTGACAATGTTTTTCCATATGAAATTAAGGATTTTTTCCAAGCCTGTGAAGAATCTCCTTGGGATTTTAATTGGGATTGCATTGAATCTGTATATTAATTTAGGTAGAATGGACATTTTTACTATATTGAATTTTCCATTCTATGAACATAGGAGGTTTTTCCATCTTCTGATGTCTTCTTCAATTTCTTTCTTTAAAGGTTTAAAATTTTTGTTGTAGAGATCGTTGGTGTCTTTGGTTAGGTTTGTTCCTAGGTATTTTATTTTTTGAGGCTATTGTGAGTGGGAAACTCTCCTTTTAGTCTTTCTCCCGTTGCTTATTGTTGTTGTAAGGAAAGGCTACTGGTTTTTCTAGATTAATTTTGTATCCTGCCACTTTACTCAAACTCTTAATCATTTCTATGAGTTTTCTGGTTGTATTTTTAGCATCCCTTAGGTAAACTATCACACTGTCTGCAAAAAGGGATAGCTTGATGTCTTCTTTTCCAATTAGTACTCCTTTAATTTCCTTTTCTTGTCTTATTGCTCTGGCAAGTGTTTCAAGTACTATATTGAAGAGGAGTGCTGGCAGGAGCAGCCTTGATGACTTCCTACCTTTAAAGGGAATGCTTCTAACTTTCCTCCATTTAGGATGATGTTGGCTGTGGGTTTCTCGTACATGGCTTTGATTATGTTGAGGAATGATCCCTCCAGTCCAATTCCCTCTAGGACTTTAAGCATGAAGGAATGCTGGAGTTTGTCTAAAGCTTTTTCTGCATCAATTGAGATGATCATGTAGTTTTTGACTTTCAGTCCATTTATGTATTTTATGGTATTTACTGATTTTCGTATGTTGAACCATCCCTGCATCTCTGGTATGAATCCAACTTGGTCATGATGGATGATCTTTTGGATGTGGGCCTGTATGCAGTTTGCGAGTATTTTGTTGAGAAATTTTTGCATCTGTGTTCATTAATGAGATGGGTCTATAGTTCTCTATTTTGGTTGTATCTTTGCCTGGTTTTGGTATTAGAGTGATGCTGGCTTCGTAGAAGGAATTTGGGAGAATTCCCTCTGTTTGTATCCTTCTGAACAGTTTGGGTAACAATGGTTGTAAGTCTTTTTGAAATGTTTTATAGAATTCTGCTGCATAACCATCTGGGCCTGGGTTTTTTTAGTTGTGAGGTTTCTTATTACATTTTCAATTTCTTCATATATTATGGGTCTGTTTAAGCTGTCAATCTCTCCTTGGTTAAACTTTGTTGATTCTCAGGATTTCTGATATTCATCCATTTCTCTTAGGTTTTCAAATTTGGTAGAGTATAGGTTTTTGAAGTATTCCCTTATTATTGTCTGGATCTTTTCTTTGATTGTAGTGATAGTTCCCTTTTCACCATGAATTTTATCGATTTGGAGTTGCTCTTTCTTTCTTTTGGTTAGCTGGGCTAGAGGTCTCTCTATCTTGTTTATTCTTTCAAAGAATTAACTTTTGGATTCATTGATTTTTTTGTACTCTTTTCTTTGTTTTTATTTCATTGATTTCTGTTTTTATTTTTGTGATTTCTTCTTGTCTGTTGAGTTTAGGGTTCATTTGTTGTTGTCTCTCAAGTGTTTTTAGCTGCAGTGTCAGATCATTTTTTTGTACTCTTTCTGTTTGTTTTTATTTTTAATGTAGGCACCTTGGGTTATAAACTTCCCTCTTAGGACTGCTTTTAAAGTATCCTATAGGGATTTGTGTGTGTGTGTGTGTGTGTGTGTGTGTGTGTTGTATTGTCATTTTCATTTAGTTCCAGGAATGCTTTTATTTCTTTATTTCTTCCTTGATCCATTCATTACTCAGGAGTGTGTTTTTTATTCTCCATGTGTTCTTATAGATAATAGGGCTTATCCTGGTGTTGACATTGAGCTTTATTGCACTGTGGTCTGATAGAATGCATGAAATTATTTCAATCTTTTTGTATTTATTGAAGACTTTTTTTCTATGTCCCTGTATGTGGTCAATTTTGGAGAATGTTCTGTGGGATGCTAAGTAGAAAGTATATTCTTTGGCATTTGGGTGGAATATTCAGTAGATGTCTGTGTGGTCTAATTGATGTATCATATTGTTCAATTCAGATGTCTCTCTGTTTATTCTTTGTCCAGTTGATCTGTCCAAAGGGCTCAGTGGAGTATTTAAGTCCCTACCATGAGCATTCTGGGGTTAATCTGTGCCTTGAGGTCCTGGAGAATTATGTTTATAAAGATTGCTGCACTAGAATTGGGTGCATATATATTCATGGTTGTGAAATCCTCATGGTTCATTGTTCCTTTGATAAAGATGTAATGGCCCTCCTTCTGATTACTCTATTTTGTCTGATAATAAAATAGGAACTCCTACCTATTTTTTGGTACCATTTGCTTGGAATATTTTTTCTATCCTTTCACCTTAAGTTGGCACCTGTCCTTGAGTGTGCGATGGGTTTCTTGTAGACAGTATATGGATGGGTTCTGTTTCCTAATCCATTCTCCCAGTCTATGTCTTTTGATTGTGGAGTCTGCTCCATTAATATTTAAGGTTATAATTGAGAGATGTGTGTTGCTTCCTTTCACCTTATTATCCATTTGCATTTTTGGTCTCAGTTACTACTTCTGTAGTTATGCTTTTATTAATTTCTCTTTCTAGTAGCTTGCAGATAGTTGCTTCTCTCTTCTGTCTTTTGAATTGCTTCAAGTATTCTCTGAAAGGTTGGTTTTCTGGACGTGTATTCTGTCATGTTATTTATGTCATGGAAGATTTTTCTTTCTCCTTCAACTCTAATTGACATTTTTGCTGGGTATAATAACCTGGGTTGGCATCTATAGTCATTTAATACTGGGAATACTCTGATCCATGTTTTTCTTGGTTTCATCATTTGTACTGAAAAGTCAGCTGTAATCCTCATGGGTTTCCCCTTATATGTTGTTTGTTCTTTTCCTCTTGTGGCTTTCACAATTTTGTCTTTGTTTTGGACATCCAGTATTTTAACTATGATATGGTGTGGGGAGTTTCTTTTCTGATCTTGTCTGTTTGGATCTTTTGCTTCTTGTATTTGTATGGGTTTGTCTTTATTTTGGGGGAAATTTTCATCCCTTATTCTGTCAAAGATATGATCAATACCATCCTCTTGGGATTCTTCTCCTTCCTCTATCCCTATGATGGGGAGTTTTGATCTTTTCATAGTGTCCCACGTTTCCTGGTTGTTTGACTCTTGTGTATTTTTAAATTTTTCATAATCTTTGCTTGACCATTTTAGTTGTCCTGTGTTATCTTCCGTGTTTGATATGCTTTTTTCTGATTCCTCCATTCCGCTTCTGAGGCTTTTCCCCATCCTTTCTTATTGATTAGATGAGTGCTCTATTTCCTTCTCTTTTTTCCTTTTTTTTGGCCTGGGAAATATGTTTGTTTATCTTATTATTTTTATCATATGTATATATTTGTACAAGATTATGTTACTAATCAAATCTAGACCTGTGTCCCCCACCCTACCCCCCCACCCCACCAGAGCTCATGCATTCTGCCAAACATGCTTTTCATCTCTTTCTCAGTCCTTCTCAAAATTCTCCCTGTGGAAGTTGACTGTTTTGAGCAGAAGTTCACTGTTTCAGTCAGTTCTTTGATGCAGTCCTTTCTGTTGTGGTTGTTGTTGTTTCCAATATGCATCATTCCCAACTACTTGGACTAAAGCTCAAGGGGCCCGTGCATAAGAAATACTTACAACTAGATAATTGGCACTAGCATCCACAGATGAGGGATACCACTCGTCTGTTTTTCTGAGACTCTGTTACTTCACTCAGCATATCTTCTAGCTCCAGCCAATTACCTGCAAAGCTCATGATGTCATCTTTCTTTACTGTTGCATAGAACTCCATTGTGTAGATGTACCACATTTTCTCTATCCACTTGTCAGTTGAGGGGCATTTGGGTTGGTTCCAGCTCCTTGTTATTGTGAAGAGAGCTGTGCTTCAGGTGGTCTTAGGAGATCTCCAATCCTCTATTTCCTTTTTCATTTCATCCTGAGATTTCTTTTGTATTTCCACTTCCTTTTGGAGCTTCTTAATCTCTTCTTAGAGCTCCTTGCTTTGCTGATTAGTTTCTTTTTTCGTTGCAGCATGGGATCTTTACAGTGTTTCTACTTTCTTCTGGAGTACGTAATTCTCTCCCTCTAGTTCTTTCTGGGCTTTGTCATTCTCTCCCTTTAGTTCTTTCTGAAGTTTGTCATTCCCTCCCTCTAGGTCCTTCCTGAGTTTTTCATTCTCTCCCCTTAGTTCTCTGATTTGTTCTTTATATTCTTTGATTTCCTTGAATATGTCTATGATTGTTCTTCTAAGATCTGTGTCCTGGGTTACCTCTAGGGAGATCTCATTGTAGCAATCTTCTTGCTAAAGTTTGGTGTGGAATTATTCTGTGCTTTTCCCATGTTATTCTTTTTTTTTTTTTTTTTTTGTCATATGCGTTTGTTTTTTTTTGTTGTTCTGTTTTGTTTTGCTTTGTTTTTTTGGTATTCTGCTGTGAATCTCAAATGTTTCTTCACTGTCTTGAAGGCTTGCTTTGCTTGCTTCCTTCAGGTACCTTGTTTTCTCCTTGTTTATGGAGGGTTGACTTGTCTAGGTTTCAGGCTTTCAATTTTGGTTATATATGGGAAATCTAACTCACTCTTCCCTTTCTGTTCTGAAGGTTCTCCAAAAACCAGACAACCAGGTCAGTACCCTGCTGAGCACTGTGCTCACTCTGCTTCCTGCCAGCCAGTTCCTCTAGGTTGTTTGCCAGGCTTGGTGTTGTGGAACTGGAGTTGTGTCAGACTTGCTGTTTCTTTTATTGCTTTGCACCCTGGATTCACTACCTGAGTCCCACTTGGACACTCCCTCCACAATTCCAGTTGGCAGGAGGGAGAGGGGGCTGTCTGAAGCCCCAGACCTCTATGTCGAGTTATTTACATCTTAAGAAAAGCTATAGGTAGACACCACCCTGGATAATCTTGTTTTAAGTAGAAGTTTAGTTATGTTTTTTAAAGAGCTTCATCCAGTTATTTTATTTTTCTTGTTTAGGCAGTGCAATGGGCTATGATAGTCCCACCTAATGTAGTCCACGTGCATAGTTTACAAGGCAAAATCTTGGCATGACTTACTTTTTTTTTTAATTTATTATTTTTTATGTATATGAATGTACTGTCTGCATGCAGGTTGATGCACCCATGTCGTGCAGTGCTGCAGAGGTCAGAAGAGGGTGTTGGATTCCCCTGGAACTGGAGTTAAAGACGGTTCTTAGCCACCATGTGGGTGCTGGGGATAGAACCTGGATCCTCTGCAAGAGCAGTCAGTGCTCTTAACCACTAGGCCATCTCTCCAGCCCTGGCATGACTTACTTTAAATGAATTTTAATCACAATACCCACAGCAGCAGCTGATAGAGGAAGGCCTCTATCTACCTGGAGAAGTGGTCCAGTAGTAAATATTTTAGTTTGCTTTTCCTTTTATCTTAAACATTTTTACAAAAGTCACCTTGATACTTTAAATGTGTCTCAGTCAGAGGCCTTCACCCATTTGAGATTTGTTTCCTCATTATCCCTTTTCTCTCCTTAGGCAGGTTGCATATTCCTTGCCTACCTGTTTAGTAGTGGTATAGAGCCTGTACAATGAAAACTCTTGTTTTGTACCACATCCAGTTTGAGGTTCTCATAACTCCCTTTCTTGTAGGATGAGCAGTGGTTGGACTCTAAACTCTGGGGATGTTGTGGCTTCTCTGATCAAGAGGATATGTGACTTATTAGAGGGTTTCATTTTCCCCTAGGTTAAGGCTGACCTTGAAAGGCAAGGACCAAAATATTGTTGTGTCCTCTTTGACTCTCTATCCTCATTGGTAGAGGCTTCCAAACTTTGTTGACTACCCAGAATTACAGCTTTACCAGTCATAATTTTTAACGTCTGTGTAATATTTATATAAAGCTTAGAAAGAATTGTAAACACTTCTGACTGAATCTTAGTTTTATCATGACTAAGTTTCCCAAGTAGTTAAGGCTTAACAAAGTTAGTAAAAGTGCAAGTAATTATCTTAATTTGACAGATAATTTTTGTTCTTTTAATCCAGTTATCATGAATTTACTAGTATATCCTTCAGAATTTAATCCTCACACATATCATCCTTAAGTCTCACTTGCAGTCCTTATACAATTCAAACCTTTTGCAATGTGGCTTCACGTTTTCACTTTTGTCCTCACATTTTATTTTTTATTTTTTGGACAAAATCTTATTTTATCACGTAAAATCTATTTATGTCTCTTTCAATGATCCTCACGAAAACCTGCTTAACTCCTCTTTTATCTCCCTAAACATGAGTTGAATCCAAGTAAAATACATGGCCCATTGCAGCAAATTAAGATTACCTGTGCTCTTATTTTTAATTAGCAAGGTGGTAATTAGTTGTGTTTTGTCTGCATGTAAGTGTACCTGTGTCATGCAATGCCTGAGGAGGCCAGAAGAGGGCATCAGATACACTGGAACTGGAGTTAACATTGGCTGTTAGTCACCATGTGGATGCTGGGAATGGAACCCTGATCCTGTGGTCTTATGCAAGAGTAGCCAGTGCTCTTAACTGCAGAAACCCCCCTCTGGCCCCTCCTTTAGTCTCTCTGGGAACTCTGCTGGCCCTTCATGTTAATTATTGAACATTAAAGGTTTTGTTCATATTACAGGATAAAATTGATTTTCTAATCCCTCTCTCTTGTTTAGCTTGAAGTTATAAAGTGAATGCCTGAGTACAACATGGTCTAACATGCCCACCATTATGGCCCTCGGGGTGCTGGGAAGGGCATGGCACTCTCTGCTCTTCTCCCTTACTCAAATAAAATTCAAAGATTCCCAGAGTTTTGGTTTTAGGTTTTTGTTCTTTTCTTTTCTTTCTTTCTTTCTTTCTTTTTTTTTTTTTTTTTTTTTGGTTTTTTGAGACAGGCTGTCTCCCATTAGTCCCAGCTGGCCTGGCGCTCACTCTGTACACCAGGCTGGCCTTGAACTCACAGGGATCCACCTGCCTCTGCCTCCTGAGTGCTAGGATTAAAGGCATGCGCCACCACCCCCGGCTCTTTTTCTTTTTCTTTTTCTTTTTTTTTTTTCTTATTTTATTTTATTTTTTTATTTTCCTATTACTTATTTTTTTTTTCATTTTTTAACAATATGTAATAATTATGAGTACAAGAATCCTTCATTAAAACCAATTTGCAAGCAAAAAAAACGTTGTGCCAAACCCACACAGCCCAAGGGTCCCACCATCCAGCTGGGAGGGCTTGTATTTCAACAAGTTCATCAAATAAATGTCCAGACTATATAGCTATAGTTACACCATTTACCCTGATCACAGCACTTACATTCTACCACACCCCCTCTTCTGCAGGTTGTTCCCTAGGCTTAGAAAAGGGGACACGGTGGATGAGAAGCAAAACAATCTACTTTCTCTGGAGCTGTTGTTTTGACTCTGGTCAATTCTGGCTGTTTCCTTTCATGGGCTGACAGTTTGTCCAGGAATACACCTTTCAACCTATTAATGAAGCACAAGCAATTAGATATATAGGTATTTAAACAGTACTAATTGTTATGGTAGGTTACTTTGGTATAGACACAGATGTTTGGATGGTAGGTTAATCCATGAATTATGTTTTTTCTGAAAATATGACAGGGTCTTACTGTGGCTATAACATCTCCTAACCATTAGAGGATGTAAGCTTGTGGCATCAGCTGTGGGTTATTCCTCCAAGCAGAGAGAGAGAGCTAATAGCCAATTAGATTTGGGATATACAGGCATATGGCTGCCACTGCTGCACAGTATTTCCAGGCAGGTGAGGTGTAGCTGGTGCTGATGGAGGAGACTTGCTTGACTCAAGGAGACCTATATTTGCTTTATTGGTTTAGTGGCCTTTGGTAACACTCTCTGGTATTCCAGAGACCAACTGTACACTTGCAAGTGCAGTCTCAATGCATCTTTCCCATGCTTACATCAGGTCTTCAACAGCAGGGCCTTATTGCCTCTTTTCTTGCAGGTATCCCAGTTTACAGGCAAGAAGCCTTTCCCCTTTTGGGGGGCTTGGATCCCCTGGTCAACATCTCCTTGGTAGAATAATCCATTGAAGATATCAGAACTCTCCTGTATTAATATATTTTTCTTAAGTGCATAGCTTAAGGAGACTTTAGTATTATATTTGGTTCTGAATAGAGAATAATCCTTTTCACAGTTCCTATGTCTATAAGTCAATTAAAGAATGCAGTTTTACCAGTTTTATAAGAGATTACCTCTATAACAGTTGACTCCAATTTACAGTTAGAGAATGACCTCATCATCATCATATTTCTCCTTGTTCTATGGAGGGGAGGTAAGGAAGTCTATCGTATTAAAACTTTGCGGCACCTAGAAGGTAAGTTTCATTAGGACTCATTATAAATAGTTGTTACAAGTAGAATCCACAGAGGGGTTTGATGTCTGTAGCAGTCTGAGGCTTTTCTTCCTTTCAATGTTCAGACAGGCCAATCTTTCTGCTGGCACTTCCTGGTACATCCTACACAATGCAAAGCTGTATCTTTCCCTTCTTTGGGATTGGCACATACAAATGTTCTCTCTAATTTTTCTGTTGTACAGTATCATCTTGTAGCATTCTCTTTTCTTTTTCTTTTGATTGCATGCCTCTGGGGCAGGTTGTGAGAGTACTTGCAGGCAGCCTAGCCTGGTCCATTGTTCCTCCAGGAACTTCTCAGAGCCTGATCGGAGAGAGAGGGTAAACGGTGACAGTGCCAATGCCATACTGACACTAAATTTAGTGTGGGAACTGTTCAGCACAGTGCAGTAGAACTGAAAACTCTTGAACTCAAGCAATCCTCCTATCTCAACCTCCATCCACACTGACAATAAATCTACCATTGACCCCTCTCTAAGGGTCAGTCTTAGTTTCCTTTTTGCAGAACCTCACCCTCTCTAAGCAGAGTACAAGCTGTCCACTTGCCTCACACCAGTACTGGGAGGCATACAGCCAGGTTAGCTGGCAGGCCCCTCCTGTTCCTACATCTTGGGTGGGTCTGGCACTGCTAAAGGCCAGAGGTCTGACAATAGCTACCTTTGGCTGGTGGCTTATTAGGACAAAAGTGGGTATTACTGGGAATGCCAGTATCCTGCCCTCCGCAGCCCTTCACTACATCAGACTCAGGCCCACCCCCTTTTCCTGTGTGGGCATCAATACAAACCCTACACCTATCTTGATACATAGCCTCTGACATCATTGGCCCCAGCCTCACCCAGTACCTTAGGAGCAAAGGCAGCCACACACAGAGGCCTGGCACAGAGGCAGTGCGGCCCTAGCCTCTTGGCCCAGAGTGGTCATGAGCCAACTACCCTGCTAGCCATTGCTGGTCCTCTATGTCTGGCTAGTGCATTAAGGGGCATTTCCCAGGAGGCTGAGAGCTGAGAAGGAGCCGCAGCTGTGGGCCAACAGCCTGCCCCCCACTGTGCTGCAGTCCCTCTGCCACTCTTCAGCATGTCCACACCCCACACTTGCTTCGAGCTGCAAGCCATCTTACATGGAAAAACATGGCAGGATTATTTTTCCCCAGTAAGGAGTTGTTCTCCCATAACTGCATCGATCGCTTTCTCTGGTCTATTCACGTTTATACAGCGTCTTCATCCAACCAGCTACCCAGTGCCTTGGAGTTGGGGTTTCACTTATTTTGATGCTGCTCCCCCAACTTTTTTTTTTTTTTTTTTTTGTCTTTTTGAAACAGGGTTGCTCTGTAGCCCTAGCTGTACCAGAACTCACTCTGTAGACCAGGCTGGCCTTGAACTCACAAAGATCCACCTGCCTCTGCCTCCCCAATGCTAGGAGCTAGGATTAAAGGCATGCACCACCACGCTGGGCTCCCCCAACTCTTCAAAGTGATCAAGCTCCCCTTTCTGCCTCTAGAGGCAAGCTTCCAAAAATTAATAAACCCAAGTTCTTACAAGTCAAGGTCTTACAAGTCTGAGGGGCCATACACTCCCTTGGTTGGGCCTCACCAGGTTCCTTTGTGTTCCCTGGATCCTCACCTGGGCTCAAAGTGAGAGCTAGTCCCTTATAGATCAACTGATCCACTGGTGCCAAGCCATGTCACTGCCGCCCAAGTTCAGCAATAAAGGAGGCAAAACTACCATTTTTGAATCCAGGGTAGAGCCCCCAAATTATGTTGCAGGGTTTTGTACAGGGAGACAGGACTCAAGCTTTTTCTTCCAGAAGGCAGATTTATTTGTGCCAACACTGAATTCATATTCAAAAACTTGACTCTCCAGCATAGCAAGGTTTTCCCTTTTTATTATTCTTTGTCTCCCCTACGTGGTAACATACATTCTGATTGGGTACTTTAAAGCTACAGGACTGTAACATTAAGAAGACAAAGATGTAACAAGTCTGTGTATGCATACATTGACACTGATTTCTTTATTCTCCATTTTCCTGCCCACCCCCTTACCCCCAAGAAACTCCTACCACAATCACAAAATTATTTCTTCTAGAGACTTTCTAGTAAAGAACAAAGACATTCCATTGTCATGTTCCTTAAGACTTAATCAAAGTGGGACAAAAAAAAAAAATAAACCCACCTGTCAGGAAGCTGTTCCAGAAACTCTAATAAATGGTATCAGCCTACTTAAACACGTGGTCAGCACAGGGGGCCACCGTCTTCCCTCCTTCTTTCATTGTGTTTTCTTCTGCAACAGTTTCTCTGGCTTTAGCTCACTCTCATCCCCAAGAGTTCCTCTATTACTCTGTAATAAACTCTGCTGTGTTGTATGCTGTGTTCTGTGTGTCTTGTTTGAATTCATTCTATGGAAATTACAGGGACCAAGTAGCTACGGATCCTGGTAGCCTATGATGAAAAAGAAAAAAAAAGGACTGTAACACTATTTGCAAGCTGTATGCACCTACTGTATTCCCATGTATCCAGCTGCTGTGTGAAAAGAAAATGCAAATTCTTTAAAGCATTTACCAACTTCAAAGTAGCCCTTGAATTAATAAAACCTGGCCTCACTTATATAAATGGAAAAGAGCTCAATGTTAAGAGAGGTTGTTCTAAGAGTGGGTGCAGCCTAGAGATTCATAAGGCTAGAAACAAAAGCACAGACACAAGGTACTGCCTCTCCTTTAAATCACATTGCCTTCAAGATCCTGCCCACCAGCTGCCTCTCTCCATCCCTCATCATTGGTTGTCAGCGGGCAGATAAGGAAAACAGCTTTGCTTTTCTTCACTTCCAGTGTGGTGTTTCCTGGCTTCCTGCCCATTTTCTTCCCTGTCCAGCTCCCTTGGGCTTGGGATCTTGAGTAGCCTGTAAACAGATAGAGATGTATCAGTAGTGCAGCGAGGAAGACAGGCTACTGAGTCCCAGGCTGGTGACGGTCCTGGCCCACAGACTTTGGGATGCAGCCCAGCGACTGCATCTGACCGCTAATGAGCTTTTGGGTGGCGGACCTGTTTCATCAAGACCCTTTGTTCTTGTGGGCTTCCCTTTGTTGACTTGAGGCTTGTTTCCCTTGGTACCGTGGAGACTTCACGGGAGCTAAATTTAAACTTCATTAACGACATTGAGTCTGAGGAGGGTCAGAATACTATTTTCATGTTAAATGCATTTCTTTCTGGTTCCGTTTTGTTTTGTTCTAAGAGACAATAGGCCCTCACAATGAGACCCCTTTTGATTTTGTTGCTATGGTGTGAGAAACAAAAAACAGCATCAAATGTTGGGTTGTCTGATCCTCATCAGAGGTGGCGACATGCACTAATAACTTTTTTTGAAACTATCATATATGATTTATAGTTATATTCCTAAAATCTTACAAACATTTTCAGTATTTTTTTTTACTTTTTGCTGTAGTATTAACTTCAAGTAAATAGAGAAAGGCTTGAAGTTAATTGCTGATGAAAACATCCAGACTCCTCACAGTCTTAAGCCTCTGTTAGGGAAATCCTTCCTCACCCACAAAAAATTCCTCTTCTGGTATTTTTCAACATGTGACTGAAGGACTGTTTATTTCTTATCTTTCTCTTACAAGTTATAAGTTCATGAGAGTATTACTGGAGGGCCCCCGGAACATCCCCATCCTTGGGCGAGGGACTCTGAGGTTAAGAGAGCTTTAATGAAAGCATACAATAAGAAGGTAAAGCACCTTACCAAGGGCAAGGCAGACAAATCAGAGAAATGAATCTGAGTCCTCTTCGATTGGCTTTTGTTGAAGGTTAAGGTGAAGTTAGGGTGACGGAACTTCTGGCCACAAACTCTGGCATGTACTCAAGTAGCCCAGGCTCCAGGTCCTTTTGGACCAGCTGAGAAAGAAACAGCAACATTCTGTTGTTGCCACTTAAATTTCATTGTTCTCAAAGACTGACTCTGTGTGGTGGCCTAGTTTAAACCCAGGATACTTGTTTGAGATGGAAAGTAGCTAACAGCAGTTTTCCTTGTCAGTTTACCTTTTAATTTGGGGTCAGCTAAAAACTTTCTTCCCATTGATCCATCTCTAACCTGCCAATTACAAGCCCTAAGCTGTTCTATTGTTCATTGTTTTTCTAAGGAGATTTTGGTTTTAAAATATTTGAGAATTTCATACAATGGATTTTGATTGTATCCACCCCCAACTTCTCCCCTTAATTTCTTCCAAGATTCACCCCCCTCCACTTTCCCAACTTCACGACCCAACTTTTTTCTTTCAATAATCCATCCACTCTAATTTGTGCTCTTCATATACTCCTGAGTGTGGGACTATATACTGGGGTGGGGGGGATTATTGCCAGAGCAACACCCTTAAAGATAACTGACTGTATCTCCACTAGAACCTATCTATTGTCCATAGCTCCTGAGTTAGGGATGGCAGCATGCGAACCCATTCCCAGTCTGTGCTTAATATTAACTGGTTTGATCTACATGAGTCGTACACAGCCAACAGCAGTTCTAAACAAGTTTGAAATAATCATGGGGTAAGGGAGAAGAAGAAACTCAAGAAAGGGGGAATGATAAGAGCTAGGTATTATCAAAGGGAAAATTGGGAAAATGGAGGTAATTAAACTGGGGAGGGAA
The DNA here is from genome assembly GCA_009823505.1 of Rhizomys pruinosus. NCBI lineage: Eukaryota > Metazoa > Chordata > Mammalia > Rodentia > Spalacidae > Rhizomys > Rhizomys pruinosus. The sequence goes on along the minus strand of VZQC01010225.1, from coordinate 2,225,594 downwards.
GAGGAAGGTTACATAGGAGAGAGAGAGAGAGAGAGAGAGAGAGAGAGAGAGAGAGAGAGAGATCAATAAATCTTAAATGGTGTGGAAAGCCAGAGGGAAATGTGTCAACTCCAAAAAATCTGAAAAATACAAATATAATATCTGAATATGAGTACATGTGTATACCTGAAGATTATCACAAGAAGCACAGTTCCACACAGGAGAACCTCCCTTCTTTGGCCTCTCTGTGAGTGCATATGGGCTGGGCGTGCGCGCACGCACACACACACACACACACACACACACACAAAGCTCAGGTGACATTACAGAAGGGGGGGAAGAGCGTAAGAGCTGGAGGATGGGAGCAGCTGTGAAATGCTGTCCTCTGGACACGGCATAGCCAGTGCATTCGTGACTACAACATCTGTGGTTATGTGCATAAGACCAGCATGGATTTGGCAGGAGCTTATAGCTGAGAAGCTTTAACTGATGGCTTCCGGGGAAGGGAAGCTTGGGGGGTCACATGGGAGCCCAAGGAGAGTGCTAAGGGGAAATGGAGGTGGATATGATCAAGTAATTGTGCATGTGTATGAAACTGTCAATGAATAAAAAAAAGTAATTTTCTAAAAAACTCAAGAAAAGCAGCAGAGCTGGAGCTGACCTGGAAGCTACTCCCCCTGAAGGCTAGCTTTCACAGGTTTGGAAAACAATACGCAACCTGCTAACGGAGAACATCAATCCATGGTCCAACCCCAGCTTCAAGACCTACTAACCACATCAGTGACCAGCACAGCAAATGACATTGGTGTAGTAGTAGCACTTTCATCTTGGAGTTAATCAATAGCCACCTAATTGGACTTAAAGCCCACTCCATGGGAGGAAACCAATGTCTGGTACTGTAAACATAGCTAGATACACATGGCTGGAAAGGTCATATGTCTTAGAGAAAACCCCAAGGCTGTCAATGCCCAGTCTCGTCTGCTTCACCACGAAGTGAATAAGCGGCGGGGCGTGGTGGTGCATGCCCTAGCACTTGGGAGGCAGAGGCAGGCGGATCTTTGTGAGTTCAAGCCAGCCTGGTCTACAGAGTGAGTTCCAGGACAGCTGGGACTACAGGGAGAGCCTGTCTCAAAAAGACCAAAAAAAAAAAAAGAAGTGAATAAGCTACCACACTTGGTTCTCTGGATATGAGAACCAAGCTGCTTTATCTCCCATGTATTTTCTACTGTGGTGAGCTGTTCCCTTAGAAACTGAGACCCAAACAAACTATATTCTCAAATTGCCTCTGTAGATGTTTAGTCACAGAGATGAGACAAGTAACTAATACAATTCCTTTTCCTGATTTATATTTCCTGAATACACAAAACAATCCAATGATTTATGAGAGGTTTTCTTCTGAAAGATGGCATCCAGAAGGCTGTGAATCTTACCCACTGAGTGGAAGAAGAAGAAGAAGAAGGAGGAGGAGGAGGAGGAGGAGGAGGAGGGATAGTTGGGTAGCTGACACATGAGATTCAGGAATTTTCTAAACCTTTCTGGAGAAACCGTGGCTCTAAGTGCTTATGGTCTCTAAAGGTCACCTTCGAGAGCTTAGGTCAAAGACACCATGTTTTCTGGTTAGATCAGACAAATATGCCTCAGCTCATCCATCCTGAGATTACAGAAAAATTTGATTTGTCCTTTGCATCATTTTAATGAAATATGTGGTCTCAGTTCACAATTCTTGGCATTAATCCAATCACTAATATAAAGGATTAGGAAAGCAATCTTGAACATATTCCATTAGCATATATATATATATATTATCAGCATTTGAGGCAAACTCCCACTGATCCTCTGGGATGAATCCATTTATATTTCTGTCTTTGTAACAGGAAAAATGTCTTAAGAAGTAATTTTTCCAGATTTGAGGGTCAAAGTATTCCTTTCCTAATATGTAAGCAAACCCCACCAAATCAAAAAGATGCAATAGGCTTGGCTGCCTCGCACACAGCCTATCCAGAGATTATAGACAAGTCTTGGATACCCAGGAAGGCAATGAGCTACAGGGAATTTTGCAAATGAATGCACAAGGACTTGCTTAACTCTGAAGTCTTCCAATATTATTGATTGTGATGCCCTAGACTCTTTTCAGCTTTAGTAGTATCTGGGTTTGTTTGGTTTTATTTTTGCTTCTTGGTTGTTGTTTGTTTTGTTTTCTAATGTTTTGATTATTTTAATATTTATTCTCTCTATTTTATTCTTTGAGCATGTTATACAATGCATGTTTGATCGTACTTACCATTCTCTGCCACCTTCTTCCAGATCTACTCCATCTCTCTAGCCCATAAAATCCAATTTGGGTTGTCCAAATACTCTTGGGTGTTGGGCTATCTTTGGTCCATGTACCAGAGGTCACGCCCCTAAAAAATGGGCTCTCCAGTAAACTTCTGCCCCAAACAGTAAACTTCTGCATTTATAAAATTTTAAAAAGATTGAGAAAAAGATGAAAGACATGTATGGTAGAATGCATGAGCTCTGATGGGGTGGGGGAATGGAACTAAATTTGATTAAGAAATGTATGAAATGCACAAAACTTCAATTAAAAAATGTTTTTGAGCCAGGAGTGGTGGCACATGCCTTTAATCCCAGCACTTGGGAGGCGGAAGCAGGCGGATCTCTGTGAGTTCAAGGCCAGCCTGGTCTACATAGTGAGTTCCAGGCCAGCTGGAGCTCCAGAGAGATCCTGTCTCAAAAAGACCCAACAAAAAAAAAAAAAAAAAAAAAAAGGTTTTGAAAAAAAAAGCTCTCTTTCTCATAGCAGCTATCAATTGGCAATAGCTCCTCACTTAGGGATGGGCTTTCTTCCCCACCTCAAACCTCCATGCTTTGGATTTTGATGACTTGAGCTTGCATAGTTCTTGTGCATGTTGTCACAAATGCCAAGAGTTCATATGTGGATCTGTCCTCTTGTGTGCAGAAAACAAGAGTGTAGTCATCCACCACCTTTGGCTCTTACAATCTTTCTGTCACCCTTCTGAGACAATCCCTGAAACTCAGGAAGAAGAATATGCTATGATATCTCGCTTAGGACTGAGCACTCCACAGTCTCTTATTCCCTGCATGATGACCAGTGTGGGTCTCTGTGCTACTTGCCATCTACTGCAGAAAGAAGCTTCTTTAATGAAGGTTGACTAACCTATGGGTATAATGCCAATATTTGGAACTGGCTTAATACTGTGTCTATTTAGCAGAAAAATAGTAGTATGTTCTTAGTACATGTGACCTGGCTAACCACAACTACTTGGCCCAACTAAGGGTCCCAGGTATAGGTTCTATCTTGTGAAGCAGGACATAAGTCCAAGCAGAAAGTGTTTGGCTACTGCCATAACCTTCCTGCCACTACTGCACCAGTGGGCATATCTTGCCAGTCCCGTCATTACTGTAGCTCACAGGGTTCACAGTGGAGTGAGACTGATTACTTTTTTTCCTCCAGTAGCATACATAACACCTTCTAACACTATAAAAGCAAGTCATCATTGGATGTGAAAGCTCATACCTTTAATCCTAGCACTTGGGAGGCAGAGGCAGGTGGATCTCTGTGAGTTCAAGGCCAGCCTGGTCTACATAGTGAGTTTTAGGACAGCCAGTTACAGGGAGACCTTATCTCAAAAAAATTTAAAAAAGTAAGTCAAAAGGGAAATCAAGCTAGGAGATCAGTGCCAGCTTGATTTTCTCTTTCATGTTTCACTCATAGTTGGACTGTGTCGTATCTTCAGCACTAGGGTCTTCCATTGTGTTCTTCATTCGTAGTTGGACTGTGTCGTATCTTCAGCACTAGGGTCTTCCATTGTGTTCTTCATTCGTAGTTGGACTGTGTCGTATCTTCAGCACTAGGGTCTTCCATTGTGTTCTTCACTCATAGTTGGACTGTGTCGTATCTTCAGCACTAGGGTCTTCCATTGTGTTCTTCATTCGTAGTTGGACTGTGTCATATCTTCAGCACTAGGGTCTTCCATCGTGTTCTTCATTCGTAGACTGTGTCTTATCTTCAGCACTAGGGTCTACCATCGTGTTCTTCATTCGTAGTTGGACTGTGTCGTATCTTCAGCACTAGGGTCTACCATCATATTCTTCATTTGTAGTTGGACTGTGTTGGATCTTCAGCACTAGGGTCTACCATCATGTTCTTCATTCGTAGTTGGACTATGTCCTATCTTCAGCACTAGGGTCTACCATCGTATTCTTCACTCACAGTTGGACTGTGTTGTATCTTCAGCACTAGGGTCTACCATCATATTCTTCATTCGTAGACGGACTGTGTCATATCTTCAGCACTAGGGTCTACCATCGTGCTCTGGTGGGTAACCAAGAGCCAGAAATGTTCGGGAATCTGTGGGACCCCACTAGCCAACAACTCAATAAAAGATGTAACCTATCCCTGGTACTGGTTTTTAATTTGCCATCCTGTGATATCTAGTAGGGCACTGTCCCTCTGTTGCAGGGCAACTCCATTTAAACTCTTCATATATATTTTAGGAAACTTCTAGAGTAGTAGGTTTCCATATGACTTTTTCAAAAGTTCTTCCATGTGAGTTGTCCCTCCCCATAGCCCTTGTTCTGTGCTGCCCTCCTCTTGTTTTCTACTCAAGTTCACCCTCACAATTCATTATCCTCCTTTTTGCAATATATCATATTATATATATATATTATAATATATATATAATATATATATAATAATCTTCCCTTTTATATCATTGCACTATATCTCCCATTCCTTGAAAGCCCCCACCCCATGTCCCCTTACTAGCTTCCTGACCTCTATGGGTTTTCCAAGGAAAAGAAACATGCCTAAAGATTCAAAGCTATCATTCGCATATGAGACAGAATGTGTAACATTTGTCTTTTGGGGTCTGGGTTACCTTACTCAGGATGATCATTTACAGCTCAATCCATTTACTTTCACATTTCAAATTTAATATTTCTTAATAGCTGAATAATATTCCATATATAAATGTGCTAGATTATTATTATTCATTCATCAGTTGATGGACATCTAGGTTTTTTGCATTGGAAATAGAGTAGCAATGAAACATATGAGCAAAGATCGCTGTAGTAAGATATACAGTCTTTTCAGGTTATGCTCAAGAGTAGTGTAGATGGATCAGCAGTTTTGATATGCATTTTCTTGATGGCTAAGGATATTGAATAGTAAAAAAAAAATTCTTAGCAATTTACATTTTATCTTTTGAGAATTCCATTTAGTTCCTTGTCCTTTTTTTTTTTTTAAATTGTGTTGTTTTCTTAATTTTTAGTTTTTTGAGTTCTTTCTGTATTTTAGATACTAAACCTCTGTCAGATGTATAGTTGGTAAAGACTTAGAATTCTATAGGCTGTCTCTTCACTCGGGTGACAGGGTCCTTTTTTGTACAGAAACTTCTAAGTTCCATGTGGTCCCATTTGTCAATTATTGGTCTTAATGCCTATACTATTGGCGTCCTATTCAGAGAGTCCTCTCTTGTGCCTACAAGTTCAAGTGCATTCCCTACTTCCTCCTCTATTAGCTTCATTGTATCAGACCTTAGGTTCAGGTCCTTGATCCATTGGAAGTTGACTTTTGTGTAGGGTGAGAGATTAGGATCTAGTTTTAGTCTTCTACATGTAAACATCCAGTTTGAACAGCACCATTTGTTAAATATGCTGTCATTTTTCCAATGTGCATTTTTGCCCTATTTGTCAAAAATTGAAGAAGATATGGGTGACACTAGGGGTGTGTACTTCTATCCAGGTCTTCAGTTCTATTCTATTGATCAATGTGTCGCTTTTTATGCCAGTTAAAGCCAGGCTTGTTTTATTGCCATTGCTCTGGAATATAACTTAAAATCCGTGATACCAGGCCAAGTGTGGTGGCACATTCCTTTAATCCCAGCACTTGGGAGGCAGAGGCAAGTGAATCTCTTGTAGCTTGGGCTAGCCCAAAACATACTATGTAGTGGAGAATGACCTTAACTCCATGATCCTCTGCCTCCACCTCACAAATAGTGAGCTTATAGGTTTTTAATCCCTCACTGTTACAGAATATGTCATGGATCTGTAGCTGTTAAAGTACCAAATATTTAAATATAGAATTTGCTGTCCTAGATTATGCACCTGACAATGAGGAAACAGGTTCAGGGCCCAAACGATGCCAGAGAGCATGTGCATAGAAAGTTACCTAGCCATAAAAATGACCATACCTATTTCATTTCCAAAAGAATAGGTTACATTTAAATTGAAAGCATTAAAATGTGAAGCATTCTTCTCACTTGATTTTCCTCTCCACTGTGGCATATTCTGTTTACCAATGTCCCCCTACTGACACTAATTTGTCCATTCTTTGAATTTGTACTGGAATTTCTTTTCCCAATGAAATTTTTTACATTGTTCCTTTAATACAAATAGTATAATAGGGGCTGGAGAGATAGCCTAGCGGTTAAGAGCACCGACTGCTCTTGCAGAGGACCCGGGTTCGATCCCCAGCACCCACATGGCGGCCGAGAACCGTCTGAAACTCCAATTCCAGGAGAACTCCAGTTCCAGGGGAATCCGACACCCTCTTCTGACCTCCGCGGCATTGCACGACACGGGTGCACAGACTTGCATGCAGACAGTACATTCATACACATACAGAAATAAATAAAATTAATAATAAAAAAATAATAATAAAAAACAAATAGTATAATAAAGTGACAGAAATGTATTACTAAATGTTAATCTCTTTTGAGTTATTAAAAATATATACAAGTGCACACACACACACACACTCACGTATATACAGTATACACACACATGCAGCTATGAAGGATTGGATTTGACCTCCATTCCTCCCATAGGACACCGAAAATCTGTGGATGTTCAAATATTTTATGTAAAATAAATATTGAATATAACCTATGCACAACCTCCTGCATACTTGAAATCATATCTAGTGCAATCTCTAGAGCAATATAAATACTAAAACACTTGTTACACTATACTGACTGGGGAATAATAAGAAAAATTTGAGCTCCTTCCCAGTTTTTGACAGTACACTATGATTCTGTGGGGTATTTATGAGTCTGAAGGTACTGCCATAGTGAAACCAAAGTGTTCTAATAGTGAGAATCTCAGTACCTGGTGATATATAAAGAGGTGAATCACTTAGAGGAGGTGGGGCCTTGAATAGAGCAGGACAGTTTTACTCAGGTCTGTTATAGCCAGCTCTTCCTGAGTGGGAGAAGTCACCACCAATGGAAGTGGATATTCAGCCTCCTCAACACTGAATTGTGTTCATTCAAGTTTCTGTTGAATGAAAGTATTTTGTTTTGGAAATATGAGGTAAGCTGTCCTGTGTTTGAATACATACAATAATTAGCTGTATCTCACCAAGTTCCTGTCATTTTACATTATATTGTAAAAAAAATGTAGGAAAGCTTATATGAAAATACCTATTAAATTTTATATCAACACCAGATTATATTTGTTTTCCATGAGACCTTCTTACTGATGTGGTTGAAATTGTGAAACTATAGTATAAATGTTTTTCCTTTTTTATGATTAATTTTAGATTTTTATTTTTTATTTATTTTTTTCACAAAATATTTTATTATTAAACTTTTTCCATACATCATACATCATTTCTCAATCGATTTAGAGTCGCTTCCCTTTCCCTGCTCCCCACCCCACCTGAGTCCCTGCACTCTGCCATACATGTCCTGTGTCTTTTTCCGAGTCTTTCCAGAGTTTTTTTCCAGTTCTTTTGTTGTTATTGTTCTCTCCTACTTGTATTGCCTCAGGATACATATATACATATATACATATGTATATATATGTACATATATATACATATATATATGTACATATGTACATATATACATATATATACATATATATACATATATACATATACATATGTATATATGTAGATATATGTATATATANAATTCAAATCTTAAAACTAACTACAGGAAAAGATTTATATGTTCCAACTCGTCAAAATGTCACCAACTTAATGGCTGAGAAAGAAAAGATACAGCTTTGCATTGTGTAGGATGTACCAGGAAGTCCCAGCAGAAGTGTTGGCCCATCTGAACATTGAAAGGAAGAAAAGCCTCAGATTGCTACAGACATCAAACCCCTCGGTAGATCCTACTTGTAACAACTATTTATAATGAGTCCTAATGAGACCACATTTGCAAGTGTACAGTTGGTCTCTGGAATACCAGAGAGTGTTACCAAAGGCCACTAAACCAATAAAGCAAATATAGGTCTCCTTGAGTCAAGCAAGACTCCTCCGTCAGCACCAGCTACACCTCACCTGCCTGGAAATACAGAGCATATGTGCCTGCCTGTGAGAATTGTAGACAGCCAAACAATGGTGCTCTCTCTTTTTTTTTCCTTTTTGTCTTTTTACTAAGATCTCAAGTTTTGTATCTGCATTACAGTTTCTCTGGTCTTATTGATTATTTGTTTCTGGTTATACTTTCCTTCTGGATGCTTAAGGTCACACTGTTAGCCCAGATTAACCAAGGTTTTGTTTTGTTGAGGTCAGGGGTCTCTCGGGGTTTTTTTTGGTGGGGGGAGGGTGGGAGCCCCTTGCTCCTTTCAGCTCCTCATCCACCAGTTCCATCCACATGAGAACAAAATCAGGTCTTGCTAGACCAGGCTTCCTTTTCTGAAGCATAAGCAGACTTTCCTCTTTACAGACTGGACACTGGCTGAAGTGCCCTTAGTGTCTCTCCAAGACCTCCCTGAACAGGAAGACTGGTGACCCACCTCTGCAGGACTTTTCAAGAGATTCCCCCATGCATAATCCCGAAAACTTTGTTGACCTCTGAGGGCAAGGAACAAAGTTATCCCTCAGGTCCCTCGGCCAAATTGGTGTGGATGTCAGGTATGGTCGTTAAGCATCCAGAAAGGCTAAGTTGCACCAGCCTGTTACATTGTACTTACCTTAACATTGTATCCTTTGGAAACAAACTGTTATTTCCATATCATACTTCTTGATTCACATCTTTCCATTTTAATCCCATATTACTCTAAAAGATACACACATACCCTCCATCATATACTAAAAATCCAAGATCTGAAAATAAATATTAGGTCAGTTCTAGAATCTGTGTAAGGATTCCCAATACAAGAGCACAGTTGTCTTTAGATCATGAGGAATATAACATTAATGTTGCTCATTTTGTCTTACACCTAGGTACTTGGTACTATCATCCACACATGAGGGATACCATTCGTCTTTTGTTTTTCTGGGACTGTGTTACTTCACTTACCATAAAATCTTCTAGTTCCATCCATTTACCTACAAATTTCAGGATGTCACCTTTCTTTACCTCTGCATACTACTCCATTGTGTAGATATACCACATTTTCTGTATCCACTCATTGATGATGGGCTGAGGGGCACTTGGGTTGGTTCCAGCTCTTTGCTATTATGAAGAGAGCTGCAATAAACGTGGCTGTACATGTATCTCTGCCGTAGGAAGAGTCTGATGGATATATACCCAGAAGTGGTATGGCTGGGTGAAGTGGTAGGCTCATTTTGAATCTTTTAAGTGTTCTCCATACTGCTTTTCATAGTGGTTGTACAAGTTTGTATTCCCACCAGTTGGATGAGTGTTCTCCTTTCCCTATACCCTCTCCAGCATTTGGTATCATTTGTTTTCTTGATCCTAGCCACCTTTATTGGGGTGAGATGATATCTTAAAGTGATTTTAATTTGCATTTCCTTAATTATTAGCGATGTTGAACACTTTTTAAGATGTTTCTCAGCCATCTCCATTTCCTCGCTTGTGAATTCTCTGCTCAGCTCTTTACTCCATCTTTTGAATGAGTCATTTGTTTTCTTGCTCCTTTGTTTTTTGAGTAGTTTATATATTCTGGAAGTTAATGCTCTGTCAGATATATCAGCAGTGAAGATTTCTTCCCTCTCTGTGGGTTTTCTCTTCACTTTCCTGATTGTTTCTTTTGCTGTACAGAAACTTTTTAGCTTAATAAGGTCCCACTTGTCAATTGTTGACCTTATTTCAGTGCAGCTGCTGTCTGATTTAGAAAGTCTCTTCCTACACCTATGTCTTGTTAGTTGCTGCCAACTTTTTCATCCAACACCTTCAGGGTTTGGGGTTTCAAATTGAGGTCTTTGATCTATTTGGAGTTGATTTCTGTACAGGGTGACCTATAGGGGTTTAATTTTATTCTTCTACAAGTGGTGATCCAGTTTTTCCAGCACCATTTGCTGAAGATGCTGTCTTTCCTCCACTGAGTCTTTTTGGGCCCCTTGTCAAATATGAAGTGGCTGAAATTGTATGTGCTCAAGTCTGGATCTTCAGTTTTGTTCCACTGGTCTACAGGTCTGTTTTTCTGCCAGTACCAGGCTGTTTTTATGACTATAGCCCTGTAGTATAGTTTGATATCTGGTATAGGAATTCCCCCTGTATTGCTGTTTTCACTCAGGGTTGCTTTGGCTATTCAGGGATTTTTGTTGTTACATATGAATTTAAGAATTTTTTTTCTAAGCCTGTGAAGAATGTCCTGGGTATTTGAATTGGAATTGCATTGAATTAGTATATTAATTTGGATAGAATGGAGATTTTTACTATATTAATTTTTCCAATCCATGAACATGGGAGGTCTTTCCATCTTCTGATGTCTTCTTCAATCTCCTTCTTCAGAAGTTTATAACTTTTGTTATAGAGATCTTTGGTGTCTTTGGTTAGGTTTATTCCTAGGTATTTTATTGTTTTTGAGGCTATTGTGATTGGGAAGGTCTCCTTGTATTCCTTCTTCAGTTGCTTGTTGTTGGAGTAAAGAAAGACTACTGATTTTCTAGGTTAATTTTGTAACCTGCCACTTTACTGAAACTCCTAATCATTTCTAGGAATAAATGTGTTTTTCTAAGACTATCAATTCTTTCTGGTTATAGTGCTTAAGAGAGAAATTTATTTCCCCAAAACATCAGCAGCTTTGGCAAAACTAATGCTTAATTATTTTTGTATTTGACAAGTTCTTATGATTATTTTCACAAGTTAAAGAATGTGAAACATGGGGCTGGAGAGATGGCCTAGCGCTTAAGAGTGCCGACTGCTCTTGCAGAGGACCTGGGTTCAATCCCCAGCACCCACATGGCAGCTGAGAACCATCTTTAACTCCAGTTCCAGGGGAATCTGACACACTCCTCTGACCTCTGAGGCATTGCATGACATGGGTGCACAGATCTACATGCAGACAGTACATTCATACACATACAAAATAAATAAAATTTTAAAAAAAGAATGTGAAACATTACATGTTCCTGGAAACTTACATCTGTGTTGACTTATATATATATCATCTGTACATGTTGAAGTAGAATTTTACCATCTGGATTTGGAAGACTCTATGGGTTGGATGAGAAAAGGTGGCAGTTAGTGAAAACATGTTCACTAATTCCACATATCACATGAGTGGACTAGGAACTTACATGTAGAATTGATGCTAAATCCAACCTTCATCTCCATTAAGAGGACAGTTGGCATAACTCTCAGAATAGGAAGCAAGGAGCATCTGAACCTCCTTGTAGGTAGGGTGATGGCTGAAGATTGTATGAGCCAAACTTGGTGCCTGGTATAAGAACAGCTTTAGTCTACAACATACCACTCAGTACATCAAAGAACAAAAAGGTTATTTACCTTGAGTTAGGGTAAGAAATTTGACTTTATTATTGAAAAAATTAAATTCTGAGAATGTAATATAACTTTTACTTTTTTTTCAGTGTCTTACATATGCTAAGCAAGTGCTCTATCACTGATCTATTCCTGCAGCTCTCATATAGGAGGGGTATTTGAGAAGTGGTAACATTTGTTCAACTTGATGGCTTGTGATTAAAGAAAATGACCATATGATTTATTTGTTTACTATACTGGTCAGGGTTCTCTAAAGGAACAGAACAGCGAGGAGAGCTCTCCAGGGACAGAGAAGGCAGGGGAAAGCTCCTTTTTTTTCCCAAAGCCAATTTTTATTGAAACTTTGTGCATTTCATACAAAATTTCCCAATCAAAACTAGAGTCATTCCCCCTTCCTTGCCCCCCACCCCAACAGAGCTCATGCATTCTTCCAAACATGTTTTTCATCTTTTTCTCAGTCTCTTAAAATTTTCAATGCAGAAGTTTTCTGTTTTGGACAGAAGTTCACCCTTTCAGGCAGTTCTTTGACCTAGTCTTTGTGGCTGTTATTGTTGTTATTGTTGTTGTTCCTTCCAAATTGCATCACTGAAAAAGATGCAAATATGCATGCCATACATATATCGAGATTATAACATCATAGGTTTTAGCATCTTCAGCTTATGATTTCTTTTTTTATTACTACTATTGTTTTTTTCTTTATTAGGCTGAAAGACGTCATGTTTTCCTTAAGGAATTGTTTGAAGGCTCTTCCTTGGCAAGCCCAAACCACCATCAGTCCTGCCCTTGTGGTCCACACTGGGGTCTTCCCTTTCCATGGGCACCAAATGAGGTTCAGTAAGCACCACATCCTGTCTTGATCTTCCTATACTGGTCTCAGTGATACAGCCTGGATAATCCAACAACCGCAGTCTATACTCTGAAGAGGCTGAAACCCCAGTAGTTGCTCAGTCAAGATGGATGTCACAGCAGTCCCCATCTGGCACTGAAGGTTTGGAGGATTCTTGGAGAGACATGAGTTTTCAGTCCATATTGGAAAGTTGAAAAGCTGTGTCTAATGTTTTTGAAGGATGGCAAAAGCAGTGGCAGCCACTGGGTACTTGCACTTGCCAGTAAGAATTGAAGACATGCAAAACAGCAGTGCTTTTTTTTTTTTTTTCTTTTTGTCTTTTTACTAAGATCTCAAGTTTTACACCTGAAGTACAGTTTCTTAGGCATTACTAATTATTTATTTCTGGTTATACTTTCCTTTTGGATACTTAAAACCAAACAGTAAGCCAAGATTAACCAATGTTTTTGTTTTCTCTAGGCCAGTTGAGGATCTGGTCCTCAGGGTTCATTCGGGTTTTGGAGGGGGAGGGAGCCCCTGGCTCCTATGGCTTTTCATTTACCAGTTCCATCCACTCGAGGACAAAGTTAGGTCTTATTAGAACAGGCTTCCCTTTTTGAAGCATGAGCAAACTTTCCTCTTTATAGACTGGACACTGGCTGAAGTCCCAATAGTGGATCTCCAAGACCTCCCTGCACAGGAAGACTGGTGGCTCACATTTGCAAGACATTTCAAGAGATGCCCCCATGCATAGTCCCCTGGAACTTAGTTGACCTCTGAAGGCAAGAACAAATTTATCCTTTAAGTCCTTTAGACAAATTGGTATGGGCATTAAGAATGGTGGTTAAGCATCTAGAAAGGCTAAGTCACACCAGCCTGATACTTTTAACTACTGTATAATATTTTAGAAAAGGCTTGGACAAAAGCTCAAGCAGCCTTGTATAAGAAATACTAAGAAGCACTTCCATAAAGTAAATACTGTGGTTAGACACAATGTCATGACAAACTAGGTTTTTTTCTCATTCTTTTTATTTTATATTACTCTAAAATATGCATACATACCCTCCACCCATATACCAAAAATTCTAAAGTCTGAAAATAAATAGTAGGTTAAATCTAGAACCTGTTAAGGAATTCACAATATAAGAACACAGTTGTTTTCAGATCATGAGGAATATAACATTAACATTATTCAGTTTGCCTTACAACTAGGTACTTGGTGCTAGAACCCACAGATGAGGAATACCGTTCATCATTTGTTTTTCTGGGTCTGTGTTACTTCACTTATCTTCTAGAGATATCTTCTAGTTCCATTCATTGACCTGCAAATTTTATGATGTCATCTTTCTTTAATGCTGCATAGAACTCCATTGTGTAGATGTACCACATTTTCTCTATCCACTCATCAGTTGAAGGACACATGGGTTGGTTCCATCTCTTTGCTATTGTGAAGAGAGCTGCAATAAACATGGATGTGCATGTATCACTGTGGTAGGATGAGTCTTGTGGGTATATACCCAGGAGTGGTATGACTGGGTCAGGTGGTAAACTCACTTTGAGTATTTCAAGGATTCTCCATACTGCCTTCCATAGTGGATGTATGAGTTTACATTCCCAGCAGTGGATGAGTGTTCCCCTTTCCCCACAACCTATCCAGCATTTCATATCATTTGTTTTCTTGATCCTAGCCAGTCTTATCAGAGTGAAATGATACCTTAAAGTGGTTTTAATTTGCATTTCCTTAATTATCAGCAACGTTGAACACTTTTTAAGATGTTTCTCAGCCATCTCTTATTCCTCACTTGTGATGTGTCTGCTTGGCTCTTTACTCCATCTTTTGAGTGAGTCATTTGTTTTCTTAGTTCTTTGTTTTTTGAGTAGTTTATATATTCTGGAAGTTAATACTCTCTCAGATGTATCAGCAGTGAAGGTTTCCTCCCACTCTGTGGGTTTTCTCTTCACTTCTTTGATTGTTTCTTTCATTGTACAGAAGCTTTTTAGTTTAATGAGGTCCCACTTGTCAATTTTTTACCTTATTTCCTGCACGGTTACTGTCTGATTTAGAAAGACTTTTCCTACACCTAAGTCTTATAGGTTGGTGCCAACTTTTTCTTCTATCACCTTCAGAGTTTTGGGTTTCACATTGAGGTCTTTGATCCATTTGGAGTTTATTTCTGTACAGAGTGAGAGGTAGTGGTTTAATTTTATTCTTCTACAAGTGGTGATCCAGTTTCGCCAACACTATTTGCTGAAGATGCTGTCTTTCCTCCATGGTGTCTTCTTGGCTGCCTTGTCAAATATGAGGTGGCTGAAATTGTATATGTTCAAGTTTTGTTCCATTGATCTACAGGACTGTTTTCATGTCAGTACCAAGCTGCTTTTATGACTATAGCCCTGTAGTATGAAGTCTGGTATAGAGATCCCCTTGTATTGCTCTTTTTGCTTGGGGTTGTTTTGTCTATTGGGGGTCTTTTATTTTTCCATATGAAATTAAGGATTTTTTCCAAGCCTGTGAAGAAACTCTTGGGGATTTTAATTGTAATTGCATTGAATTTGTATATTAATTTGGGTAGAATGGACATTTTTATTATATTAATTTTTCCAATCCATGACCATGGGAGGTCTTTCTATCTTCTGATGTCTTCTTCAATCTCCTTCTTCAGGGGTTTCAAGTTTTTGTTGTAGAGATCTTTGGTGTCTTTGGTTAGGTTTGCTCCTAGGTATTTTATTGTTTTTGAGGCTATCATGAGTGGGAAGATCTCCTTGTAGTCTTTCTTCTGTTGCTTGTTGTTGGTATAAAGAAAGGCTACTGATCTTCTAGGTTAATTTTGTATCCTGCCACTTTACTCAAACTCTTAATCATTTCTAGGTGTTTTCTGGTGGAGTTTTTGGCATCTGTTATGTAAATGATCATATCTTCTGCAAAAAGGGATAGCTTGACTTCCTCTTTTCCAATTAGTACTCCTTTAATTTCCCTTTCTTGCCTTATTACCCTGGCAAGTGTACCAAGCACTATATTGAAGAGGAGTGGCGATAGGGGGCAGCCTTGCTGTGTTCCTGCCTTTGAGGGAAATGTTTCTGGCTTTTCTCCATTTAGGATGATGTTGGTTGTGGATTTCTTGTATATGGCTTTGATTACATTGAGGTATGATCCCTCCAGTCCAATTCTCTCTAGGACTTTAAGCATGAAGGAATGCTGGATTTTGTCAAAGGCTTTTTCTGCATCAATTGAGATGATCCTGTGGTTTTTGACTTTCAGTCCATTTATGCGTTTTATGATATTTATTGATTTTCATATATTGAACCATCCCTGCATCTCTGATATGAATCCAACTTGATCATGATGGATGATCTTTTTGATGTAGGTCTGTATGCGGCTTGCAAGTATTTTGTTGAGAATTTTTGCATCTGTGTTCATTAATGAGATGGGTCTATAGTCCTCTTTTTTGGTTGTCTCTTTGCCTGGTTTGGGTATTAGAGTGATGCTGGCTTCATAGGAGGAATTTGGGAGATTTCCCTCTGCCAGTATCCTTCTGAACAGTTTGAGTAAGAATGGTTGTAAGTCTTCTTTAAATGTTTTATAGAATTCTGCCTTGAAACCATCTGGGCCTGGGCTTTTTTTAGTTGGGAGGTTTCTTATTACATTTTCAATTTCTTCATGTATTATAGGTCTGTTTAAGTTGTCAGTCTCCTCTTGGTTAAGCTTTGGTGATTCCCAAGATTTCAGATATTCATCAATTTCTCTTACTCAAATTTAGTAGAGTATAGGTTTCTGAAGTATTCCCATATGATTGTCTGGATCTTTTCATTGTCTGTTGTGATACTTCCCCTTTCATTATGAATTCTATTGATTTGGAGTTGCTCTTTCTTTCTTTTGGTTAACGGGATAGAGGTCTGTCTATCTTGCTTATTCTTTCAAAGAATCAACTTTTGGTTGTTTCTCTTTCATTGATTTCTGCTCTGATTTTTGTTATTTCTTCCTGTCTGTTGCATTTAGGGCTCATTTGTTGTTGTTTCTCAAGTCTTTTTAACTGCAGTGTTAGATCATTTATTTGTGATCTTTCTAGGTTTTTTGTTTTTGTTTTTGTTTTAATGTAGGCATCCAGGGCTATAAACTTCCCTCTTAGGACTGCTTTTAAAGTATCCTATAGGCTTTGTTTTGTTGTATTGTCATTGTTGTTTAGTTCCAGGAATGCTTTTATCTCTTTATTTCTTCCTTGACGCATTCATTATTCAGGAGTGTGTTGTTTAGTATCCATGTGTTTTTGTAGATAGTAGGTCTTATCCTGGCGATATTGAACTTTATTGTGCTGTGGTGTGGTAGAATGCATGAAATTATTTCAATCTCTTTTTATTTGTTGAGGTTTTTTTCTGTGTCCTAGTGTGTGGTCGATTTTGGAGAATGTTCCTTGGGGTGTTGAGTAGCAAGTGTATTCTCTGGTGTTTTGGTGGAATATTTTGGCAGATGTCTGTGAGGTCCATTTGGTGTATTATACCATTCAGTTCAGATGTCTCTCTGTTTAATCTTTGTCTGGTTAACCTGTCTTAGGGGCTCAATGAGATATTGAAGTCCCCTACTATGAGCATGCTGGGGTTAATCTGTGCCTTGAGGTCCTGGATAATTGTCTTTATAAAGTTCAGTGCATCATAGTTTGATGCATATATATTCATGGTTGTGAAATCTTCATGGTTAATTGTTCCTTTGATAAAAATGTAATGGCCCTCTTTGTCTCTTCTGATTATTTTTACTTTGAAGTCTATTTTGACTGATATTAAAATAGCAACTCCTGCTTGTTTTTTGGTACCATTGGCTTGGAATATTTTTTCCCTTCCTTTCACCCTAAGTTGGTGCCTATCCTTGAGAGTGAGATGAGTTTCTTGTAGACAAAATATAGATGGGTTCTGTTTCCTAATCCATTCTCCCAGTCTATGTCTTTTGATCGAGGAGTCTAGTCCATTAATACTTAAGGTTATAATTGAGAGATGTGTGTTGTTTCCTTTCACCTTATTATCCATTTGTATTTTGGTCTAGGTTTCTACTTCTGCAGTTATGCTTCTATTAATTTCTCTTTCTAGGTGCCTGGGGATAGTTTCTTCTCTCTTCTATCCTTTGAATTGCTTCAAGTATTCTCTGAAAGGTTGGTTTTCTGGGCATGTATTCTATCATCTTATTTATGCCATGGAAGATTTTTCTTTCTCCTTCAACTATAATCAACATTCTTGCTTTCATAGTTTGCACTGAAAAGTCAGTTATAATTCTGATGGATATTCCCTTGTATATAACTTGCTGTTTTTCTCTTGTGGGCTTTCAGAATTTTATCTTTGTTTTGGGTATCTAACGTTTTAACTATGATATGGCATGGGGAGTTTCTTTTCTGCTCTTGTCTATTTGGAGTACTATGTGCTTCTTGTATTTGTATGGTTTTTTTTTTTTTAGTTTGGGGAAATTTTCATCTATTATTCTGTTGAAGATCTGAGCAATACCTATCTCTTGGGATTCCTCTCCTTCCTCTATCCTTATGATGCTTGATAAGTTTGAGCTTTTCATAGTGTCTCACATTTCCTGGTTGTTCCACTCTTGTGTATTTTTTAATTTTTCATAATCTTTACTTGAGCATTTTAGTTGTTCTGTGTTATATACCAGGTCTGATATTCTTTTTTTCTTCTTCCTTCATTCTACTTCTGAGGCTTTTTTCCATCCTTTCCTCTTGATTGGATGAGTGTTTGTTTTCTTTTTTCACTTCATCCTGTGATTTCTTTAGTATTTCCACTTCATTTTGGAGCTTCTCAATCTCTTCCTATAGCTCCTTGCTTTGCTGGTTTGTTTCCTTTTTTATTTCAGCATGGAATCTTTTCAGTGTTTCCGCTTCCTTCTGGAGTTTGTCATTCTCTCCCTTTAGTTTTTTTCTGAAGTTTTTTCATTCTCTCCCTCTAGGTGCTTCTTGAGTTTTTCATTCTCTCTCCTTATTTCTCTGACTTGTTCTTGTTTTGTTTTGTTTTTTGACACTGTGTTACTTCATTTAGCATAACAGCTTCTAGTTTCATCCATTTACCTGCAAAATTAATACTGTCTTTCTTTTTTTCTAAGTCAATTTTTTATCGACGCTCTGTGCATTTCATACAAAATTTCAAATCAAGTCTAGACCCGTGCCTCCCTCCCTGCCCCCCCACCACCAGAGCTCATACATTCTGCCAAACATGTTTTTCATCTTTTTCTCAGTCCCTCTCAAAATTCTCGATGCAGAAGTTTACTGTTTTGAGCAGAAGTTCACCATTTCATTCAGTTCTTTGACACAGTCTTCTTGTCGTTGTTGTTGTTCCTTCCAATATGCATCACTCCAAAATATGCACGTATGCATGCCACATATATCACAGGTTTTAGCATCTTTAGCTTGTGATCTTTTTTCTTCATTAGGCTGAAAGATGTCATGTTTGAAGGCTCCTCCTTGCCAAGCCCAAACCATTATCCATTCTGCCCTTGTGTTCCATATTGGGGGTTTCCCTTCCCATGGTCACCAAATGAGGTCCAGTAAGCATCATGTCCTGTCTTGATCTTCCTGTACTGGTGTCCATGATACAGCCTGTGTAGTACCTGACTTGTTCTTTACATTCTTTGATTTCTTTGAATATGTCTCTAATTGTTCTTCTAAGATCTGTGTCTTGAGTTACCTCTAGGGAGATCTCACTGTAGGAATCTTCTGTAGGGTTGGTAGAGTTTGGTGTGGAGTTATTCTGCACTTTTCCCATCTTGACATTTATTGTGTTTTTGGTATGTGGGTTTTTGTTTTTGTTTTTGTATTCTGACATGAATCTCAAATGTTTCTTCACTGTGTTGAAGGCTTGCTTTGCTTGCTTTCTTCAGACGCCTTTGTTGTTTTCTCCTTGTTTATGGGGTGTTGATTTGTCTAGGTTTCAGGCTTTCAATTTTGGTTATATATGGGAAGCCTAACTCACTTTTCCCTTTCTTTTCTGAAGTTTCTCCAAAAACCAGGTAGGTAAGAACCCAGCCATTACCCTGCTGAGCAGTGTAATTACTCTGTTTCCTGCCAGCCAGTTCTTCTAGGTTGTTTGTAGGGCTTGGTGTTGAAGGACTGGAGTTCTGTCAGGTTCACTGTTTCATTTACTGCCTTGTGCCCCATAATCACTATTGTGGACCCACTTGGACACTCCCTCCACAATTCCAGTTTGCGGAGGTGAGGGGGTGAGTGGCTTGCTTAGCCCACAGCCTGGTACTCTGTCCTTCAGGTGGTCCAGCAAAATCCCCTATCTAAGCTCTGTGCGCTCAAGTCCCCCAGTGGCAACAGGCCCACCTTTTATACAGGCTAGCTGGGCCACTCCACCCCCACAACCACCCAAGACAATGATTCAATTATCCAACAATCCACCTGGCTGAAGCACCCAGCCCCTACCTGTTCTTCAGGTGGTCCGGCGAAATCCCCCGATCTAAGCTCTGTGCACTCAAATTGGGAAAGCTCCATTCTACCACGATCTTTTATGTGGGCTGGCATCAGAAGGTAATGCCCATATGTAGGGTGGGTCCTCCAGATTCAAATAATCTGATCCAGAAGGTCTCTCTCATTTCAGTTACTTCCAGATCTAGTCAAGTTGACAAATAAGATTAGTCATCATATTTACTTACTTTTTTCCCTAAGTTTCTGTGGCGATGATGAAGATGATGATGATGCTGATGCTGATAGATGATGATTGGGGACATGATCATGCAACAAGACACATGTGGAGCTCAAAGAACAAACCTTACAGGGTTGGCTCTCCCCTTCTACTTTTATGTAGGTTCTGGGGACTCAACTCAGGTTGTCAGGCCTGTGCTGTAAGCACTTCACACACAGATCCATATTATTAGCCCTTCTTACTTATTTTTGAGATAGGCTATTGTTATGTAGCCCTGGATAACCTTGAATTCATGATCCTCCTGCTCAAGATTCCTGAGGGCCAGGATTACAGGCATGTAATCACCGTTAAAGAGGAAAAGAACAGTTTGCCTCTTAGAAGAAAAAACATATAGTTGAAAATAGCAATTTTTAAGTAGTCTGTTAGAAGTAGGGAAACATCCATACTTATATTCATGGATACATCAGCAGAATGCATGGAGCCTTATTGTTTCCAAATCTCTTATAAGCCATGTGAAACCTACCCAGAATTTTAGGTCAGGCATAGGCCATAAAGAGTCCTTATTCTGTGGTTTGTATAATAAACATAATCCATGTGATAATTTTTCCACACTTACTAAATCATTCTAATGAATGTAGAAATATGTGGTTATTTTTTCATTAAAATCATCTTAATTAGGAAATTCAATATTAAAAAGTATATTGTTTTAGTTTGCTTTTTGAAATGTGATGAAACACTGACCATGACCAACTTGGGAAGGAAAAGGTTTATTTCATCTTCTAGCTTACAGTCCATCATCAAGGGAAACCAAGGCAGGAACTCAAACTGAGAAACATGGAGGCAGGAACTGAAGATAAGACTGTGGAAGAACACAGCTTACTGGCTTGCTTCCCCTGGCTTGCTCAGCTACCTTTCTTATACAGTCCAGGCCAGGCTGCCTAGGGACAGTACTGCCACAGTTTAAGAAAATGTCTTAAGGACATGGCTGCAGGCACTTGCAATGGAGAAAATCCCACAAACATCTTCTTCCAGGGTGTCTCTAACTTGGGTCAAAGCAACAAATAACCAGCACAGATTAATTCTTCCCTCAAATTGGACCAAATTCCTAAATATAAATTAACCATCAATATTGTCTAAATTATCCAAATTGTCTCAAAATGGGCGACAATTCTAAAAACTAAGCAGTATTGTGTCTGTGTATATAATGTAACAAACTGCTTCAAAAGCTTCATGAAAATACACAGGAATAAGAATAGTCTTGGGGGCTGGAGAGACGGCCTAGTGGTTAAGAGCTCCAACTGCTCTTGCAGAGGAGTCGGGTTTGATCCCCAGCACCCACATGGCAGCTGAGAACCGTCTTGAACTCCAGTTCCAGCGGAATCCAACACCCTCTTCTGACCTCCATGGCATTGCACAACACGGGTGCACAGACCTACATGCAGACATTACATTTATACACATACAAAATAAATAAAATTTAAAAAAGAATAGTCTTAAAAATGAGTTGGAAAAATTACATTACTGAATATTAAGACCTAATACAGGGACTAAATATATGGCTCAGTTAGTAAAGTGCTTGCTGTACAAGCATGTGCATTTGATTTCAGATCTCCAGCATCCATACAAAAGTAAATAAATACGTGGCACACTTCTGTAACCCCAATATTGAATCAGAGGAGGGAGTTGCATAGACATGGGCTTGCTTATCAGCCAGTTTACCTGAATTTATGGGCTCCAGGTTCAGTGAGAGGCCCTGTCTCAAGAAAGAAGTGGAGCATGGTTGAGGAAGGCATGGATGGGACCTTGATCCCTGGCCTCCACAAGCACCTGCACATAACATGCACACACATACAAACATATATATGCATTCACATATAACACACACACACACACACACACATATATATATATATATATATATACAATTAAAATAAAATAAAAGCTATTATAAAGTTATATGAGTAATTTCTGTAAGAATAGAATTGAGCTGGGCATGGTGGCGCACACCTTTAATCCTAGCACTCGAGAGGCAGAGGCAGGCAGATCTTTGTGAGTTCAAGGACAGCCTGGTCTACAGAGTGAGTTCCAGGACAGCTGGGGCTACAGGGAGACCCTGTCTCAAAAAAAAAATAATAGAATTGAAAGACTGACATGAAGAACATTAAAATTTATTATAAATTTGTAAGATATTATGATGTTATAAAAAGTAATCTTTATGAATGACAATTGGAAGCATTATATAAACAAATCTTAGAATTTCCAGAAATTAAGAGGATATAGATAGGCTAATGGAACAGAATATACAGTATGCCAGACACATATATAGGCACTTGTTTTTTTGACAAAAGTAATGAATAAATTACATAAATGATCCCAGATTACGTGTATATTTAGTTTTTACAAAAGCTCCACTTCACAGGATATACTATAGCTTCCAAATGGACCGGTCTCTTTCTATTTAGTTACTTAACATTGTATTTCATCCTTCTAGGTGCTCAGACTCAGAATCTTGGAATCATGCTGATTCCTCTTTTTCTCTCACATTTCACAGTAAATACATCAGTAAATCATTTTGCCTCTGCTTTATTGTATACCCAGCACTTCATCAAATGCCACCACTTCAAGAATAATCTCTGGTCCAAACTATTATCACGACTCGTCTGGAGTATTCCAGCAGTGGCCAGCCTTCCTTGGATTCCTCCAAATACTCACTTTAAGAGGGAAATCCCAGAAAGCTTGGAAGGTAACAGCAGCGTGAAACCAGGAGAGCCAGCAAAGTGTGCATTAATAATGAGAGCGGGGTTGCCTTGGGATACTGCAGCTGGGCTTTTGCAGGGACCTCTCTGGTCTCTCTGAGGGAAATTGGAGTCTTTATCTGCCAACTCCTTCCAGTCTTCAGAGTAAGTCCTAATACTTCCCAGGACTTCTGTTCCTCAGGCTAAGAACCAGGAGGTAGTATCACAACCAACGGGCCTCCTGTACAGGTTCCCTGTGGGTGAACTAAGTCTCTGTAGATGCCAAAGCAACAAATTCTGCCCTGCTTCCTTCCATAGAACAGTTCTCTCAGCACGATAGCCAGAAGCACAGAATCTAATCCATCTCATGTTACTCTTTCACTCAAAACTGCCCAGTGCTTGCTCAAACTATGCCAAACAAAAGCTCCAAAGTCTTACTATACTATATAAGAACTTCCAGAATCTTCCTTTACTGGATCAAAAATTTTAATTTATAACTCCTCTGTTCAGGCATGTGTATGTGAGGCCAGAGGTCAACCCTGGGTACCTTCCTCTGCCACTCTCCATTATGATTTTGACGCAGGGGCTCTCCCTGAATAATTTTGGCTGGCAAGCCCTGAGGATCTGTCTGTCTCCGCCCTACTGCCTTAGAACTGGGGTTACAGACACATTCTTCCATTTTTGTCTTTCAAATGGGTGCTCACATTCAGTTCCTACTTTACCCACCGAGCCATCTCCCCAACCTGCAATAACTACCCATTTTTAATTTGCTCTTTTTTTTATTCAGAAGTTAATTTTTCTTTCCTTTTTTAAAAATTATTTTAGTTGAATTTTTATAAATTTCATACAATATGTTTTGACCATATTTAGACTCCCTCCCCTATCAGAACCCCTCTTTAGGGGGTGGAAAGATTGTAAGATCCAGGGCTGGTTCATGAACACAGAAGGGCAGAGGCTATCAGGGAAACTTGCATGTGTGAAGTTATGACAATGGTGGCATCAAACACAGGACCCATGCCAACTCAATTAAATGGGACAATATTTTTCTCTCATCTTTCCCTGCCCAGTATAGCCCTCCACATTTTCTCGCCAGTATTTCAGATTTTTTTCCCATTTCCCCTGTGATAGCATCTGTCTTCTACTCTTCCCCCCCCCTCTCTCTGGAGAGCTCCTTCTTCCCTTTTACCCCATGGTTCCTTTGCATTTTCCCAGCCCCTATGGGTACATCAGGATATATACTCACATCTAAGGATTTGGCGCTAAGATCCACAAATGAGAGAAAACATACATTGCTTCCATTTCTTAGCTATTGTGAAAAGAGCAGCAACAACATGTACCTCTGCCACAGGATACTGAGTAGTTTGGGTACATGCCAAGGAGTGGTATAACCAGATCATATGATAGATTTTTCTTTTTTTTAGTTTTTGAAGAGTTCACTACACTACTTCTATAGTGGTTGCAAAGTTTGCAAACCAACCAGCAGTGAATGAACATTTCCTTTCCCCACATCCTTGCCACCATTTGGCATCATTCATTCTCTTGATTTTAGTCATTCTGCTTGGGGTAAGATGAAATCTTAAAGTAGCATTGACATTTCTGTAATTACTAAGGATATTTAATGGTTGTTTTTATAAAGTACTTTTTAATTTTTTATTTATTTATAATTTTTATGTGTATGAGTGTACTGTCTGAATGTAGGTTGTGCAATGCTTTGGAGGTCAGAAGAGGGTGTCAGATTCCCTTGGAACTGTAGTTAAAGACAGTTCTTAGCCACCATGTGGGTGCTGGGAATCGAATCCGAGTCCTCTGCAAGAGCAATCGGCACTCTTAACCGCTGAGCCTGAGCCTCCAACCCTGATGTTGAATGTTTTTTAAGGTGTTTCTTAGCCATTTTTATTTCTTCTTTTGAGATCTGTTCAGCTTCAAAGCTCATTTTTTAATTGGGTCATTTGTTTTCTTGATTCTTTGTTTTTAAGTTCTTTGCTTATTCTGGATATTAATCCTCTGTCAGCTGTAAGGCTGGTGAAGATTTTCTCCTACCTTATGGGTTTCTTCTTCACTTGACTGTTTCCTTTGTTGTACAGAAGATTTTAGTTTAATGAGGCTGTAATTTGTCTGACCTTAATTTCTGAGTGAATGAAATATGATTTGGATAGTACTTTCCTGCACCTATATCTTGTAGAATACTGCTTATGTTTTCTTCTAACATTTTCAGTATTTCATTCTTCACATCGAGGTCTTTGATCCATCTGGAGTTGACTTTTGTGCAGAGTGATAGACATGAGTTTAATTTCATTCTTCTACACAGGGAGAACCAGTTTGCCAGCATTATTTGTTGAAAGTACTGTCTTTCCTCCACTGTGCATTCTTGGCACCTTTGTCAAATGTTGGGTAGGTGACTGAAATTGCATGCAATCACGTTTCGGACTTCTATTTTTTTCCACTGATCTATAGGTTTATTTTAGTGCCAGCACCATCTTTGTTTGGTTTTTATGACTACAGTTCTGTAACATAATTTGGGATCTGGCCTGGCAAGGGCCTCAGCCTGGCTCTTGGTGTGCAGGATTGCTTTGGCTATCTGGGGTATTCATGATTCCACATGAATTTAAGGATGATATTTTTCTGTTTCCGTGAAGAATTTCATGTGGATTTTTATTGGGATTGCATTGAATTCATACATTTCTTTTGGTGGGATGGTCGTTTTCACAATATTGATTCTACCAATCCATGAGCACAGGATGTCTTTTCATCTCTTTGTGTAGAAGTCACATTTTCAATGAGGCAGTTCCCTATATCTAAAGTTTCAATGCTCATTCTCACTATTTACAGGCTTCCTCTTTGCTCATTTGTTCTTCCTTGGTACCAGCTCTCTCAAATTATACACGGCTTTTGTAGAAATGTATTGACTCTCCCCCGTTCCACTGCAAATGTGCCCTCCATGATAATTCCTGGTTTTGTTGCTTCAGTGCTATACGCCTATGCCTGGAGCATAGAAAATGACAGCTGGCACACAGCAGTGTGTATTTGTCATTGAAAGAATACAGTGGCTTGTAGGTAGATAGGATTTAAGAACAGTCAAAATAATCAACCAAATGATTAATAAAATGTTCTGTAGTAATCAGTTACAAACACAATAAATGTGTTGACTGCAATAAAAATTAACAGTAAAAACTCCAGTGAAAATTTATTAGGAAGTATTTGAATCCTATGTTTAAGAAGGCCTAAGTATTTGATAAGATAAAAATACATTTGATGGTGCTGGAAAGATGGCTCAGTGGTTAAGAGCACTGAATGCTCTTGCAAAGGACCTGGATTTGATTCCTAGCACCCATATGGTGGCTAACAACCACCAATAACTCCAGTTCTAGGGGATCCAAACCTTCTTCCGCCCTCCTTGGCCACAGAATGACATAGGTGCACTTATACATATGCAGGTAATACGCTCATACACGTAAAAATCATAAATAAAATATTTTTTAAAAAGAAGTTTGACTACACGCACCATATTCTAAGGAACATAGAATATGAAAAATATGGTAATTCTTCCCAAATTCTTTTATCAAGTCCAAAAAATTTAAATGTTATAATTTTGGAAAATTTTTAAAAATAGTAAATTTTATTTAGAAATCTATCCATGAATATTTGATAGTTAAAAAGTAAAAAATAAACTTTTGAAAAAGTAGCAGAGGAGAGCTCAGCATGGTGGCACACCCATAGTCCCAGAACTTGAAGGCAGAGGCAGGAGGATTATGAGTTCAAAGACATCCTTAGCTACATGGAGAGTTTGAGGCCAGCCTTGTCTCAAAATAAAACTAAACTAAACTAAATAGCAAAGGGGACACTACTGAATATTACAATTCTATGCAAAAATTTTATAGGATGTTGAAACCAGTGGATGGATAGAAAGAAATTTAAATATAGGCACAAAATGAATGCAAGAATGGAATCAAAATGATACAGATAAATTTTTATAATGTAAGAAAATAGGATGTTCATTTAAGGGCTGAAGAAGCAGTAGTAAAAATCTGTGAAATTATTATGTGCATATGTGAGCAAAGTGAACATTGATTTTTCTAGGACAATCTTCTTTGAAACTTGAACACAGTGTTTCTAGAAGAAAATTTAGGACTGTCTGAAGTCATAGGCCTTGCCGACTGGACTGGAGGTGGAATCCAGCCTTGAGCAATGCCTTTTGGATAATTCTCCTCCACCATAATCACACATAGTTCACAGTAACCTTTCCATTATTGCCATTCGAAAACTTTCAACCCAAATAGAACTTTAAGAATTCCTGTCTCTCAAGGACCTTTACCATTTTTAATACATATGGTATATGATCCAAAATAGACTATATCACCACCACCACATTTTCATGTTTCAGAAAGATAAATGTAAATTTAGATACCTCTGATTAGACATTGTGAATTGTATTCAGTGTAAGTTTAGCAACAATCTTTATAATACTAATACAAATGTAACAAATTTCATTAAAGCTTCTTAAAATCAAAAGCCTATGATAAACAGCAAAGACGTCCAATATAATAACAGGAAAGATGAATTCTGCTAGATTACCTGGAACACAGCTAAACATGTATGCTTATCTGTAATCTTAGGATTACAGGCAGGAGAATTGGGAATTCGAGGTCAACCCAGGTTACGCAATGAGACACTGTCTCCAAACCAAATAAGTTTACTATTGGTAAATTTATTCAAGTCCACAGTATTGCCTAAAACTCAATCTTAAAATTCTATTCCCATTAAATTTGTTTCAGCAAGCAAAAATCTAGCTATCTATTAAATTTCTGTAAAAATTTATAAATTTCTGCCTCAAAAAGAGATTCTTTAAATAATTTTTGTAATTTGAAAAATAGGAAAGGGCTGGAGAGATGGCTTAGCAGTCAAGAGAATTTGCTACTATTATAAAGGAACTGGGTTTGATTCCCAGAACCTACATAGTGGTTCACAGCCATCTGTAACTCCAGTTCCATAGGAGTTTACCTTTTCTTTTATCCTCTGAGAGCACAGGGCATGCACATGGTACACTTGCATACACACAGGCAAAACACTAATATTCATAAAATAAAAATATATAAATATTTAAAACAAAAATAAAAAAAACAGAAAAAATAAAATTTGAGCTTTACTTCTATCTCTAATTATACTAAGTGCTCTAACTGTTAATGAGCAATCAGCTAAAAATGAAACCTGCACCCTCTTGGAGCCAACAATGTCTAAGAAGAAAACAACAAATAACTCTAGATCCTTGTTTTGATGATTTTTGTCTTTTGAGGCCTGTTTCCACTGAGAGTTTTCAGTTCTCTCCAAGACCACAAAGTAACCCCACTTCACCCTTGTGGTTTCAGTGTATTTATCACTGTGGCACATGCTAACCCTTTACACCCTGGTTAGCTAAATATTGTTTGCTTTAGGAACAAAGAACAGAGGACAAATATCCCAATGTGGTTTTCCACTCAAGGAGGGAATATAATGAACCAAAACTCCAGTTGATTCTCAGCTTCTCTGCCCCCCTGTAAGGAGGTAGCACAGGCTTCAAAGTGCCCCGGGCTCCAGGAGGTGAGCCTTTGGCTCTGCCTGGCACAGAGGAGGCAAGAACCAATGTGTGCAATTAACCTGGATGTTCACAGACTCTAGGCCCCAGGCAAAGAGAAAGCTGGAAAGACAACTGCAGCACCCTGATTTAATTAGTATCTAAACAGCTCATAAGGAAATAGTCTCCTCTGCTAAGGAGCCTCTGCAAAGGACTTTTCCTGGTTAGAATTTATGCTGATTCCAAGAAACTAAATATGGAATAAATGTTAAGAAAAATCAAAATTAAAAGAAACTGCCTCTATCCAAAGCTACCTAGCATGGGTCATAGAACATCCCCATGAAGTCTAAAATACTAGGGAGAGTTTGATGATGAAATTAAGAGAATGTGGGGCTGGGAAGACACCTCAGCCAGGCAAGCACCTGCCATGCAAGCATGGAATGCTGAGCTCCATCCCTAGAATGCGCATAAGAAGCCTGGTGTGGTGGCACACACTTGTGATCCTGACACTGGGTAGGCAGTAACAAGGAGATCCCAGGGGCTCCCTGGCCACTGCTTAAAACCATCTGTTCCATGTCTATGAGGGATTGTCTTAACTGATGATTGATGGGGAAAACCTAGGCCACCATGGGTGGCACCTTCCTTAGGTAGATGGGCCTGGACTGTATAGGAAAGCTGACACGGAGACAGGGACTAGTCAAGAGGGTGGGCTAGTAAGTATCCTTCCTCCATGGTTCCTGCCCTAACTTCTCTTGATGACAAATTGTGACTTGGAACATAAACCAAATGAACCCTTTCTTCTCCAAGTTTCTTTTGGTCAGAGTGTTTAGTCACATCAACAAAATGAAAGTAGGAGAGAGAGAGAGAGAGAGAGAAAGAGAGAGAGAGAGAGAAAGAGAGAGAGAAGAGTCTATATTATTTGGTATGGGTTTGGTTGGCCTGTCACTCACTATGCAGACTCATGGAGATCTACTCGCTTTGCTAGAATTATAGGCATGCAACATTATGTCTGGCTTTCTATTTTATTTAGTTAAAAATACATCAGTCATGACCACTAAATGGATTTCATGAGTCACCAATGGATCATGGTATCCAGTTATAAAAACACTGGTCTTGGGGCCAGCAAGACAGCTCAGCAGGTCTCAACCTGCACATGCTGCCATGCCTGGCAACCTGAGATCCATCCCTAGAACTCATATGGTAGCAGGAGAGAGTCAACTCCCACAAATTATTCTCTGACTTTTACACAATCACACACACACACACACACACACACACACACACACACACACACCTCCGCGTATGCATATACACAAAGAATAAAATAATTTAATAAAAAATTGGTCTTAGAGGGACCCATTTTGAGTGGGAAAAGATTTTTATCTGGTTCAGGGGAACAGCGAGCAGCCCAGAGGCAGGATTCTTTGGCAATGTGACCTAAGAAAGAGGACATATACGGTTGATGGCCACCAAGAGGAAAATCTACATTTTCTGCACTGTCACTGGGTTTCCTGGAGTCAGAACTTAAGGTTCAACACTGTAGGCTGTTTTTATACCTTTGCCCATTTTTACCAATCTTTTAGTCAATTTGAGATAGACTGTTTAGTTTTGATTTGTATGAGCGGAACAGGGAATGAGAGAGAGGGGGAGAGAGGACTTTGGAATAACAAAACAAGCATAGGTTTTGGAGTGGAGCAGGCTCAAATCAGTGTCTTCTCTGACATTTTCCAGTTAACTTGACAGTTTATTTAAACTTTCTGATATGATTTTCTCAGTAGAATTTATTGTTACACTAAAGCGCTTAGTGTACACTATTGGGGCGCAGGATGCTTTAAAAAATGGCAGATTACGTTTTATGTAAATTTTAATTATAGTGCTATCATTCTCTGGTTGTGGGACCTTGTACCAATCTCCTACCATTCAGGAGCAAAGGACTTTATGGTGCTGTTTTTCCCATCTGCAAAGAAGAGCCTGAAGGAGGCACACAATGCACTGCCCAGCTCTAGAAGCCAATGATTAAAGTACACTTAAGAACTCTGGGACCAGGTGGTAGAAATGTATCTGCAGGCTAGATTTGCAGAAATTGTTTCCTTTCAGCTTTCCTCCCTCATCCAGATGCTAGCTTTATTGACAAACTGCCTTATGTAGAAGAGGCCTTCAAAATCCCTCAGAAACAGAAGACTAAAGTCTAAACATATTTCCGCAGAAAAATGAATATACTACACTGGCACGGTACTGAGTGGATGGAAGTCATGATATTGTCTGGATAGATGCGGAAGTCACCAGCCAGTTTGCTGCACTAGTGATGAGATGACACTAAGCCTTCCCTGATCTGGTTAGCATAGGATTTTCCTGCCCTCTTAAAATGCTACCAGGATTTTACTAACATGCTTCTGTTTTGAAGAAGTGTTTATATGTCTCAATAATCAGTTGCTTTGCCATTAAAAAAGGAAATCTAGCCAGGTGTGGTGGTTCACGTCTTTAATCCCAGCACTTGGGAGGCAAAGGCAGGTGGATCTCTGTGAGTTCAAGGCCAGTCTGGTCTACAGAGTGAGTTCTAGGCCAGCTGAGGCTACAGGGAGACCCTGTCTCAAAAAATAAAATAAAATAAAATAAAATAAAGGAAATCTAGTCTTCACTATTAGAAAAATAACTTGCTTATTGCTTTTATTCCCAGAATCCCCTGTACTTCACTATAACCTAGTGATCTGTTAATTAATTCATCACCTCATTCAACCAGAGCCCTTGGTTGACCCTGGGCTTTCCAATGTCTTGTTTTTATTTTCTTATGTTCTCTCCTCCTGCCATCTTTATCTATTTACTGGTTGGAATCATGGTCTTCAGCCTCTCAATATTGGGCTGTTTCTACTTCATCCATGTTCATAGAACCTGTTTTTATTTATCTTTCTTCACTTTTCACTTTAATGTATTTATTATTTCTTACTTACAAACTCAAACTTCAATAGGTCATTGGCCTGCCTTTCTCCCTCATTTCAATATGATCTTGCACAAAGCCTTTTTACTTCAAACTTTCTGCATCTATCAATGAAAAGTCACAGCCCTGATTTAAAATCATTAATAGCTAATTAGTGCTTAAAGAAAATGAAAAAATTAAATCCAAATGGAGACCTCATTAGTCCTAGAAATAACCTTACTGATTTATTTGTAGTTTAAATTCTATCTTAAAAGACTTCTGCTTGCAGTCATGATGCTGGGACTAGGATTAGCTTGTCTAAAGACATAAAGAACTAGATAGCTGGGAAAAAATGAAATGAAATGACTAAACACTGTTTAACAGCAGGCAATAGAGGATCGTGACACTGTGACAGAAAAGGCAAAAGTGAAGGAAGTCCCAAGATTATTCACCCCAGAGAATAATCACCAAAGCACAGAGAAACACACATCTACAGGAGGATGACAGTGATTGCTGCCTCTCTCTCTCTCTCTCTCTCTCTCTCTCTCTCTCTCTCTCTCTCTTTCTGTCTTTCTGATGTTTGGGATTAAACAGAAGGCTTTATCACTGAGCCATAGCTCTAGTTTTACTTTTTTATTTTGAAACAGGATCTCACTAAGTTACCCAGGTTAGCCTAGAACTCACTCAGGAGCCCAAGTTGGCCTTGAACTCACGATTTCCTGCTTTAGCCTCCTATGTAGCTGGGATCACAGGGCTATGCCACCAGTCCTGGAGACTGCTACCTTCAAATCAAAAATAAACAAAACAATGAACTGCTATATTTTCCTTAAAAGAAAAAATACCAACTCTAAAATTTGTTAGCTACATAATGTGTCCTCTAAAAATAAAATTGAAGTAAAGAGATTATCAAGCCGGGTGTGGTGGCACACGTCTTTAATCCTGGTACTTGGGAGGCAGAGGCTGGCGGATCTCTGTGAGTTCAAGGCCAGCCTGGTCTACAGAGTGAGTTCCAGGACAAAACATCAATAAGAGTATTATATTAAAAATAAAAAAGCAACAATAACAACAAAAATGAGATTATCAGACCAACAAAGATCATCACCAACAGACCTTACCTACAAGAGACCTCAGCATGAAGGCCTTTGGATCGAAGGACCACGATGCAAATATTATTCTATACAGGATAAGCAGTGCCAGACATGTTAGTATACGGGTAAATATAAAATGATTCTTCATCTCATAATCTCTTTAAAAAATTTTTGACCAAAGCAGAAATAGACTACTATAGGGTTTATAACATTATAGCAAATACTAATACAAAAGATGAGGAAAAGAGAAATGGAATGAAACTAGTATAAGAGTCCTAAAATGGGGGCTGGAGAGATGGCCTAGCGGTTAAGAGTGCCGACCGCTCTTACAGAGGACCCGGGTTCGATCCCCAGCACCCACATGGCGGCCAAGAACCGTCTGAAACTCCAATTCCAGGAGAACTCCAGTTCCAGGGGAATCCGACACCCTCTTCTGACCTCCGCGGCATTGCACGACACGGGTGAACAAACTTGCATGCAGACAGTACATTCATACACATACAGAAAAAAAAAAAAAAAAAAAAAAGAGTCCTAAAATGAACACTACTATAACAGTATCAAAGTAGACTCTGGGTGCTGGAGAGTTGGTTCATCGGTTAAGAGCACTGGCTTCCCTTGCAGAGGACCTGTATTCAGTTCCCACAACCCACATGGTGGCTAATCGCTATCAGTAACTCCAGTTCCAGGAGATCCAGCTCCCTCTTCTGACCTCCACAGATATTCCACAACATGGGTGCACTTTTTTAAAATTATTATTTATTATCAAAAAATAAAAAAATAAATATAAAGATTTTTTAAAAAGATTTTTTAAGTACATCTGATTATTAAAAATTACTTGTGAATCTTAAAGAAACTCCTAAAAGCACAATTTTAAGATCCTGCTGAGGAGTGGTAGAAAACATGAAATCACTAGAGCAAAAAGACCTCCAATAATTCCACAGGCTCCCTCCAAGAAAAATAGCCACAAGACCCAACTCACAGCTGTTTAAAAGCCCAACATTAAGTGTGAAGCCACAAATGTGCTGAAATTAAAGAATGATAAAATATGTTATGAAATGTTAATCATAAAATAAGTGTGTCAAACTAAGTGCCCATCAATGGAAAAGTGGACATTTTTAAAAGTGTGATGTATATAGTATATATTATTATTTGACCTTACACAAACAAGGAAAATTTTCATTTGCAACTCTTGTGTTTCAGTCTAGAAGACATTATGTTAAGTAACAGAATCAGACACAGAGAGACAATTCCACTTAATTTCACTTACACATGAAGTATTAAAACGTGGAACTCATAGAAACAGAACAAAATGGTGGTTACCAGAGTCTAGGCTGGGAGAAGGGATTGGGGAAATGTTGGTCCAGGACACAAAGTTTCTGTTAGACAGGAGGAATGAGTTCAAGAATTCTATTGCACATCATTAGGACTACAGTTCATAAAAATATATTGTAATAACAGGCTTGGTGAGGGCAATGCCTTTAATCCTAGCACTCGGAGGCAGAGGAAGTGGATCTCCTTTAATTCAGAACCACATTGGTCCTACAGATGAGTCTAACAGCTGGGGCTACAGAGACACTGAAAAAAAAAAGACTATATAGATATATAATATATATATATATATATAGCTATAAAATATATATATAATTATATATATTATTATATATAATATATATAATATATTTTTTTTTTTTATTTTATTATTAAAAAAAAAGAATGGACTTTGGATTTTCACTAAGGAGAATAAATGAACTTAACACACATGTTATATATCTTAATTTAGCCACCCCGCAGTTTTTTTTTTTTTTTTTTTTTTTGGGTTTTTTTTCGGGACAGGGTCTTCCTGTAGCTCCAACTGTCCTGGAACTCACTCTGTAGACAAGGCTGGCCTTGAACTCACAAAGATCCGCCTGCCTCTGCCTCCCAAGTGCTAGGATTAAAGGCATGCACCACCACGCCTGGCGCCACCCCGCAGTCTTTACATATGTCAAACCATTGTGCAGCAAACATAAATTTATAGTCTTACCTGACAATTATCAGTAATAATAAGTGTTAGGAGGGATGCCTCAGTGGTTAAAAGCATTTGCTGCTCTTGTAGAGGACTAGAGTTCAGTTCCCAGCACCAGGTGGAAATGGGTGGCTCACAACTGCTTGTAACTCCAGCTCCAGGGGGATCTGAGCCTCTCACCTCTATGGGCACCTTCACTCATATGCACCAATCTACTCTGCACAAATTCATACACACACACACACACACACACACACACACACACACACATGCACGCACGCACACATAAGTAAAAATAATGAAAATTAAAAAGATAAGAATGACAGGGAGTAAAGTTATATATAATGTTGCAATCAAAATAGTTCAGAATAAACATCCTGCCAAAAAGAGAACATCTCACAATCATAAAAGATCAGTTCATTAGGAAAGACAGGCAATATAAGTGTGTATTTATGTGATAGCAGTTTTAGAAAACATGAAATAAAGACTGACAGAATGGAAGAAACAGACACATGTATAACTGTACTTGAAGATGCCAGTGACGCTATCTTACTAAATGTGATGGCTCATCTTGTTGTTACCTTCATGGGGTTTAGGATCATTATGGAAATAGACCGCTGGGCATATCTGTGAAGAGGTGAGGTGGGAAGTCCCATCCTGAATTCAGGCAGCACCATAGCATGAGCTGAGGTCCTGGACTGAGTCAATATGAGCTGAGCACAGCTCACGGATCTGTCTTCTCACCATGACTGACCATGCCCTGGAAGAGTGACCAAAATAACCTTCTTTAGGTTGATTTTAATGGGTGCCTTGTCACAGCAATGAGAAATTAGTAGAGAAACTGATAGAGAAGTTATGAAAAACTCAGCACACATCAGTAAGCACTTAGAAGAGCTGCCTAGTATTCCAAGTAAGTCACACTACTTAACATTCACAAAATACCACGTACAACAATAGAATAAATGCAATTTTTCAATACATAAGAGACAACCACATGGGTGGATCAAATATTGGCTCCTGAAATGTCTCAATAAATGACGAGTTCAACTTGTTTGAAATGTTCTCTGAATTCCATTTTTTGTTATAAATGAATAAAAGAAACATAATTTTAAATTTTCAAATATTTGGGAACTAAACATCAAACTTCCAAATCACCTGCAATCAAAGAAGAAATCTCAGAGAAAGCTAAGAAATCACAGGAGTGAATGCTAATGAAAATATCAAACTGTGGGAGATGCAGACATAGTAATTTAGACTATGTATATGCTCAAATTAAAGGGGAAAAGGTAAAAAAAATGAATTACACAAGCTTCTACCTTAAAGGTACAAAATAAGAATAGAACTGGGTGCGGTGGCTCAAATGTGTAATCTCAGAATTCGGGAGGTGGAGGCAGGAGGGTCAGGAATTCAAGGTCGTCCTCAACTACGAAGCAGGTTCAAGGGCATCCTGAGCTACCTGAGACCCCTTTCTCAAAAACAAAATAAAACAAAACAAAACAAGACCAAAATAGAATAAATCGAGCCTAGGATGGTTAAGGCACAGTCAGGACAAAGGAGGGGTGAATAAAATGTAAAGAGAAATGGTGGAGAAAGCCAAAGACACAGAGACCTTTTTCTTTTGAAATGATTAATAAAACTCTTATAAATTAAAATATATTTTTAAAATACCAGAAGTTACTAAATTTAAAAATGAATACTCATATGAGCTCACAGCAATGGTGACAGCATGCACAAGTCCTGGGTAAGCTCAAAACAGACAAAAATCCCAGGATAGACTTGGGGAAGCTGGTGAGAAACCTCTACCTGAGGAACTATTGGCAACAGATGGCTACTGGAAGGAGGAGATCTAATCTGGTTTAAGGGTGAGACCCTTGGTTGGCTGACCAGGCTTCAGTGTATCCTGTCTTCAGCAATAGGGTCTTACCTTCAGGTTCTAGGAGACAATCAAGGGCTGTGGCAATAGCCTGTGTAATTTTGGGAGTCTCTTGGACTACCCTGACCAAAAATCCAAAGGCAAGTTTCTCCTATCTGGCGTTGTATTTCTTGTTACGTAGTTCACTTTGGTCCTTCTCTCAAAGCTATGGAGCTTTGTAGCCAGACTTGTGGACCCCATTTGACAAGAGAGACTATTATATCTGGAGTACTGTAGTGTTTCAGACAGAACTGACCAAAAAAAGAGAAAGAATGAAACACATTCTCAAGGAAGTAATTGTAGGGTGGAAGAACGTTGGGGTAATGTAAGTTTTTAGCTTAAGTTATCTGCACTCTTGTTCTTTGTGTGCGCATTTGTGTTTTCTACTCTATAACATCTAGTGATACAGTTTTTTTTTTGTTGTTGTTGTTGTTTTTGTGGGTCAGTTCTTGGATGATTGTTTTGGGAAGGCAGTCCCTAGGATGACTAGCAAACACTCACACCCATGTATCGTTCTCTGTGCTTGAGTGTGAGCAGGACATAGTAGCATGCTGTGACACATGGAAGACAGCAAACAATGGCATGTGGCCACTTCCCAAGTTAGGCTAGAAAGAATGCTTTCCATGACTCTGCTTCCTCAGCTCAGTTGTCCCTGAGGGAAGCCATGTCCTGATGGAAGACCAGTGGTATGAACTGAGATTCTAGGCCAATAGCTAACAGACCAAGAGGTCTTCCACCAGCCAGGGAAGTCATCTTAGCCATGCACTGTCTTCTACTCTCCTGCTTGGGATGGTCACCCCTGAGAATGACTCTCTGACAGCAGTCTTGTATGAAGTGCAAAGTCAGTACCTAAGTTCCTCCAAGTTTCTTGGTCCACAGAAATTGTGAGGTTATAAATCTTCGCTGTTTAAGTCTTTGCACAGCATAGACTAGCCAGCTACCAGTACAGTCATTGATCTAAAATCCAGTGTTGATTCTTGAAAAAAAATGTCCACTTCCTCTACAAATTAAAATCCCATAATCTGGTTAGCAGATGTTGAGAAGTGGCTTGAAGATGCTACATAAAGTAAATACCAAGGTTGGTAAAAGCACATCAGCAGACTGTGGTAGAGATTCACTGGGTTTCCTGTGTTTCTGCTTTCAGTTTCTGGGTTGCTCTTATAGGCTGCTGGCTTTTTACTCTACCTCCCAGTGGTGTCTTTGGCATTTCCCCAGCTTGGCTCCTGGTCATCAACCCTGGCTGACCACTGGCATTCTACCTCCTGGACAACAAAATGGACTCAGTGCTGTTACCGTAGCTTTCTGAGGCTGTGTTTTCTCCTGGGTCTGGGCTTTGCCCAGACTCCTCATTCCTGCTACAGGCCGATTTCAAAGCCCTGTACCCATAAAGGAAGTGAGCCATTCATTTCTCAACCTAAGCTAAGTAAGAGAGGGTCATATTTTAAGTAATTTAATAATGTAGGATTTCTAGACTTATAAAATATTGAAAATTATATAAAATTTTATGAAAACTTTTAATAAATTACAACATAGAATAATGTCATCATTTCTAATAAAATTTGAAGCACAGTCTGAAAGCACTATTTCCAAAATGAAGGTTTGGGCTCTTGCACATGAAAAAGTTATAACCATATAATAATATGGTTACTTTGCAGCTTTAAATTAATAAGGCATTTTGTTTTTTTGTTTATTTATATATATATATATATATATTTTATCAAACCTAGACCAGTGTCCCCCACCTTATCCCCCCACCCCACCAGAGCTCATGCATTCTGCCAAACATGCTTTTCATCTCTTTCTCAGTCTTTCTCAATATTCTCCATGTGGAAGTTGACTGTTTTGAGCAGAAGTTCACTGTTTCAGTCAATTCAGTCCTTTCTGTTGTTGTTGTTGTTGTTGTTGTTGTTGCATCACTCCCAACTGCATGTACAAAGGCTCAAGGGGCTGTGCACAAGAAATACTTACAACTAGGTAATTGGCACTAGCATCCACAGATGAGGGATACCGTTTATCGTTTGTTTTTCTGGAACTGTGTTACTTCACTCAGCATGATGTCGTCTAGCTCCAGCCATTTTCCTGCAAAGCTCATGATGTCATTTTTCTTTTTTTTTTTTTAAGTGCTTTATTTCCATTTTAATATTATTTTATTTTATTTTATTTTATTTATGTGTATGAATGTACTGTCTGCATGCAGGTTTGTGCACCCGTGTCATGCAATGCCGCAGAGGTCAGAAGAGGGTGTCAGATTCCCCTGGAACTGGAGTTCTCCTGGAATTGGAGTTTCAGACGGTTGTCAGCCACCATGTGGGTGCTGGGGATCAAACCCGGGTCCTCTGCAAGAGCGGTCAGCGCTCTTAACCGCTAGGCCATCTCTGCAGCCCCGATGTCATCTTTCTTTACTGCTGCATAGAACTCCATTGTGTAGATGCACCACATTTTCTCTATCCACTCATCAGTTGAGGGGCATTTAGGTTGGTTCCAGCTCCTTGCTATTGTAAAGAGAGCTGAAATAAACATGGCCATGCATGTATCTCTGCAGTGGGGTGAGTCTTGAGGGTACATGCCTAGGAGTGGTATGGCTGGGTCAGGTGGCAAGTTCATTCCTAGTCTTCCAAGGGTTCTCCACACTGCTTTCCATAGTGGCTGTACGAGTTTACATTCCCACCAGCAGTGGATGAGTGTTCCCCTTTCCCCACAACCTCTCCAGCACTTGGTATCATTCATTTTCTTGATCCTAGCCAGTCTTATTGGAGTAAGATGATATCTTAAAGTGGTTTTGATTTGCATTTCCTTAATGATTAGTGATGTTGAACACTTCTTAAGGTGTTTCTCAGCCATCTCCAATTCCTCACTTGTGAAGTCTCTGTTCAGCTCTTTGCTCCATCTATTGAGTGGGTCATTTGGTATTTTTTTCTTCTTTGTTTTTTGAGTAGTTTATATATTCTGGAAATCAATGCTTTGTCAGATGTTTCTGTGGTGAAGGTTTCCTCCCACTCTGTGGGATTTCTCTTCACTTCCTTGTTCTTTTGATGTACAGAAGCTTTTGAGTTTAATGAGGTCCCATTTGTCAATTGTGGACCTTAATTCTTGCTCAGCTACTGTCTGATTTAGGAAGTCTTTTCATATGCCTATGTCTTGTAGTCTGCTGCCAACTTTGTATTCTGTCGCCGGCATTTTGTTATAGAATGAATTGGAGGTGTTCTTGAAATAAGGAATTTGCAATATGTTCCATCACAAAATAATTGCACAATGCATGTTCACTAGGAAGCTGTGAAAGACATGACAATACACTGGGGTCTGTGGAAGAATAGTAAATGAAAATAGAAAAGCCGAATGGATATTTCAGAACTTTTCACTCTACCTTCCCTTTCTTTCATGAAATAGCTTGGAAAAATCTCCTTCCTTTCTAGTCATGAAAGCCTCCAATCTCTAAATTAAAAGGCCACTTAAAATATATATAAACCTAAGAAAAATCTTTTTTTTTTTTTTTGTCTTTTTGAGACAGGGTCTCCCTGTACCACTGGCTGTCCTGGAACTCACTCTGTAGACCAGGCTGGCCTTGAACTCACAGAGATCCACCTGCCTCTGCCTCCCACATGCTAGGATTAAAGGCGTGGGCTACGCCCAACCTAGAAAATTAATTTTTGGTTTCTTTCAAGCTACCAACATATTTTGTATGAATTCTAATTTTCTCAAATACTCAAGTAGTTTTAAAATGTATGTCCCCTGATTGCAATTTCAGAATTCTTAAATCTTACTTTTAGATTTACTATGAGAGTATTTAAAGAAAATAATCACTGACAAATATGTGGTGCTTTAAGGGATTTCCATTTAAGATACCTGACCTCCATCTGAGTTTTAGCTGTTTCACTGTTGAAGCCCCAGGGCCCAGGAGAGTGAGGTGGGGCACACAGTGAGTGATGAGCACACATGTTGATCAAAGGAATGATTGTGAGCTTTTGAGGAACAGGGTCATGTTGACCTCTGACTTCACATCTCCTTCCAGCCTTCACCAATGAAGGCGAACTGGATGACTTTCCTGTGGATGCTATGATCCCTCTTCAGAGGCTTGGGGAAGAATTATATTACACTTTGAATAGAAATAAATGTGAAAATGTTCTCAAAGTTCTGAACTCGAGAGGAAAAAAAAAACCTTCCCCAACCCGTTATTTACCTTAATCTTCTTTTGAGTGAGATTTTGCAATTCTCAGTCTCTTAAGCACCTTCTAAAGATGAACTAGATCAGATTCGGAAGATGAAAGGCAGCCAAAGCCTGGGATTAAAACCTGAGCTCACTCCCAAAGAGCATGCTGGGTACAGTGTGCTATGCAGGTGAAGGCAGGCTGCTCTTACCAGGGGAATTCCTGGGCATGTCCCCTCCTCTGAGGCATGTTTCCTTCCTTCTTCCTTCCTTCTCTTCCTCTTCTCTCCTGTAGGATTTTTTTCCTTCTGTTTTCCATCCTGATCTCAGGGATTTCTCAGGATAGTGGGACCTGTTGGGTAGACTTTTCTTCCCAGGTAGAGAGAGAGAGAGGGAGAGAGTGAGACGAGAGAGATTACCCCACGCCCTTTGGAGGATGGAGGAGAGAGGAGCAGAGACGAAGGAGCGACGAGAGAGAGAGAGAACATAGAGAGGGAGACAGAAAGAGGGAGAAAGGAAGGAAAAAGGAAGGAAGGGAGGGAGGGAGGGAGGGAGGGAGGGAGGGAGGGAGGGAGGGAAGGAAGACCAGGATGGTTTTCACACACTTTTAGGTGAAAAGAGAAAATTCTGAAAAACAATGATTAAAAAAAAAAACATTGAGATCAGAAATTATTTCTCTAAAAACTTCTACCACTTTATGTCTTGAGATTGGTACCCACTCAGGCAGCCACGTATCCTCCCTCCTCTTCTGTAACCATATCTGAATCCACGGAACACCTCAAACATATTATTTCATTCTAATCCTCACAATGACTCTATCCAATTAGAACCTAACCCAAGTAAAGGAGACTACCACTCCATAGAGAAATCCTTGTATTTTCTTCATATTTTATTTGAGCTAAATACATGATGAAAATCACATCTGATTTTCATTGAAATTTCCTAGGCAGTTTGATGTGAGCTGAACTAGGGAATGTGTGTTCTTTGAATTGCGTGGCTCCTCTCCTCATTTCTTTGTGTTCTTTTTCTTTTCTTAACCATATGTTCTTGTATTATATTAATGAAAAATGTGGGCTCCCTTGCTGGGGGGATTAGACTGGAGGGAACTTGTGTGTGCGGGAGCAGGGGAGCATGCTGTCTGCCTCATCTTCCTACTGAGCTTTCATGTTTCCTGGTACCAGTTCCGGGGAACCAGTCATTAACTGTTTCAATTATAACAATAATATGCTGTCTTTATTGCCTGGTTTTATTTTTGTAAATATGATGAGGTTTATGTTAGTAGATCCCATGAAAATAAACAAAAGTTATTCTATCTTGAGAAACAAGGCAAGTTCTCCACATATAAAGTATTAATTAGGACCCACTCAGTGCTGAGACACCAGGGGACTTGTTACATGGATGAAATCTCTGGGGTTCTTCTTGGAGGGCTGTTACTTTGTTGAAGCTCTTGCAATAGCTTCTATGGCTCCTTTGGTTGTCTTTTCTATTTTTTTTTCTTTTTGCTATCCATGTTTCTCCTTTTTGAGGTAATTTGAGAAGGGAAGCAAAGGAGGAAAGTGTTATTCTGATTCTTCACTGAAATTCTGCCCCCATCAAGCTCTGACAATTCCACTCCCTGCTCATCTCCCAAGGAGAACAGTCAGCTCACTCCCTGTGCTCTTGGGAAGGGGGATGAAGATCTTTACACAATGCTATTTGACCCTTGCATTCCAGATGTCTTTAAAATGAAACCATATGTGCTTTACTAGTGATTCAGTCAGCCCCACTTACACAGAGAACTTTGCCTGAACAATGTAGGGCCATCCATCCCTTATAAAAAAGAAAAAATTAAAAAGAACACAAGGCTTTTCCAAGATGTTGGCTCCGGAGGTGGCAGGTGCTTTCTGAGTAGCTAAGGGCAAAGTCAGGGAGGGGGACTTAGGGGCCCCCAAGAGTGTTTGGAAGTGTGAGAGATGGTCTGAGAGCATTTGGATCCTTAAGGACTACAATTTGGCACTATAGACATCTCCGGAGGTATCAGGAGACAACAGGGAAAGCCCTAGTATCAGCTGAGCCTTTCTCCTACTGAACCCAGGTACAGACCTTGGCGCCTGGAGGATCGGCTGGTAGATTATTAGGGTGGTGTACAGTGGTTCAGTGACTACATCTCACTGGGTGGGTGATTGGGGCTCATCCCACTTGGATATGGGGGACTTCAGATGCACTGCAGGGGAAGCTTTGTGACCTTCCAGCCCACAGGACCAGGAGTGCCTCAGAGTGCGGGTTTCGCTGGCCTGGGGGGTTTGGCTGGTTTGGTTGTTGAATGGCTTAGTCCATTGGGCAAACTGCTGGTTGGGTGAGGGGTGTTGGGGCTGTGCAGTGTTAGGACAGAGTTAAGATTTTGAAGCCTAGAGTGTCCACACCTGTGCATCAATTAGGACGTCAACAAACACCTGAAGAGTATAACCAATATCAGTGTCAACTCAATAAGCACCTAGGACTCACACTGGAACCACTCCCAACAGAGGCTACCCAAATGCCTAAAGCTCAACAAAAGACACAGGTGGATCTCCACCAAACACTAATACCCCTTCACAAGTACCCTCTAATGAAGACCCCTTGGATATAACTCAGAATACAGATCTCAAAAGAACTATTATGAAGATGATTAGAGAAATTAAGGAGTTGAGGGAATTTAAGGATCAGCTTACAAACAAGGAAGTCTGGGATCTAAAAGGAGACAAGGATAAATTCAAAGAGGATAACAATAAATTTTGGAATGAAATTACAAAAGATACAGAAATATTGAAGAAAATTCAAGTCGAAATGAAAAAAGAAATGCCACAAACAACTTTGAAAGGATGGTGGACACTCTTAATAATACAATGGATGAAGTAGAAAATAAAATATCAAGATTGGAAGATAATATGGAAGAACTGGATAAATCAAGTAAAGATTATGAAAAAAAAATTAAAAAAAAAAAAAACACAAGAGGGGCTGGAGAGATGGCCTAGCGGTTAAGAGCGCCGACCGCTCTTACAGAGGACCCGGGTTCGATCCTCAGCACCCACATGGCGGCTGAGAACCGTCTGAAACTCCAATTCCAGGAGAACTCCAGTTCCAGGGGAATCCGAGACCCTCTTCTGAACTCCACGGCATTGCACGACACGGGTGCACTGACTTGCATGCAGACAGTACATTC
The DNA here is from genome assembly GCA_009823505.1 of Rhizomys pruinosus. Classification (NCBI taxonomy): domain Eukaryota; kingdom Metazoa; phylum Chordata; class Mammalia; order Rodentia; family Spalacidae; genus Rhizomys; species Rhizomys pruinosus. Next base: position 2,181,967 of record VZQC01010225.1, on the reverse strand, counting down.
ATACACATACAGAAATAAACAAAATTAATAAAAAAAAATTAAAAAAAATAACACAAGAATGGAATAACCAGGAACTGTGGGATACTATGAAAAGACCAAACCTATGAATTACAGGGATAGAAGAGGAAGAAGACTCACAGGATGGTGATGTGGCCCAGGTCTTCAACAAAATTTTAGAGGAAAAAATTCCCAAATTACAGCAAGACATACCTATACAAGTATTAGAAGCATATAGAACCCCAAGCAGACAGAACCAGAAAAGAAATTCTCCACCCCATATAATAGTAAAAACACTAGATGTTAAAAGCAAAGAAAGGATACTAAGGGCTGCAAAATAAAAGCAATAAATTACCTACAGAGGAAAGCTTATCAAAATTGCTGCTGATTTCTCAATGCAGACAATGAAAGCCAGAAGAGCCTGATCTAAAATATTCCTGGCTCTAAAAGACTATAGATGCCAAGCCAGAGTACTTCATCTAGTAGCAAAAAAGTCTATTATAATTGAAGGAGAAAGGAAAATGTACCATGATATAAGTAAGCCGAAAGAATTCCTCTCCAATAAGCCATGCCTGCAGAGAATACTTCAAGCAATACAAAGAGTGGAGGGCAGGGATGACTATAACCAATCAACACCAGAACAAATGATACTACCACTATGAAAATAAAGGCCTAGGATAAGAATGTACTAGAAATAAAAATGATTGGAAGCAATTTAATTCCCTCAACAACAATTTTAAATATCAATGGAATGTATTTTTCAATTAAGACACAAAGACTAGTAGAATGATTTAAGAAACAAAACCCATCTTTTTTTTTTTCTTGTCCCCAAGAAACTTACCTCACCTTTAAAGATAGATATTATCCCAAGGTGAAAGGAAGGTAAAAAAATAATACAAGTAAATGGCACTAAGAAAGAAAGAGGAGTCGCTATGCTAATACTACATAAAATAGAATTCAAGGCTTTTGGTTATGTTTTGTGTGTGGGTTATTTGACCAGTAGGTAGGACATCTTTGGGGCAGATAGACATGCTTTTTGCCAGGCCTATGTGGTCTGTTTCTGAATATCCAGAATGATTTGGTTGGCACAAGCTTGCCCTGGGGCTTGCAGGGTCACTTTAAGGTTTTTATTTTGTGGTGATATGTTTGGGGGAACTGCCCCATTCAGCTGGATGGGCATAAATATTGTAAAGTTTAGTAGAAAATGAGATACTTGTACCAGATTGAGGTGGTTAAATGTTTCTAGAGTGAAATGGTATAAATATTAAAGCCAGTTTACTAATGGACTAAATGGGATTATAATCACACAGGTTTGTGGTTGGGTTTTGGTCGATCCCTGGCTTTTACTGGACTTCCAGTTGTAGATTTGGATTAAAGCAGCATAGACAAGTAATAATGGGTTACCTTTGACTACTGAAAGATAATTTTTGATCTCTATCTATTATGCAAGTGTTACTTTTGGTATCTGTTCTGCCCATTTCAAGATAACTTGACTCAAGTAAAGCTAGATATGCTTCCCTGAACTAATGGCATGCACACCAGAAGGAGACAGTTTGGACAGACTTAGTAAATTTTTTCAGCTTAATTCTGGTCAACAGGTATGTTCCCTATTATTAGAAAACTATGAACCTCTCATTAAAATACTTGCAAATTGCATACAGACTCACATCAAGAAGGTCATCCATCATGATCAAGCTGGATTCATACCAGAGATGCAAGGATGGTTCAACATACAAAAATCAATAAATATCTTCAAGCATATAAATGGACTGAAAGACAAAAACCACACCATCATCTCAATTGACATGGAAAAAGCCTTTGACAAATTCCAGCATCCCTTCATGCTTAAAGTCCTAGAGGGAATTGGACTGGAGGGATCATTCCTCAATGTAATCAAAGCCATGTATGGTAAACCCACAGCCAATATCATCCTAAATGGGGAAATGACAGAAGCATTCCCTTTAAAGGTAGGAACTCGGCAAGGCTGCCCCCTGTCACCACTCCTTTTCAATATAGTGCTTGAAACACTTGTTAGGGCAATAAGGCAAGAAAAGGAAATTAAAGGAGTTCTAACTGGAAAAGAGTAAGTCAAGCTATCCCTTTTTGCTGATGATATGATTGTTTACTTAAGGGATGCTAAAAACTCCACCAGAAAACTCCTAGAAATGATTAACAGCTTCAGTAAAGTGTCAGGATACAAAATCAACCTAGAAAAATCAGTAGCCTTTCTTCACACCAAGAACAAGCAACTGAAGAAGGAATACAAGGAGACCTTCCCTCTCACAATAGCCTCAAAAACAATAAAATACCTAGGAACAAACCTAACCAAAGACACCAAAGATCTCTACAACAAAATTTTAAACCCCTGAAAAAGGAAATTGAAGAAGACATCAGATGATGGAAAAAACTCCTATGCTCATGGATTGGGAAAATTAATATAGTAAAAATGTCTATTCTACCCAAACAATGCAATCCCAACTAAAATCCCCAAGAGTTTCTTCACAGGCTTGGGAAAAAAAAAAGTCCTTAATTTTATTTGGAAAAACAAAAGACCCCGAATAGCCAAAGCAACCCTGTGTGAAAAGAGCAATACAGGGGGGATCTCGATACCAGACTTCAAACTAGACTACAGGGCTATAGTCATAAAAACAGCTTGGTACTGGCAAACAGACCTGTTGACCAATGGGACAAAACCGAAGACCCAAACTTGAGCACATACAATTTCAGCCATCTCATATTTGATAACGGGGCCAAGAAGACATAATGGAGGAAAGACAGCATCTTCAGCAAGTGGTGTTGGCAAAACTGGGTCACCCCTTGGAGAAGAATGAAATTGAACCCCTGCCTCTTGCCCTGTACAAAAGTCAACTCCAGATGGATCAAGGACCTCAATGTGAAACCCAAAACTCTGAAGGCAATAGAAGAAAAAGTTGGCAGCAGACTACAAGACATAGGCATAGGGAAAGACTTCCTAAATCAGACAGCAGCTGCGCAATTGACAAATGGGACCTCATTAAACTCAAAAGCTTCTGTACATCAAAAGAAACAATCAAGGAAGTGAAGAGAATCCCAAAGAGTGGGAGGAAACCTTCACCACAGATACATCTGACAAAGCATTGATTTCCAGAATATATAAACTACTCAAAAAACAAAGAAGAAAGAAAACAAATGACCCATTCAATAGATGGAGCAAAGAGCTGAACAGAGACTTCACAAGTGAGGAATTAGAGATGGCTGAGAAACATCTTAAAAAGTGTTCAACATGCCAAGCGTGGTGGCATATGCCTTTAATCCTAGCACTTGGGAGACAGAGGCAGGGAGATCTTTATGACTTCAAGGCCAGCCTGATCTACAGAGTGAGTTCCAGGCCAGTTGGGGCTATAAGGAGACTCTGTCTCAAAAAGAACAAAAACAAAACAAAACAAAACAAAAAGTGTTCAACATCACAATAATTAAGGAAATGCAAATCAAAACCACTTTAAGATAACATCTTACTCCAATAAGACTGGCTAGGATCAAGAAAACAAATGATACCAAGTGCTGGAGAGGTTGTGGGGAAAGGGGAACACTCATCCACTGCTGGTGGGAATGTAAACTCATACAATCATTATGGAAAGCAGTGTGGAGAACCCTTGGAAGACTTGAAATGAACTTTCCACCTGACCCAGCCATACCTTTCCTGGGCATGTACCCACAAGACTCATCTTACCTCAGAGATACATGCATGGCCATGTTTATTTCAGCTCTCTTCACAACAGCAAGGAGCTGGAACCAACCCAGTGCCCGTCAGCTGACAAGTGGATAGAGAAAATGTGGTACATCTACACAATGGAGTTCTATGTAGCAGTAAAGAAAGATGACAACATGAACTTTGCAGGTAAATGGATGGAGCTATAAGATATCATGCTGAGGGCTGGAGAGATGGCCTAGCAGTTAAGAGTGCCGACCACTCTTACAGAGGACCCAGGTTCGATCCCCAGCACCCACATGGCTGCTGAGAACCGTCTGAAACTCCAATTCCAGGAGAGCTCCAGTTCCAGGGGAATCCAACACCCTCTTCTGACCTCCACGGCATTACATGACATGGGTGCACACACTTGCATGCAGACAGTACATTCATACACATACAGAAATAAATTTAAAGAATTTAATAAAAAGATATCATGCTGAGTGAAGTAACACAGTCCCAGAAAAACAAACGTCGAATGGTGTCCCTCATCTGTGGATGCTAGCACCAAATACTTAATTGATGGCAAACTGTGCAATGTTAATGTGATCTGAAAACAACTGTGCTCTTATATTGTAGAATCCCTTAAAAAATAAACAAACAAAAAAAGAAGAGCAGTGGCTGTTCTTCCAGAGGACTCAAGTTCAAAAAAAAAAATAAAGAAAGAAAACAAAAACTACAAACCAGAATATGGGGCTTGGGAAAGTGAAAAAAGACAACTTATGTTTGTAGTAAATTGTTTATATTTAAGATATGCCTAAAATTGTTTACATTTCTCTTATCAGCTTTGCCTGCTTATCCTATGGTATTAAATTTCTTCCAGTCAATGTTTATGCAAGGCTTCTTAGTCTTTTCATCAAGCTTTATCTAAATATGATACAGTATTTAAAAGTACCAGATTGGTGTAACTTAACTTTTTTGGATGCTTAGTGTCCATACCTAAGGCCCATACACATTTGGCCAAGGGATTTAAGGGACAATTTTGTTCCTTGCTCTCTGAGGTCATTTGGTCCCAGGGGTTTTGTACGGGGCATCTCTTAAAATGTTCTGCAATTGTGAGTCACCAGGCTTCCTGTGCAGGGAGGTCTTAGAAATCCACCAACAGAACTCTAGCCAGTGTCTAGTCTATAAAGAGGAAGCTCAGTATAGAGAAAAGTCACCTTGTGCTCCAAAGGGAAGCCTGTCCAGCAAGATCTGACCTTGTCCTCAGTAGGTGGAACTGGTTAAGAATGGCTAGAAGTAGCCAGGGGTTCCTTCCTCCCTCCTGAAAACCCAAGTGCCCCCTGAAGACAGAAACTCAAATGACCTTGAGAAAACAGTTTGGTTTATCTAGGCTGATTGTGTGGACTTAAGCACCCAGAAAGAAAGTATAACTAAAAGATAGTCAATATATTTCTTTTAAAGCCTGAAAAGCTGTGCCTCCACATATAGGGCATTAAGTTTTATGAAATAATGTTAAACAGGCATAAGATCCTTAAGTCTTGGCCTTGATTAACAGAGTAGGGTCACCTGCAGCCAAAGGACAAGTCCACTATTGTTAATTAATGCTCAACAATAAAATTTCCTCTTTCTTTCTAGCAACTATCTAAGTGGAAACTCATATCCTGACTATTAAAAAGCCTGAAAAGGAGAGCCTGAGTCCAGACATCATGGCCAAATGAACAGAAGGAGAAACCTAATAAATAGATGCTTTGATACCCCTGGTCAAGTAATTCTAATGGCCTTTTAAGTTAAACATTGGAATTCACCCTGTTCTTACTTCTCCTGGTCCCCTCCCTAGATCATGTACCTAACTACTCCTGCCTTCATTTTGCTTTCTTGGGCACCAGTCAAGGATTTTTTCCCTCTATAGTTATGCATGGGGATCTTTTAGATTGACCCTCTGAATGGGGGATACCCCAGTTGCCACACCCAACATCCCTTCTCAGCATGGAGGAAGTTAGAGCAGTTGGCATCCCAATTTCCTTCTGGTGATTGGAGTGATCCTTTTCAGAGAGTAACATAACTAAACAGGAGTTAGAAATTGATTACCCAGTTTAGGGATGAGACCCCCCCCAAATTAACCAGACTCTTCTCAGCTGAGAACTCAAGGCTTCCTGGACTAGCCAGTGAACACACATCCTTCTGGTAGCCCCAAAAGATCAGGAGAAGAAGAAAGAAAAGAAAGAGAGAAGGGAAAAAAGAGAAGTACATACCAAGCCCTGCAGATTGATTCTTTATTTCACCAGAATAAGAAATTGAAATCCCTCCCTTTTTTTGTCCTTGTTGCTTTGTATTGTTACTGTCATTTTGTATTGTTTCTGTTTTCCTGTGTAAAGAAAAAAAAAGACAAAAAGAAAAAGAACAGGAGATAAAATGTAATCACTCATTGCTTTCCCCCAGAAAGAAAGAAGAGGAATTGAGTCATGTGGCATGGCAAAGTACATTTCCTCTGGGGTAAGCACAGCACATCCTTGTCCTCTGGGCTGGTAGCATTTCCTCTGAGGTTAATATAACATATCCTTGACCTCTGGGCTGGTAGCATCATTTGTCACTTGGTGCTGCTGCTGGTGACGATGGTGGTGGTTAGCCAGCAAGATCTTCCAGGCAGGCTAAGTAATTTTCAGTATAAAGAAAAGACATTTGTTTATGAGATTCTGGGAACTGAGATCTGTGTTACAGATACACACACATATACAAACACACATATATATATTCAAACACACATATACACATAAGCACATATACACACAAACATACATGAAAACATACATACACATACAAAACATGTACATAAATATAAAAACACAAATGCAAAAACATGTATACATATATATATAAATACACACATATACACACAAACACACATCAGTTCTTTTACTCTTTCCAAAGTTCATATTGAAGCACTTACTTAGCTTATTGCTTATTTCCTTAAAAATATTTTATCATTTTTATTTTATGTGTATGAGTATATTGCTGTATTAGTCGCTTTTCTGTTGCTGTGATAAAATCACCATGAGCAAGGGAACTTATAAAAGGAAGAGTTTATTTGAGCTTACAATTTACAGTTCCAGGGAATCAGAGCCCATTGTGGTGGGAAGCATGGTGGCCGGGGCTGGAGCAGCAAGCCAAGGGTCACATCTTGCAATGAGCACAGGAAGCAGAGAGAGGGAGAGGCTTGTTAAACTCACTAAGCCTGCCCCAATAATGTACTTCCTCCAGCACGGCCACACCTTCTAAGACCTCCAAGAACAGTGCCACCAACTGGAGACAAAATGTCTGAATACTTAAAACCTATGAGGGACACTCTCATTCAAACCACCACAATTGCCTACATATATGCACATGTGTCATGCAATGCCCGTAGAGGTCAGAAAATGGCATCAGATCCCCTGGAACTGGAGTTATGGACTGCTCTTGGCTGCCATGTGGGTTGTGAAAACCAAACCCCAGTCCTCTCCAAGAGCAGCCAGCGTTCTTCACCACTGAGCCATCTCGCCAGCCCTGACAATGCTTGGGTTTTAAGACTATACTCTTGTCTCAGACTCTGTTCAACTCTCTTTCTGGCATTGGGTTCAGTAGACTCACTATGAAGTGTAATCATAGCTGATTCTTTGTGTTCTTTCTCCTTGATAAAGTGTTTTAGAAACGTCATTCTTCTTTGTTTTCCCATTCTTTTTTGTTCATTTATATTTCAGAATGATTTCACATTTCTTCCTTTTCATTTACAGTGCAATGGCACCTATGGCTATGTTTATTACTTATCTTCCCTATTTGTTTATTTATTTACTTAGAAATGATCTCTAGTCCAGGGTGGTTTCAAACTCCCAAGTAGATGAGAATGACCTTAAACTTCTGATCCTCTTGCTTGAACCTCCTAAATTCTTGGGTTTATAGGCATGTGCCATCCTGTTTGCTTTATGCCATGCTGAGGAGTGGAAATCAGGGCTTCAAGCACCCAACCAACCAAGCTACATCTTCAGATGATCTTCCCTATTTAGATTGTTCACCACTAATTAGAGATGATGGTCTTCAGCCTTTATCTGGCCATTTATTTTTCATTCATTCTTTCTTCCTTTCTTTTCTATCACATATAGAATGTCAAGCCTAAGCAAAGTTAAGTCTCTGTAAAGACATGGTTAATGAAAAGTTATCTAGGCAGTGTGCTATTGTGCAATGACATGGCTTATTTAAAATAACTTGGCCTTTCTAGCTATTTTCCTGTCTTCTTTCTTCCAGACTAGCTGTCTCCCTGAAGAAAGTCTTGCCTGGCTGGTCAAGAAACACAGCAGTTTGAGAGGAGAAGGAGGGGGAAACTCATATTTGCCTTCTGCTCTTCAGAGAATCGTTGAGCATATTGCCACACTAGCTGGACAAGGGCAAAACTACAGAAACTTCAAGTTCTTCTCTCTTGATAAGGAAATCCTCTCAAGCTAAGCTAACCAAAAACAGAACAGCAATCCAAATTCACTTCTCAGTGACTCAAGGCAACTCGAGAAAATACTCAGCAACATTTTCACCATCCATTACATAACACCTCACCATCCCCCAATAAAATTACAAAACCATTTCAACTTGGGGATTCTCTTGCCTAAATGAATAATAAATACCACAATGGGCAGATTGTCAAGAATTCTGCATGTGGGAATGGGGAGGTGGCTCAGCAGTTAAGAGCACTGGCTTCTCTTGCACAGGAGCTGGGTTGAAATCCCAGCACCTACATGACAAACAACAACCATCCAAAATTCTGGTTCCAGGGAATTCATTGCCCTCTTCTGACCTCCACAGGCATTCCATAACATGGACACATTCATAGGTATAAAATAAAAGTAATGGCCAGGCATGGTGGCGCACGCCTTTAATCCTACCACTCGGGAGGCAGAGGCAGGTGGATCTCTGTGAGTTCAAGCCCCACAGAGTGAGTTCCAGGACAGTCAGAGCTACAGGGAGACCCTGTCTCAAAAAAAAAAGAACCCCCTAAATAATAATAATAAAAGTAATAAGAGCCGGAAGTGGTGGTACATGCCTTTAATCCCAGCACTTGGGAGGCAGAGGCGGATCTCTGTGAGTTCAAGGCCAGCCTGCTCTACAGAGCAAGCTCCAGGACAGCTAGGACAAAAGGAAGACCCTGTCTCAAAAAAAAAAGTAATAAATTTTAAACGTTTTTGAAAAAGTATTCTGCCTATTGAGGTTTTTGGTTTTGTTGTGGGTTTTTTTTTCAGCCAACAAGCTAATCACCATTTTCCCTTCCATTCTTGATCCCCAAAGCTAAGGAGATTTAACCCAGTGCTTCATTCAAGCTAGTCAGTCTATCACTGAACTACATTCTACCCCAACTTCTATTTTAAAGGAAGAAATGCATCTCCTTGGACCACTTGGCCCATGTTGGGTGGAGCTTCTGGTTAAATGGATTCTATTCACAGGAATGTGTAACTGATAACCGAAGTGAGAACAGAGGAGAATGATGCGAAGAGACTTTGCACGGAAATTAGATGGGTTTCCGTTAGTAAGGATGAGATACTCTATTTTGCCTCTTCTCTAAGTTCATTACCAAAGGCCACATGATGTAACAAGCTGTGGGAAGTCTTCAAGGCCCCCCCAAAGACCGAGCTTATTCTCTATAAAGTGATGTCAGTTGGGGAACCTACAGTTAGTCACTTGTGATTTCCACAGAAAGAGGCTGATTTCTGTTGCTGTCTTTAATTCCAGGTTATAAAAGCATGCCAAACAATCACCTAAATTCTACAAGGCTTAGTGACTATGTTAAATTAGCTTAGTGCCTATATTAAAATGGATTTGATCATTAGCATTCAAAATGACGAAGATGAGAGAAGAAAGAGTTGGAGAACTGAAGCTTTTATCTATAAATCATATGTTTTTAAGATAAAACCTTTGCTTTAAGACTTTTGGATTCTCTCTAGATTTCATTTTGCTTTTCTGGAGTGGAGAGAGGACACGGCATAAAAGTTAAAACTGTTATTATAAGGATCATTTTGCTATTGTTATTGTGTGATATTTTATGGTCTCGAGGAACCCTTTAATAGTCAAATTTAGCACAGTATCTGAGTTGCTTGACAGTGTCTATTAAAGTTCCAATTGGAAATACCTCTCAATTCTGCATTTCCACTTTTAAGAATTGGCCTGAAGTATATTTATTCATTAGCAAAATGAGATATGATTAACATTACACATAACTGGGGACTACTGTGACTGGAGAGACAGCTCAGCTATTAAAAGCCCTGGCTGCTTTTGTAGAGGACTAGGGTTTGGTTTTCACCACCCACATGGTGGCGGACAACCATCCTTAACTCCAGTTCCAGGGGATCTGACATCCCCTCTGACCTCCATGGACACTGGACAACACAGGTATACTTACACACAATGTAGGCAATACACTCATACACATAAAATAAAAGTAAAAGATATTAAATGTTATAAAAACAACTGGGGACTACTAAGATATCTTGCTACATCTATTTAAAAGAATAGCTTGCAGCAGTAAAGACAGTAAAGTTTATCATGTATTGGTGAGGAATACTCTTTAAGGCATATTGTTAAATTTAGAAAATCAAAGGAATGAGCAATAAATATAATGTATTTTAAATAAGTTTAAAATGAAAGATGTGAGAAGGCTAAGAAGAGGGAATGAAGGAAAGAAGAAATTAAGAGAAGAAGGGGGACCTGGGAGATGAAGAAAAGAAAACTAAAAAGGGAGCACGAGGGAACAAGAAAGAAAACCCAGCATTTTTTTCTCAAGTATACAATATCTCTTGAGGCCTGTCCCCTTGGATGGCCACTAGTAGCTGCTGAGTGGACTTTGAGGCTCTCTTAATATGTTACAAGTTTTGTAGCTTTTGAAGCAATTGAGTTTCAGGTAAAACTACCAAAGGCTAGGCAGTTGAAACCGGCTGCAAGATCTGGATCTACATTACCCAAAAGGAGCACCAACTTCTCTATTTTTTTTGCAAATCTGTGGCATCATGCTACACTGTGCTGTGCTTGTCGATCTACACCATTTCCATCACTCTGAGTCCTGGACAGCCCAGCGTTCTAGTCACTTATAGATATCTTATCAGTTCAATACCCAATGCATGGGGAGGGTCTATAAAGAGACAATTGTTGCCTGCAAAACTGTCAGCCCTGAAATTATAAATTTATTTTCAGTAAAGGATTTAATGCTTTCTAACATGCAGATACCACAACGAGTGTCTTCAATGTTTTTCCAGTACATTCCTTCTACTGAGTCATCCACACATTTCTTAGAAATAAAAGTGCTAAGTCTGAATCAAGGCTTACGTATGCATTCTGAAGCAAGTGCATTATGAAATACCAAGAGTTTCCTTGTAGCTGGCTTTAACATGAACAAGTAAAAAAACAAAAAACAAAAAAACAGTAAACTAGGATGAGTTTGTGCTCTAAATTCCAGGAATATCAAGCATGAACACATTAGCATATCATTGATATCCCTTCACACCTTTCCTGACAAAAGGAGTATGATAGACGATGGTCCCCAACCACACTTTCCACATTTTCAATATTTTAAATCTAAATTTAACTCAAAACCACTAAAAATTCTTTCTGATAAATTTAAATTTGGAGTTAAGAGAAGGAAACACTAAAAACCAACAATGAAATACTTTTAACTCTGCTGATTTGGGTTATTGGGTACAGTCTCAAATACATATAGCATTTGGGGCTTGATTAAATAAACAATCACCTTTCTTCCTGCTTAGCAAATGCTAGCCAGTCTAAAACTTGTGTCTTCAAATTAAGAGCTTGAACCGATTTGGAATGAAATAAACTTTAAGACCGGCATGCTTGTTTGACTGTGGGCTCCACCCCTGCCCATTGTTTCCTTTCTTTAAACAAAATGGTTTTAATTGGTCTTTCATTGCACTTTTTTTTAGGTCTTTTGAAACAGGGTCTCCCAGTAACCCCAGCTGGCCTAGAACTTGCGATGTAGACCAGACTGGCCTTGGTCTCATGGAGATCCACCTCCCTGCCTCCCAAGTGTTGGGATCAAAGGCAATGCACCAGTACCCTGGGCCCTTTCACTGGATATAACTCAAAGGTGAATTTAAACGCAGATTTCTGAGTTGCAATCCTAGAAGACTTATAATTGTTTCAGAAATATCCTTAAAAGGAGCCATGGACTGATGGAAACTGGTTATGTACTGAGTTCCAGGCACCTGAGGGAACAGAGGGGCTCTGTCTTAAGGAAACAAAAACAAACAAAGCTCTCAAAGGTTAAATAGGTGGATGCATGTAAATACAAGTGCTTGGTAATTGTGAACTATTTTATTGTTATAAATATTATTCTTAATTTCAGTAAAGATTTACATGTGGAATCGGGTCTAACTGAACTAAAAGCAATCTCTCCCTTTGGCAAGGGGCAGAAGAGAAGATTGAAACAAGCCATATAGTAAGGAGACCAATTTCCTCTAGGGAAGCTGAGCTCCTCTAAACCAAACACTGCTGGGTATGGGAACACTATGAAACAATTCTTGTGCTGAAGTTATGCCAGCGTTGATACTATTAATACAAATATAGTTTGTTCTCTTCTTCTTCTTTCTTCTAACTTGTATTTATTTAGGCTTGCCATTTAAATGCCCTTAATGTTGATTATAATCAAGCTCTAAATGTTTCTGTGACTTTTAGATAGCCCCAAAGTTATTCAGGTTTTTTATTTGTTTGTTTGTTTGGTTTGGTTTGGTTTGGTGGTGGTGTTGACTTAGTTTTATTGTTGTTGTTGCTCATTTGTTTGTTTGTTTGTTTTGGTCTTTTTGAAACAGGGTCTCCCTGTAGCCCCAGCCAGCCTGCAACTTATGTAGATTAGGCTGGCCTTAAACTCACAGAGATCTTCCTGCCTCTGCCTCCCTAGTGCGAGGTTAAATGTGTATACCTTGTTTTGTTTTTGAGACAGTCTCACTAGGTAGCAATGACTGGCCAAGAATTCACTGTGTAGACCATGCTGGTCTAGGACTCAGGAAGATCTACCTAATTCTGCCTCCCAAGGGTGGGGATAAAAGACCTGCACCAGATACACCTGGCCCAAAATTATTCAGAATCAAATCTAATCAGTAAGAAATTGAAATTTCCTTCTCTTGCCTTATTGCTATTGTGAATGGGAAGGTCTTCTTATATTCCTTCTCTACTTGTTTATTGTTGGTGTAAAGAAAGGCTACTGATTTTTCTAGGTTAATTTTGTAGCCCGCCACTTTATTAAAACTCTTAATCGTTTCTAGAAGTTTTCTGGTGGAGATTTTAGCATCCCTTAGGTAAATTATCATATCATCTGCAAAAAGGGATAGCTTAACTTCTTTTCCGATTAGTACTCCTTTAATTTCCTTCTCTTGTCTTATTGCCCTAGCAATTGTTTCAAGCACTATGTTGAAGATGAGTGGTGATAAGGGGCAGCCTTGCTGGGTTCCCACCTTTAAGGGAAATGGTTCCAATTTTCTCCATTTAGGATGATGTTGGCAGTGGGTTTGCTATATATGGCTTTGATCATGTTGAGGAATGTTCCCTTCAGTCCTATTCCCTGTAGGACTTTAAACATGAAGGGATGTTCCCAGCCCGCCTTCTTATACAGTACACAACAACCTGCCCAGGGTGGTACAACTCATTGTGGGCTGGGCCCTTCCACATTGCCTGATATGACAATACTCCACAGATGTGGCCACAGGCCAATCCAATGGAGCCAATTCCCCAATTGAAGCTCCCTCAACCCAGGTGTGTCAAGTTGACACTAAAGCTATCCAGCACAATTGACCCCTTATCAACTTGACACACAAAACACATCACTATTAAACCACCACCTTTCCAGTTCTTATCCCCAAAGTATGATGTTAACATTAATCACAACCTAAGACAGTACAACCTTAAAAGCCCCACAGTCCTTAAAATGTCCAAAC